>QRFJ01000099.1:1639159-1985601 GCA_006176705.1 Cocos nucifera
TGCAATGCTGCTAGAAAGCTGCTGAAGGAACCAGATATAGGGTTTCAGGGCTAGATCTTAAAACTTTTTCAAGATCTGGTAGCGGAAGACTGGAATAAATCAAAATTTATTCTTAAAATAAAAGAACCCCTAGATCTAAGATCCTATTACAAGATTATAGCATGAGATTAAATTAAAAATTAAAAAACATTAGAAGTAAAAGACATGTTGATCACATCAACATGGATCTACACTAGATCTATCGCATATATGTAAGATAGGATTAGATCCATATTATCTGTGCAAGTTAGATATTCTAACTTACTGATCCGGGCTGAAGAATGAAGATCCGAGCCGCACACATATCCAGCCTCTGAGAGATATCCACACAAGCCCACGAACCCCAATCAGAAATCCGATGCAAGAAACCAGTATAGTATGCTAGTATTGTGCTGATCCTTCTTTGACGGTCGATCCGGTGCTTCCTTCTTTTAGATTTGGACTCTCCAAAGATTAGAAGAAAGAGGAGAGATTTTAGATCTGAGAAACAATCAAAAAATCTCAAAAATGGAGGAAAAAGGATGAATGGAAGAAACCCTAGAAGAAGACCCTCTTCTTCTTCTTTCTTCTCTCACCTAGACACCTGGATTGGTGTCTATGAAAACCCGCGCCCAAAAACCTTTTTCCTATGATTTTTACACACCCAAAACCTCTCTCTATGGTCTGCAATCTATTCAAAAATCAGACCAAAATGAGCCATATATATAGAGATATGGAAGAGTCTTGTCTAAATCAAATTCCTAGACAAGGCAGGACCATATTTGGCAAGTTGTTGGGGCATCCAACACTTGGGCGCCCCCTCCTCATCCCATGCCGTGTTGGGTGCCCCCTCCTCATCCCATACCATGGACCACCTAGTAGGCGCACAAAAACTTCCTTTTTCTACCGTAGAAAAATAGAAAAAAAAAATCAGGTGGAGGGCGGCACAAAGGATGGAGTTTAGTTTGTAGGGATTCTATCATATAGAGTCAAAACAAACCACAACAACTTACCTTCTATAGACTTGGTCCATAACTTATTCCAAATAAGAAAGAGAGGAGAGTGGGCGTGCGTGAACCATCAAGGGGAGAGGATTCTACGTCAAAATAGAGAGTGTGGGACATGGGGGGCATGGGGCAAATGTGGTGCAAGGATGGAATCCTAGTCCTACTAGGATTCCATATCTTGGTTAAAAAATTGGTTTGTCAAACCAAATTAAACCAAAAGTAAATCAACTCAATTAAATCAGGTCCTAACCCAATTAAGGACTTAATTAAATTAGATTAAATCAGATTTAATTCTGATTTAATTCTCTAATCAAATTAGAAATTTAGATTGACCCAAATCCTAGTTGAACTAGGACTAGCTCTTCCTTACACTTGGCTTATCCAATAAACCAATTGAACTTGATCCAATCAAGCCCAAACCAAATCTAATTAAATTATATTTAATTAGACTTAATCTCAGCCCTCTAGCTTAATCAAATTAAGCTAATTAGCAATCGAATTGCTAATCAATCCTCATCAACACTTATACTAGGTTAAACATCAATCATATTGATCGTTTAACCTAGAATGATTCTTAATCATTGATCAACCATTCGATCAGATCGTAAACTCTAATGTGTGTGACCCCATAGGTCCGAACCTAAGTCGGTAGCACAGGAACAAATTCCTGTACCAATCGAAATGACCATCTAGCAATGGTACCCGATGGCCGGATAGGTCGAATGTGTAGAACAACATCCTTAGAACTCATGTGGATATAGTTTCCATATAATTCATCCCCTTGACCAAAATGCTCGTAGGACACCTTAGAGTTTAACTGCCAACTCTGATCAGGCTGTCCACATTGTATTTCAAAATACCAAATCCATCTCATGGATTAGGCCAAGGTTTTACTATATTGAAATACAATGATACATTTTTCTCCAACTCTTAAAGTGGTCAATCCCATCTTGATCACACATTGACTTCGCAAGTACTTGACTGTGCCCATAATCTTCCGTTACTGAATTAGAAATTCAGTTAGTCCGGTACCAAAGCACAGTGAGTTGCTTGCAAGCCACTAAGATGATCTCAGGTCTAAGGAACACCTATACCTATATCCTCAGAGATATTTTCGACAGTAGAATGCTCTGGAGTTGATCGCGTTCCATGACAATGTACCCTTACATCTCACCTGTATGCCATATAAGTATCTCCACACTCCTTGGTTAAGAAGACAACCAACCTATATGGCACACAGCGACCTATGCTTAATAGACGCTATCGTCCTAATTAACAGCCTATCATTTGATCGTGAACAGTTTTAAAGACTAATCGATAAATCTTCTCTTTATCGAATCTAAATAATTCTAAGGACTTCATCACAATAATGAAGTTCATTAGAAGATGAAAACTTATGATGAAAAAATACCAAAAATATTTTTTATTAATTAATAAATTAATTACAATTATAATATAGCTTAACCGTCAACAGGCTGACGATTGACTTTAGGACATATTTTCCAACAACTCCTACTTGTTCTAAAGCCACTCGGCACAGTATCTAATACCCATCTTCGACTTGTGGTTATCGAACTTCTTAATTGCCAGGACTTTAGTAAAGAGGTCAACCAGGTTCTTCTTTCCATCGATCTTCTGAAGATCGACGTCACCTCGATCCACGATCTTCCGGATCAGGTGGAAGCGATGCAGAATATGCTTCATCCGCTGGTGTGCCTTCGGTTCCTTCGCCTGAGCTATGACACCAGTGCTATCGCGGTAGAATAAGACCAAACCATCTAGGAAGGATGCTACTCCGAGCTCGATGATAAACTTCCTCAATCATAGCTTCTTTCACGGCATCTGATGCTGCAATGTACTCTACTTCGCAAACAGAGTCTGCCACAGTATGCTGCTTGAAACTCTTCCAGCAAATGGTTCCACCATTCAGAGTAAAGATATATCCCAACACGCTTCTGCTGTCATCATAGTCAGATTGAAAGCTAGAGTCTTTAAACCCCATAAATTTCAGATCTAACTTTTCATAAACCAACCATTGGTCCTTAGTATTTCTCAAATACTTAAGGATGGCTTTAACCATTTTCTAATGATTTTCTCCAGAATTAGATTAGTATCTACTCACTACTCCTAGTGAGTATGCCACGTCTGATCTCGTACATATCATGGCATACATGATAGATCTCACCGTCGAAGCATATGGGACTCTACTCATATGCTCTCTTTCTTCAGAAGTTATCGAACAATCCTTAGAGAGAGAAATTTTATGGTCTATCGGAAGAGCCCTTTTTGGAATTCTCCATGCTGAATCTCTTCAGCACAGTATCTATGTATGTGGACTGGGATAATCTAAGCATCTTTTTAAATCTATCCCTATAGATTTTCATCCCTAGAATATAGGATACTTCATCAAAGTCCTTCATGGAGACTGAGATGACAACCAAACTTTTATTCCCTACAGTATGAGAATGTGATTCCCGATTAAGAGTATCATCCACGTACAAGATAAGGAATATCACTACTGAACCATTTGCTTATTTGTAAATGTAGAGCTCTTCTCCATTCTTAACGAAACCATACGTTTTGATCATCTTATCAAAATGCATGTTCCAACTCCGAGATACCTACTTCAATCCATAAATGGATCTCTGAAACTTGCACACCTTGAACTCATCTGTAAATGTGAATCCCTCAGATTGTATCATATACACCTCTTCGATCAGCTCTCCATCCAGGAGAGCTGTCTTCACATCCATTTGCCAGATCTTATAATCCAGATGAGCAGCTATCGCAAGCATTATCCGAATGGATTTGAGCATTGCCACATAGGAGAACGTCTCATCATAGTCAATACTATAACGTTGATGATATCCCTTGGCAATCATACGAGCTTTATAGATCTCCACCTTTCCATCTGTGCCCCTCTTTCTTTTGAAAATCTACTTACATCCAATGGATTTAACTCCTTTAGGTGGGTCAACCAATGTTCACACATCGTTGACCTTCATAAACTTCATTTCGAACTTCATGGCCTCGAGCCATTTCTCGGAATCAGATCTCTGCATTGCATCCATATAGATGATTAGATCCTCATCATTCTCATCGAGTTCGATGGGATTACCGATCAGGATCAAAAAACCATAATATCTGTCCAGCTGATGCGGTACTCTACCGGATCGTCTTAATGGTGCAGGTACATTGGGCTTCGGATTTGATCTAATCAAATCCGACTCAGGTTCAGCTACTAGTGTCGGTCTTTCTACTTATTAAACTTCATCAAGTTCAACCTTAGAGGCAACAGTTCCTTCACCAAGAAACTTCTTTTCTAAAAAGAGTGCCTTAAGGCTGACGAATAGCTTTTGTTTATCAGTATGATAGAAATAGTATCCTTTGGTCTCTTTTGGGTACCCTAAGAATGTGCACTTGTCAGATCTAGGTCCAAATTTATCTGTAACTAACCGTTTGACATAAGCCGGGCACCCCCAAACCTTAAGGTGTAAAAGTGTTGGCTTACTTCCTATCCATATCTCATATGAAGTCTTAACTACAGACTTACTTGGAATCCTATTTAACAAATAGCAAGCCGATTCGAGTGTATATCCCTAGAAGAATATCGACAAGCTGGTAAAACCCATCATGAATCGGACCATGTCTAACAAAGTCTGATTTCTCCCTTCAGACACACCATGATACTATGATGTTCCTAAAGGAGTTTATTGAGAGAAAATCTCATTCTCTCCTAGATATGTGAGAAACTCATCGAAAAGATATTCCTCTCCTCGGTCAGACAGAAGAATTTTAATATTCTTTCCAGTTTGTTTTTCTACTTCACTTCGGAATCGTTTGAATATTTCAAACGAATCCGATTTATGTTTCATCAGATAGACATATTCATATCTGGATAGATCATCTATGAAAATGATGAAATAGAAATATCCACCTCTGACATCTGTACTCATTGGTCCACATACATCGGTATGTACTAGACCTAAGAGCTCATTGGCTCTCTCACTTTTTCTAGTAAAAAGTGACTTAGTCATTTTACCAAGAAGACATGACTCACATGTTAGAAACGATTCACAATCACTGATTTCAAGGATTCCCTCTTGAGTCAACATGTTTATCCTATTCTTGTTTATATGACCTAGCCTACAGTGGCATAAGTAGATATCTGACCCACTATCTAATTTAGGATGCTTGCCAGTTGAATAGACTACGTTAACAGATTGTGAAAACATATACACACCATTGTTCAAATGTCCAGAGAAAACAATAACACCATTCATAATGATATTACAAAACTATTTTTTTATTAAAATTTCATAATTATTTTAAGCCAGAAGGCTTACCGAAATGACATTTAAAAAGAAACTTGGACAGAAATGACCATCATCGAGAACAATAGTATGGGATTCAAATACAAGTTTCAAGATTCCTAAAGCTAGAACTGGAACTGGTTTTCCATCTCCAACGTTCAAAAACCTCTCGCCTTGCTCAAATCTCCTACTGACCTACAACTCCTACAACGAATTGCAAATATGGTAAGGGCTATCGATATCCAATACTCAGTCCGTATAATTATTATTTGAGAAATTGTAAGGAGTTATCATATAAATACCTTGCCCAGCAACTGCTTACCTTTTTTTCTGCCTATTCGGATCCAGAGAGGCAATGTACTGAGGACAGTTCCTCATCCAGTGCCCCCACTTTTTGCAAAAGAAGCATTCAGCTTGATTTTTATCGGGCTTGATCTTCCTGGTATGGCCCTGCATAGATGTCCCAGCTTGAACTTGCACCCTTCTTGCCCTTCTTCTTTTTGTTCTTCTTTCCTTTCTTAAAAGATCGAGAACTAGAAGACGAACCTCCCACTAAGTTCACCGACTCCTTGTGGAGTAGGTGATCCTTCTCAAAGTTCTGAAGCAATCCCAGTAACCCATGGTAATCTATTTCAGGCTTTATCATTCTGAAATGAGTGAGGAATGGGAGACAGAACTTTGGCAGCGAGTTTATTATTGCATCTTTTCCAAGCTATTTATGCAAGGAAAAGCCGAGCTTGCTCAATCGCTCTATCAACTCGATCATGTACAATATATGATCAGTGACAGAGGCTCCGTCCCTCATCCTAGCGTTGAAGATGGCACAACTAGTCTTGTGCCTTTCAACGTCATCAGGTGTGCCAAAAGAATCCTCCAACACTTGAAGCATATCCTTTGGCTGAACGGTCTCGAATCTGCAACTGAATTCGTCGCTCATGGCAGCCAACATAATGCAGCACACCATGATTCGGTCACTCAGCCATTTCTGATGTCTCTGACTGTTTCACGTGCATTGGCAGCTGGCTCCTCAGGGGCAGGATCCGTCAATACATACAGGATCCGTTCATGCTCCGGAACTATCTTCAACTTTCGGTAGCAGCTATCGAAGTTGGATCCCACCAACTTATCATTATCCAACAATGATCGGAGCGATAGAAAAGTGACCATATCTACATAAAGAAAAACCAAAATAAAATTAGTAATTGATTCATTAAACCTAAAAATTTAGACTTTAATCAAAAAGTTCTCCCACTATTTTATTCAAATTAGTAGCCTCTACCTCTAATTCGAGAAATTATCCTAATTTCTTAGTGGATACTAGAATCTACATAGACTGCACACAAGCCCAACTTTGGTTAGTCAACCCATGTACATCTAAGGGTAGGTTTATAACCAATTATTTCTCCAAACAATTTCTAGTAATTAAATTTTGCCTGTCCCTATCAGTAGGCTTTGGCCTCCACTGAAAAGGTCCAGTTAGGTCCAACCATTAACATGACCATACTTGGTCCATCAAACCAATGAATGATTAGGCCCAACTTTGGTTGGCTAACCTAACCACCATTTAGAAAGATGCAGCCAAAAAATCATATAATGAATGATAATTCCATTAGCCGATAAGCACCTAGCCTTTGGGCCTCCAATGATTATCCAACTAATAGACCCATTATCACCCACTTAATGGGAGGCTATGATTTAGTTATCACCATAACTATTTTATTTTAGGGATCTAATAATTTTAGAAAATTTAATTTTTAAAAAAGAGGAAAGATCAGATGAACCAGCTTGTCATGATCCTCCCACTGGCTTCATCAAGTCAGCTTAAGAAAGACCATTAATAGACTGGTCTAGGAGCACCTAAATCAGTCATACTGATTTACATAGTTAACATGGATCAGCTCGAATAGTCAAGTGATCCGATCAAAACATAATTTCACCAAGAGACCAGGTAAGTTCAAACAGTGGAAGGGTCTACCAAAGCTTGTCTTAAACACCACCATAAATGGCCAGTAAGCGGGCTGCCAATTAAAGACCACCGGTCTGGTTTATCTTAGACACCAACTGGTTTAATTAGTCTTAATTAGATCAACCTAACAGTTCGTGCTAGACCGCGTAGCCAAAAATCAAGTCCATCTTGGGTCTCATTAAAGACATGGACTTGACCAACTACAACTATTATAATTGATCTAGAGAATCCTTGATCTAATCTAAGACAATAATTGATTAGATTTAGTCAATTCTCTAATTAAGTCTATTCTTTAATCTAACCCAATTAATAGACCGAATCTCCACTAATCCATTTAACCCAATGTGTTATGATTTGCATCTTAGGATCTTCAATTCACAATCCTAGATTCTAATCAAACAACTTAATTCTTAATTAAGTTTTGGGCTGAAGGTTGGGGTTCAGCTTTTCGAAAATGATTTTCATGTTTGTAAAAAGTTTTTACAACATGGTTCTAACAACCAAGTTGTATGTTGGATTCATAATCAAAATGCAAATAAAATAAGCATGAAACTACTTTAGATCTAATCTAAAATTTTATGATCAATGTTTTAGATCAGCACGTATTAGGACAACCTCTCCACTGTAAGGGGTAAATTTTACAGCAGAACAACCTTATAATCAGTCCGTGCAATCTCAAACTTTTATTCTCAGATATAAAATACTTTTAAATCTAATAAATTATAAATAAAATCAGATCATATCTAACAAATTTACGATAAGAAACAGATCTACATGAACTAGAATAACCTCTCTATTGTAAGTGGTAAACCTTACAGCATGACAACCTTATATCAGTTCGTGATCATAATTTTTAATTTTAGATTTAATAATCAGATTATAAATTAGATCTAATCTAAGAAATAATCTAAACATGCAAAAATAATCATGTAATAATGAACCTAGGCTCTGATACCAATTGAAGGAATCAGATCTAGGATTTCAGGACTAGATCTTGAAACTTTTTCAAGATCTAGCAACGGAAGACTAGAATAAATCAAAATTTATTCTTAAAATCAAAGAACCCCTAGATCTAAGATTCTATTACATGATTATAGCATGAGATTAAATTAGAAATTAAAAAACATTAGAAGTAAAAGACATGTTGATCACATCAACATGGATCTACACTAGATCTATTGCATATATGTAAGATAGGAATAGATCCATATTACCTGTGCAAGTTAGACGTTCTAACTTGCTGATCCAAACTGAAGGATGAAGATCCAAGCCACACGCGCATCTGGCCTCTGAGAGATGTCCATACGAGCCCACGAACCTCGATCAGAAGTTCAATGCAAGAAATTAGCACAGTATGCTAATACTGTGCTGATCCTTCTTTGATGATTGATCCGATGCTTCTTTCTTCTAAATTTGGAGTCTCCAAAAATCAGAAGTAAGAGGAGAGATTTTAGATATGAAAAACTCTCAAAAAATCTCAAAAGTGGAGAAAGGATGAATGGAAGAAACCCTAAAAAAAGACCCTCTTCTTCTCCTTTCTTCTCTCACCTAGACACCAAGATTGGTGTCTATGAAAACCCAGCACCCAAGAACCTTTTCCCTATGATTTTTACATGCCCAAAACCTCTCTCTATGGTCTACAATATATTCAAAAATCAGACCAAAATGAGCCATATATATAAAGATATGGAAGAGTCTTGTCTAGGTCAAATTCCTAGACAAAGCAGGACCATATTTGGCAAGTTGTTGGGGCACCCAACACTTGGGCGCCCCCTCCTCATCCCATGCCACGGACCACCTGGTAGGCGCACAAAAACTTCCTTTAAACTTCCTTTTTTCTACCGTAGAAAAATAAGAAAAAAATCAGGTAGGGGGCAACACAAAGGAAGGAGTTTTAGTTTGTTGGGATTCTATCATATAGAGTCCAAACAAACCACAACAACTTACCTTCTATAGACTTGATCCATAACTTATTCCAAATAAGAGAGAGAGAGAGGAGAGTGGGCGTGTGTGAACCATCAGGAAGAGAGGATTCTATGCCAAAATAAAGAGTGTGGGACGTGGGGGGTGGGGGCAAATGTGGTGCAAGGATATAATCCTAGTCCTACTAGGATTTTATATATGTCTTAGTTAAAAAATTAGTTTCTCAAACCAAATTAAACCAGAAGTAAACCAACTCAATTAAATCAAGTCCTAACCCAATTAAGGACTTAATTAAATCAGATTTAATTCTGATTTAATTTTTTAATCAAATTAGAAAAATTGGGTTGACCCAGGTCCTAATTGAACTAGGACTAGTTCTTTCTTGCATTTGCTTATCCAATCTCACCTATATGCATCTCACCTTGCACTTACTTATACACTTGCTTAAACAATCGAATTACATCTCACCTGTATGCCATACCAACGTCTCCACACTCCTTGGTTAAAAGGACAACCAACCTATATGACACACAGCGACCTATGCTTAATAGACGCTGTCGTCCTAATTAACATCCTATCATTTGGTCGTGAACAATTTTAATAACTAATCGATAAATCCTCTCTTTATCAAACCTAAATAGTCCTAAGGACTTCATCACAACAATGGAGTTCATTAGCAGATGAAAACTTGTGATGAAAAATGCCAAAAATATATTTTATTAATTAATAAATTAATTATAATTATAATATAGCTTAATCGTTAACGGGCTTATGATTGGCTTTGGAACATATTTCCCAACAGCTGCTACAGTATTAAGATGATTTTAAGGTAAGTGCTTAATAATAGGATGATCAACGTGAGCTTCTAAATAGATTAGGAGGTGGTTCCTACTGAAGCCTATGACACTTGACGGCCACAATATGGTCAGTCAACAGATCATGCTTATCAAAGTGAGCAATTGACCAATGAGGTCGTCATAGCATTTACTGAACCAGTCTTCCCAAAATTGAATAATCCTACTGCTACCGTGCTTATGATGGTATGAAGCCTTCTCTGTCCCTGAAATGCGAAATCCTTAAACTCATATTGCTTGGCATGGAAACCAACCATAATGTTTAAAACCTTAATGCTTTCCCCAGACTGAGAACATCATATAATCAAAATTAACACAAATTTGTTGCATATTGATGGGGCACAGCTTGCAGTTTCCTGCAGATGATCGAGCACAGCACAAACCTATGATGAGGCAGTGGATAAGATCCAACAGCTCCTTGTAAATCAAATCAATGAGTCATGTGCCACACTAAGTCGAGGCAGAGGTGATTCACATGAGAGACGGGATCCACATATTGGGTGCTTTAAGTTGCTTGGCTGTTCACAGGAATCTGTGAGCTAACCTACTCCGTGGAATAATTGCAAGAAAGTTCCACACACTTCTATGGTATCAATAAAACATAGATCATCCAGTATTTTTGCACAATGCATGAGTTTCAGCAAAGAAATGCAGTATTATTTGAGACCCTCTGCTAATAAACAGGTAATTTTTCACAAAGGCACAAAATGTGAGGTGAGTATATACATCAAAATTGGTGTAGAATACATTGATCAGAGCATGGGCAAGGTTACGCTTATTATCCTAACCTTCATAATAATGTTTAAAAATGCTTAATTATGACCACAGGACATCTGGGAAGAAGTATATCTCATGCTAAAGACATGCATTTACAGTGTCTTAATGTAAATTTTATTGACATCAAGCAAAGGTAACTTTGTAGCCTATATCAGCCAAATATAGTGAACAGAAAATGCAGATTTGATTAATATCTCGATAAATATAAGAAGTGGAATGAGAAAGCTACCTGTTCCTTGGAAGTTGGAACAGTGGTGAACCGAAACCCATCCAGAATATCAACAAGCAGTCCATCCTGCTCCTTGTTTCCTTAATAGTCTCAATCCTTGCATCTTCTATGAGAAAGTGAAATGAGCAAAAAAAAACGTGCATAAACTCTTAATTCAGTTTACTTCAGGTGTACCTTGTTATGTTAAAAAATCAATTGATCGCCAGGTGGTAAAAGATTTTATTGCACACGTGCATGCGCATGCACACACACATGCAGAGGATGACAGATTTTAAAAAGATTTTGAATAGGTGCTACTAATAAAATTAAAAAATTGTAAAAAATGCTAGTAATAGAGAGTTTGTCTAACTTGGCAATGAAAGTACTTTTACATGCTACAGTGGCAACTCAGTTTGTTCCTGATTACCAGAAAGACCGTCTAGATAGATATGATGATCCAAAAACAACCAAAAAATAGCTACAAAATCAATGTTCTGCCACTGTTTGCAACTCTAATGCCAGAGCAGGCCACCGTTTGACCGATCATAGGGTCATTGCCTCAAATTCTTGTCCCTTATCTGCAGCTGTAACTCTCAAATTTGCCAGAAGCTACTCCAAGTCATACTGCATGGTGATTCTCTCCATCGTATTCTGGCTCACAGCATTTCTAGAGTACAACTCTTTCAACACCTCTGCAGCCAAATCAATTTCATCCTCATGAGCTATTCCTTCCACTAGTATCGTGTATGTTGTCTCGTTAGGTACATAACCTTTCTCAATCATTGTTTCATAAATATCAAAAGCAAGATCCGTCCGCTGAGCCTTGCACAATCCAAGTATGAGTGCATTGTAATTGTCTATGTCTGGCTTGTTACCATATTCCTCCATCACCGAAAAAATCTCAACTGCCTCATCCAACATGCCCTCCATACAAAGACCTCTAATCAAAGACGAATTGGTATATGAATCTGGAGTAAATCCATGCCTTGTCATCTCATTTAATAATTGGAAAGCTGCTAAGGTGTTTCCTTTCTTACACAAGAATGAGATCACATTTTTATAGAACTCATGCATAGAAGAATTCTGCTTATTGCCCAACCTTTGGATTATGGAGAAGGCCTCTTCCACCTTCGCTTCCCCACAAAGCACAGCTATTGCATTATAAGTCCCTTCACTCGGCGAACAACGCCGATTCATCATCATATCAAGGCACCTGCGCACCATATCTAACTTCCCCTCTTTACAATAGCGTGCAATTATCGGATTATAGCTTGCAGCAACAGGCTTCAACTGATTCCGCATCATCTCCTCCAAAATCTCGAGTGCTTGCTCCGTACGACCATGATAAGAAAGTGAACCTATCAATATATTATATGTAATAATACTCGGAGCACAGTTCCTATCCCCCATCTCGGATAAAAGCTCCTCCACCTCCTCCCACTGCCCCTCATAACACAAGCTCCTCAACAAAATATTATAGGTCACAACATTGGGACTAAACCCTTTTGATGGCAACTCCCTGAAAAGCCGTTTTGCCTCTTCCAACCTACCCTCCTTGCAGTACCCAGTAAGCAATACATTGTAACTGACTAAATTAGGCTTCCCTCCCTTAGCAATGATCTCATCCAACAGCCTCACCGCCTCATCGACCCCTCTTTCCTTGTAAGCGGCCTCTAGCAAGAACGAATAAGTGAACACATTCGGTATCAATCCTTTGCGCATCAATCTTTCCAGAAGCTGCAAACTTTGCTGCAAATTTCCATTGATGCAAAGCCCTCGGACCAGAGAGTTGTAAATGATGGTGGTCGGAGGGCGTCCATACTCCTCCATTTTATCGACTAGCTGCATTGCATACCCGACATTTCCCCTCTTGCACAACTGATTGACCAAGAAATTATAGACAGATGGATTGGGGGTGCTCCCAGAACTGACCATCAGTTCCATGACCCGAACGGCCTTCCGAATCTTGTTGGACTTGCAGAGATCATACAGGAGCTGAGTGGCTTGGCCGGTGTCAGGCTTGTGGCCCTTGCCCACCATGTACTCCAAGTAGAGGAAGGCATCATGGAGCCTGAGCTCTCTGCTCCTGGACTCGTTCTTCCCATTCCTCCAGCTGGGGAGAGAAAAGGCGGCATCTTTTGGGGAGACGGTGCTGTGGGTGGACGCTAAAACCCTGGCAAAACCCTTGCGGATGGAGGGACTGGGGAGGGTTGGGGAGCAGGAGATTAAGCAAGGCTTGGTTCTGGTGGGCTCCGAGGTCTTCGAGCTTGGGAGGGAAGGGATGGGGTGAAGCAAGGCCGACATGGCCCTTTCTTGATACTCTGTTAGGGGAAGTCTACCGGAAAAGAAGACAACTTTGCTGAAGGAGAAAGATGGGGTTTTGGTCTATGTCTTAGAGGTTGATAGTGAAAAGATTTGGAATTTTTCTGGAGGAAATGAAGAGACTTGCATTGAGAAAGAAGGAAAAGGTGGAGTTTTTTATGTTCTGAGTGGAGGGAGGACCTTTGTTTTCTGTGCGCTATGATATCGTTCGCTTCGCTGCAGGAGAGGGTGAGCAGCAGAACACCACTCAACCGTAGCAGCTTGTTTACCACCCAAATCTTTGTATATTTGGATGTCTTCTCTTATCCGAGAAAGCCTTTTATACTGCTGTCGGGTGCCACGTGGTAGTCCAGGCGGGACCCACGATGTCTGGATCTTGGTCGGCAATTTTTGTGCCCTAACAAAAGAGGGAGGGAGAGCCGTTACCCCGCTGAGGGAGGTCTCCCACCAAAGAAAAGGACTGAGGGAGCGCCGTTACTCTGACCACGGACCAATGGGATTTTAAATATGCTAAGTGAAAATTAGATGAGATGGTTTGGCTAGTTTTGGAACGCTCATCTAGCTAGATTTGGAGGAGAAGAGAGCACCAAAGGAGGAGAGAGAAGGTCAACATTCTTTTAGAGTCAGGGCTTCCATAGAGATCATATGATTTCTTAAATTTTATTCATACATTGGTAGAATTTAGAGCATGGTTGATTTGCAATCAAAATAAAAATCAAAATAGCAATATCCTCTAACATTTTTGGTTCATAACTAAAATAAAAAAAAAATTACATACTTCAAAAAAGTAGAGATTAGATTTTACGGAATCAAGACATTGTTATTTTTTCCTGAAATCAAAGTGAAAATGAAATCCTTCAATCAAGTAAAATAGAAGTCACTCATCTCCATTCCTATTCAATAATCCAACTCTTTTTAATTAAATATATCCATAAATCATTACACAAGAAACTCCCACTCAAAAATATTGTGTTAAGAAATCACAACCCCACGGACATGCTGCTCAATTACAGCCATCCACAACCCGTCTAAAATCTCCGCTTCAAAAAGCTTATGCCACTCATTCATGCAACAAGCTTACATGGTGGCTATCGGTGCACAAGAAGCATCATGAGTGCAGCTTGCTAAATGAAGAGAGATGCAGCTGGCATTTTTTTTTCTATTTTCCTTTCATCAATGGAAAAGCCATACTCCAGCGTTGTAACTCTTTCGCCAGCGACCAGTGCTGCGGAAGGTGCACCGATATAAATTTTGAAGGACATGCAACCTTAGCACCTGGATGAGGGTCCCATTCAATCTTTGCAACTGCTTAACAAGATACCCCTTGCATCATGGTTTTGTTTTATCTAACAATCCTGTGTCACGCCCATTAGACCGTTTCACCATAAAAAGTTTTGAACCACAAATGTTCAAGCCCCTGGACATCCCACAATTTATTAACACTGCAGTGGACAAGACTGTTCGATATTTCAGCTTCACGTCATTATCCAATGGACTAGGACAAGGGATTTAAGGAACCAATTTTAAATCAGATAAAAAATCTAGAAAGAAATTCCAACTTAAAAAAAAAAGGGTGGGGTGGGGGCGTGGGGGGGAGGCCATCCTGTTAATGGATAAGTGCGGACATACAGAACTGGGATATCAACATGAAATTTTAGGGAAAGACGTCCTAATTAAATGGAAGCAGCTGCCTGTGTGAAAAGAAATATAGAACTTTCACATGGATAAATAACTGCTTAAGCTCAAAAAATGTCATCTAAATTACAAAATTTTCGTTACCCGAATGAGCTTTTGATCACCCACGCAGGGCTTCTCGCTTTTGCAACGAACTGAATCTCCCAAAAAATACCATACTCCAACCAACATTACCTTCATCACATGATATAAAGCCAACCATCAGGCAGCCATAACACTCTTAACAGAGGCGGCCATCTTAAAATACAAATGCTTTTGACCCATTTGATATGCGGTGCATTACCTTTACATGCATCAAAGTTGTCAATCCCACCGACCAGCTTTCCTAAGGTTACACGGCAAGATTGGCCAATGAGCTCTGCAGGTTCCTCGCAATGCAAATTTGAACACCGGGAGATGTTAGAACATCACTCATTGCCACTTGGTCTCTTTTCTAGCAAGGATGTCAAAAATGCTGAACAAAGTTTGGTGAGGGGTGGAAGAACATGAGATGGCCCACTGAATATGGTCTCCCAAGGTCTTTCAGATGGGACAAACGGGATTTCTGGAGTCCGTTCTTCCTTCAAACTGAAGTCAGGAAGCTCCCCATAGATTGATGCATATCCAAACCGCACTACAGCAGGGGAAATAGAAAGTGAGTAAATACCTCGTTTCCAAGTTTTCATATAACTGGATTTTGTATATACAACTAGCAAACTGAAATGGTTTTCAGGGGAATGCAGATTAGATTGACCAATTATAGAAACATGAAATGAAGCATGGGAAACTTTCGCAAACTTATAAATAACATTAAAGCTCGCAAATACCAAGCTAGAGAATGTATTAGTGACACTGCAAGCAAATGTATAATAATGCAAGTCTCACCTGCTTCCTCGGGCGGTGCTTGACTTTTCCGAGCATTCCTCCTCATCTGATTTTCTTCATTGCTATGTGGATCAAAGATCACATATTCGTGATGGCCATTTATGTATAGCAGCAATGAAGTGTCTTTTCCTTCAATAGATTTAGTATCGTGGAAAGATGGATTGGGAGGTAGAAAAGTGAGGCCACCTCTCTTTGCCTGAATTGGGAACAGCAGACAAATTAACAATCAAACTCATTAAATGCACATCTAATGCTTCTGAAGTTGCTACAGAATTTAAAGTTCTATCATGGGATCAAAGAGAAAAAGGGACCAAAACGAATGGTATCAGGTAAGTTGGCCAAAGTCAACATTTAGAAGAGGAAAACTATGCAAGGCCACACATTAAAGATATACAAAATTGGATCCTTGACTAGCTAGAAATCCAGTAACCCAGACATGTGATTGAATGTTGCTGCAAACCAGTTTCACAGCTCCAGCTTCAATTATGTATCTTATCGATGAATGGATATACCTCTTTGAAGACACAGATGCTGAGAGAATTTGTTGTCATACACTAGCTGGTAACAGTTTTAGTAATAGACCCATACACTAGCTGGTAACCATACCTTCTCTACTGACCATGTGGCCAAAGGAACTGGAGTTGCTACATCAAATAATAATATTACTCCGTCTCCATCTCTTGTAGTAGCATCATCTGGTGAATTACAATTAGCTAGGACAGCAAATTGAGATCCACCTGCCGTACAACTTACATCTGTACAAAAATAGTGTGAAATTCTAAAGAGAAGACAGGCTATCGATATGATAACTTGATATCAAACAAGCTAAATTCATGATTCATGCAAAAGAAATGACAAATTAGTCCAGGTAGACTTGTACAATTACAATAAGTCCACACCTTGTGCAAAAAGCTTGTATGACCAATACATTGACAGATTTGATGTGCTCCAAACAGATAGCTGTGGTTTTGAACCCTTTGACAATGATGCTAGATATTCTGACTCCCCAATGAATGAAAGTTTTGTTATTGGCTACAAAACAAAAAGATCTAAAGATCATTTTCTGGATTTGTTTGAGCAAGCTATTTATTGTAAACATAACCTAGGTACGCTGAGGATCACCGAGAGTGTATCTCCAATTATGGCCACAAGAATATTTGCATCAGGGTCCCACAGTGTAACAACAGTCTCTGCAGCAACAGCTAGAACAGATCCATCAGCCGAAAAGGCAGCAGCAGTCATAGGTTTCTTCCTGCATGTTACAAATATAGCATTTACTTGCAACCTTGATCACTACATGGTGGCTAAGATTTATCATTCACTCACAGGACAAAAACATAAACAAGAGAATTTTGGTTTCTTCCTGCATTCTCCTTTTCCCTCCAGAAAATTCATTATACATTGCATGCACTTTTCACAACAAACTCTTCATGCATGATTCACAGTCGGTTTTACCACCGCTAAAGAAGCTACAGCAAGCCATTCAATCTGTAAAGAGATGCAAGCATCTAGAGCTTAAACCTCACATTTTTTATTCCATCATTGTTTATATGAAGCTGTGTGGATTACATGAACATGGTTGTACGTATATGCACCACATAATATCGTGCCTCAATCAGTGGCTGTGAATATTTGTAATTTTATTTATTTGTCTCACTTTCCTAATTAAGATAAAGTTTATTGCTCCAACAGCGGCCCCTAAAGTTTCATCTTGCTCCAGACTCTTCCTAGGTAGTTTATCAATTCATTATTATATAGGTAGAATAAATGCCCAATGACTCCAATCTCCATTATTGAGGAATAAAACCCTATTGAGTATAACAATTCATGAATTTCTCTATAATTTCCACCAGTTTTGCAAACTTCCTTTAGTCTTGATAGCACTTCTGCATGCATCAACCAATCTATAAATTAAAGTAGTGTTTTCTTTCACATTCTTCAGCCATAGGCTATTTCATTTTAATTGACCTGCCATCAGTCTGTATCTGCCCTTCCTAGTACTTTTCAATAGCCCCTATCTTTGGCTTATTGACGATAAGCTCCAAGCTTTTTGTGTCTGGTCAAATTCATGATTTTCCTATGGGATTGTTGCCTTACATTTATCCAGAATACCAACTGCAGAAATAGAAAAGGACAACTGAGACTGACAACATAGGATGATTGAAAAGTTCATATCCAGATGTCGAAAATAAAAGAACCATAATTTTCAAGTATAGATGCTCCTCATGTATATGCTGCCCGTGCAAATTTGGACCTAATCCTTAATCCATATTGTAGTTTTGTAACAGATTGTACATCAGATCCAGAAATAGAACTTTGATTAAATTTCCAAAGTACATGTCTGAAAAAATAAGCCCAATTTAAGAACCGAGAATCATGTTTTCAGATAAATAATATGAGCATAATACAAGCATGCACGTGCAACCATGCGCAAAAAGGTGTCACAAAGGCATATATAAATGAAAAGTGATTTCTCCATTATTTTCATGTATGGAATTTTCCCCCTTGTGTCTTCACCAGTTGAATCAGGGAAAATATCAACAAATCAATGGGTGAATGATATGCTTATCAGGCTGATTTAAAAGATACTTGGTTTCTTGAATTAGATTGATGTGCATAATTCTGCCATGTCAAAAGAGATGATAAAAAGTGAAACAGATAAACTAATGACTAATGAAAGAATGTGATCAACCATCATTTCAAGTCACGTGAAAGGAAAGTCATACTTGTATGAACCAACAGATTGGCATCTCCAACCAGATTTCTGAAGCATTTGATCTGTATCTTCAGTGTAAGAACTATGAACCCAGACCTACAAATCAAAACTAAATAGTAAGGTCATATGTATCAAGAAAGAGAAAACCAAGAAACAGTTAAAAACAGGGTTACCTTAAAGTCACCACCAAAAGAAGAGCTCACAGCCATGTCATGGCCAGGGCGAAATGCTAGAGCAGAAATTCCAGCATCACTATATGAAAAAGAAAGGGCAAATTAAAAGAATATTCCATATCACAGTCAAAAGGCTTTCAACCACAGAGAACATTATCAATGATCATAGGCACTTAAAATTATAAGGTTGCATATGCTTGTTGTCTTCAAATTACATGATTTTTAGTATGTAAGCACTTTAGAGGTAATAGATCACATTCAATGACTCAGATCATTAGTGTCGAATCCTCATGATCCAATTTCATCTGACTGGACCCAAGTAGTAATCCGGTGAACCAAATTCTAGTCTCTTTCTATAAAGAGAAGATAGGAATATGCTGAATAGATTCTGTCTATCAAGTCTATTGACCAAAGTATCAAAATATAAATCATGTTAACAATGGCAATTTTCATAAATATCTAGGGCAATTCGTTTTATTTTTATCTTTCTATTTGAGAACTAGGCAAACTATTATCGCTCTATCTTATTGATTCCCTCAACTAATTTTCAAATTTAAATGATTTGGGAGTACTCTAACCAATCCACCCAGACCACATCCCAAGATTTTCCCTCAAATGTTCTTTCCTATTACTATTTCTAAAATTAGAGCTATCTCCCCAGCTTAATTCAAATTAAGGCCCTACTTGGATACTATGGGATTTAGGCTAATCCTATAGGATTTAACAATCCCAAGGAGAAAATCCAGTAAAGAGGGGAATGGGGTGTTTGGATAATTAAACCTAAGGATGTTTAACCTATAGAGATTGTTTGGAAGTCCGGGCCCAAAATCCCATGGGATTCATAGGTTGGGCCAAAACAACCGGCTATTAGACTAGACTAGGACTATGTTTACAAGAACCCAGAGAACCATTAGAGCAGGCTGGCTTGAATCCCATAGGGGTAAAAAAAATGACTTGCTGAGGTCATTTTTTTCTCCCTATAGGATTCAGACCAGCGAATAATTCTCTAGATTCTTATAAATATAGAACAAATCTAGTCTGATTTAACTGAATGTCTTGGCCCAACCCACGAATCCCATGAGATTGTGCACCTAGACATCCAAACAAGCCCATAGGAATATGCTTATCCTAGAGGATGAAGTCGTTTTTATCCCATCTTCATCAGGCTTCTCTTCTTCGTTTTTTTTCTTTTAATGGAACTGGGCTCCTCTTCTCAACATGCCTCTTTTGGAATCCGGCAGCCATCAACATCTCTCCCTACCTCCTCCAAAGTCCGTCCACCGTCTCCAGCCGTCCCCTCTAAATTGTGTCGCACTGGACACCACCACCATGTAGCACCACCAAAGCTGGCCATCTACTCGATAGCAACACCGCAACGGGCAGACGAGCCCCACAGGGGAGCATGACCAAAGCTAACTCGCCGGTTATGAAGGCGGAGAAGCAGCTCATCGCCACCATGGTCAAAGCTCCACTGATAGCGATGGTGCGTGAAACAAGGGTTGGTTGTTTGGGAGCCAAGAAGGAAGATTCCTAACATGCTCAGGGGAGCAAGTGAACCAAGAGGTTAGAAGAGACAAATGCTGCTATATGTATGACAAATGATCATAGACCATCAAAGAGATCAAAATTATCTTGAAGACATTGGCTGATGATAGGGCCTACTAATGGACAATCTTAATTGAGATGACCTCTTTGTCATCTTTTGGGTGGTCATTTGGGGGATGGGAAGGAAACTATGCCTTGAGCATTAATTGTCAGGCCTTAAGCATCAATTTTTCTTGAGAAATTAACCAATGCCAAGGTCAAGTCTCAAATAATATAATCACTCAAGATGTTCATCCCATGCACCTAAGTGCTTACATAGAGGTGGGGGATTTCATGGGATTTCTTCCGGTTTGCTATTTTTATTATTTTAAAATATATATATATATATCTTTTCAACCTTCCCAAGTTTACTCATGCTTCACAAAATCATATATAGAGATGGCAATTATAGTCGACCCATCATATACCTGATCCAAACTAACCCAAATGGAGCAAGTTTTATCCAGCCTGCTCAAAATTAAAAGAATAGAAGTGAAAGACTAAACTTAAAAGAATATTATAAAATTCAAAAACCTTTTTTATTAAGTCAAATAATTTTAAATGATTTCCAATAATTAGCAAATTAAATTTTATTTCCAGTTCATATCTTTCTCCCATATAACCCTTGCAATAATTTTGATATTTAAGATCATATCAAATTGAATCATCTACCTAATTGTTGGAAATGTTGAAAAGGATGAAAAAAGGGGTAGAGAGAGAAGAGAAGGGGAAGAGGAAGGAGAGGGGGGATCCTAATATATTATCCAAACATATGATAGGATTCGTTACAATGGATTTTTCTCCCATTAGGATTTCATGTATGATCCTATAGGATCAAAACCCACATCCCATCATGAATTTTATCCTAAGGTTATAAATCCTTGACACCCAAATAGGCCCTAAAAGGTTTGGGAATAGCCTCTCTCCAATCCACCTAGCTCATGTACGGGGGTTGAACATGCATTGAACCTGACAAGCTGTTCATGTATATGTATAAATAGTTGGACAACATGAAAAATGTTAAATCTTTGGTAAAAAATTTAACAATTCAAAATCAATGCGGAGCCATCAAAATCCAAAATTCAATCATTAATATGATCTAGACCATAAAACAAGCCTAGAAACCACACATCATGTGTTTGGTGGTCTTTAACCAAGGCATCAAATGGGAAAAATATAAATAGCTATGATAACATAATATAATGTTTTGTTGTGATCTAATCATCAAAATCCATTGAATTCAAATCTACCCATGTTCCAAGACACAAATCATGATCAATGAAGTGGATCTTCAATTTATTTGCCCTATCATATACTTTGACATTCTAGTATAATTGGCATTGCTCATTTTTGTGCTCACCTAGTTTGTAGGTTAAAGATCTCAAAACTAATGATTTTTACTTTTGCCAATTTCGAAAGATGTTAGATCAAACTCGATTGTGTGGATTTTCAACTTGAGTGGCTTGTCATTGTTTTTGGAATCAATAAGTCAAAGATTCAATGTTACTCGTGCATTCTATACATTCCTCTAAAATAAATGGTGAAGTATTGCAATAATCTAACAAACCAATCTTCTCCGCATACTACAGATATGTCAACATGTCATCTATCATTAACAGAAATGCAATTTATACATACATATAACCTCCTCACGCAAAAGAAGAGCATGATCCTATATGCTAAATTTGAAAACAACATGGTACAAGGTATTCTAGGAAATAAAGCACACACATTATAATTTACCGTTATAAAAATATCACTAAATGCCTGAATATGATGAATCGAAAAGAATTTTTTATGTCGCAACCATAATACAAACACTACCAACCAAGGTTCGCCGAATCAATACTAGAGGGGGTACCGACCGGCAACTGGTTCAACATAGTACATGTCCGTACTATACCGTTCCAAGGTGTATAGATACAAGAAGGGCCAAAAGGGAAAGGGGAGAGAAAGATTGAGAGAGGGGGGAGGGAAGGAGGAAGGGAGGGAGGGAGAGGGACAGAGAGAGGCTGAGAGTTAGAGAGAAGGCTCAAAAGCCCTCATCGATAGGGATTGCCCCTATTTCGTTTCAAAACAACGGATGCCCTAATCTATTTTGAATTGAAATTAGCAAACCATTTGCCAACTTTCTTCTAAGTGAAGCCTACAAACCATTTGACGATTTCAATTCAAATTTATGAAAAAAGAAAAAAAAGGCCATGCCCTATTTCATTCAAAAGAGGGGCAACCCCTGTTTCAACAAGGGGGGGAGAGAGAGAGAGCCCCTGCTACCCTCTTCTTTTTTTCTTTTTTCTTTTTTTGTGTGTGTGTGTTGTTTTTTTTTTTTTTTTTTTTTGGGGGGGGGGGATGCTTACCTGGCCACCGACATTGTCATCATCGTCAAGCTGGCCAGGGAGGAGAGCTTTTTGGGGGAGGGTTTCAACAATAGAACAATGGAGCTTTTCAAGGACGGAGAGGAGGGTGGAGTTCCAAACCAAATATAAGAAGTGAGTAGTAAACCATATCGATAACCAACCAATCCAATTCGCAAACCTTGCTACCAACGCAAGGATATGTGTCGAACTTTGACACTATAATTCTTGTGGATAAAGGTGTCTTTGCATGAAGAGCTCAAGAGTCAAAAAAACAACTGCTTGAAATGTCAAGTTAGGATGAAAGAAAATCCAAATTAATTGTGCCCTTTTCTCAAAAACTAATGTTGAATTTTTTTGTTAATGAAGATATACCCTAAAACCAAATATTTTTTGTTTAGACTACTCACATCCCCTTCTAAACTGGAAGTCCCTTTTCAGAAGGCAATCATAGATAAGATACCACTATCTAAGACTAATCTTCACTTTGCCATGAATTTTTGGAATTTTGAATTGGCTAGTTGCCTTTCTTCATGACTCCACAAATGTAATTCATTAGGTGTTTCCAATGAACATTGTGTGCCCTTTTCGCTCTTTATGTCATGTCCAACTTGGCAGTATAGGAAAAAGAAGCTTAAGAGATTTGTTCCCTATGGAATGTTACAGACCTTTCAGGGTCACAAGCAATTTTCCTTCTTATAGAAAGTGTCAACATCTTAGCTTCATTACATACAAAACAATCTAAAATGATGTCTTTTAAATTTTCTAAAGATAGAAGATAAGTTGTTTATAGAACAAGTGCACTGATTCCTAATGGAGCATAAAAAAAAAGATCTCAGGACAACAACCTTAAAATTTAAGAGCAGCTGACTATAATTAAAAGATCAGCAATTAAGCACAAATGTAAGGATATCAGGAATTCAAGACTTATTAGTGAAGATTCTGCAAGTGCATCAACCTGTGAGGCTCATATATTACAGTTGATAAAGAGTATTCTCCCATCCGTGACCCACGCTTCCAAAATTTTAGACTTACAAGACCCCCTAATCTTTCTTCAGGAAGCTTAACATCAACTGTGCCCATCACAAAGCCATCAGTGGAAAGAGATATCAAAGCCACATATATCTGCAACCATTCGAAGTAAGAAATGTGATCACAATTTAGAGCATAGCACAAGAACTTTGTAGTTAAAAACAAAAAGATTTTGGCATAATTTAATAGAAGGCAACAACACCTTCTACTCAGTATTTAACCAGATAGTGTCAACAATATATGCTGAGTCAAAATCACACATAATATAGCAGAAACTTATCATTATGTTCTATAAGTATAACAGGATAATATCCATATAAAAAAATAAATAAATAAATAAAATACTCATCCCACTTCCCTTCAAGAGATTGCTTCATAAGGCATTTTGTTCTTTAAGTTACACCTTTTTATCCCAAAATCGTTACAATTAATTTTCCATGATTGGAATAAATGGAAATTGTTATCCAACTTTTATGTTATTTGTCTGGATGGCTAAAGTGACATCTAACAAACTTCTCTACATGTTTGGCGCATTCTTATATCTTATTAAATTGGCCTTGCTAGTCACTTTTTACAGATAAATAAACAGAAAATCATGAACAATGATGACTAATCATTAGTACATACAATGGTAGCCAATATTGGTAAGTTTTGGGGCATGTATACCAACTGGGATACACATCACTTCAGTGATTTGTGAAACACATTCTCAGCTACACGCGTTGAACAAAAAAATATTTGGCAATCAGAAAACTACCAGTTTTACTTCTTCATGTTCATCATGTCTGAAATCTCAATATCAAGTACCTTGCTGGTTAGGTACAGTATGGTCAGTGCAGCACAATATGCATCCTGTACCGAAATAACCCTCTAACCATTTTTCTTAATTTTTATCTCGGTAGACCACGATATAGGTCAGTACACTTCAATACGAGTCGACACATATCTTGATACACCTCGGTACAAGACGGTGCACCTCGGTACGAGGTGGTACAAGCTTGTATCAACTCGAAATTGAGATTCATACCAATTTCCTCCCAATATGGTATGGCCGGTATGAGGCGGCACAGCAAATAACATTGAAGCAGATAAACAAAAACAATCCCGACCAGGCCCATAAATTTTGGTTTGCTGTCCTCCAATATCAGAGTCTAATGAGTTAATATTGAAGCTCTTTGTAATTGCCTTAAATAATTATTGCTCAATTTAACTCAGCTTGATGCTTTTCGGAATTCACTGAATATATACACTGAATGTTCATGAGGGATATCAAACATTATAGAGAAGATCAAAAGCATTTCCTTGGGCATGATCTTTCCAATCATATTTGTTTGTAAAACCAGTAGCATTGATGTTTTTAAAAGAACATGGCATGAATTTCTTAACTTCCTACAGCATTGTGTTTAGATTTCATTCTCCAGCTTATAATACGTGATGCAAAGATAAAGGCAGTTCCCAGTAATGACCTTTACCTGATTCTAAACTTTTCCAAGTTTAGTGAAATATTGAATGGATCCCCCAATTTGCTTGAGCTTAAGTTTCATAACCAATAAGGAAGGTCTCCCTTCCAACAAATGATGTTCTAGGTTTCACAGCAGGCCCCTTAATTGCCCATGACTAGATGGAGAGTCGGTTATAGAAAGCACTCAAACTTGTAATATTTGATCTACAATCTAGACAACATACATATTAGGTAAGAATTAAATCATTAGCTCCAAAATACAGAAGAGCACTAGACCCTATTTTGTGTTGTATCTTAAAAAAATCCTGGTGGCAATGCAATATTCTTGGATGAAAAACACTTAACTTGCTAAACCCGTACAATATGGTTCCATCAAAATATTCTAAAATAATAACAATAACAATAATAATAGTAATAATAATAATTATTATTATTTTTTAAATAATAATCCTTCTAACAGTAAGGGAGTAATGACATGTTAGTTTCTTCCCAAAATATCAACAAGTTGTTTTCCCAGAAGACTACTTTCAAATGATAATTATCAGAACTTCTAGGCTCCTAAGCCCCCTACTTCCGGCAAACAGTCAGCATAGCCCATCAACAAGGAGGAAAGAAATGGCACATTTCATGTTTTCTATCTTGCCCAGTGAGAACAAATGAGAAGAAAACAGGAAAGAACTAAGAGGCAGAAGAAGCCAAATTAGGCAAAATAGACACTTGGGAAAATTCAAACAGTATAAAATAAATTTAGTGCCTTACTGTGACATCATCAACAGGATGAAAATTTTTTTCACATACTTGCACCTGGAAAAGATCAACAATGATTTCCATCAGTTCTGAAAAACCTATGTAGAGAAAATGAAATAAAAAAAGTCAATTCTTCTGATGACATAAAGCAGAAGCTGCCCTTGCACTAGACAGCTTACCTGGGAAACCTCAAGGTTGTCATGTACGCTAAAGAACTGCACACAATAATCTTCTGTTGGTAGGGCAACTAGCCCAGCAGCATGATCATAGGCAAACTCACTGGATAAGCCTTTATATCCATCTGGAAATGAGAAAGGTAGCTGAAAACAGACAAATGTAAGCTTATATTAATAAGTACTAAAATCCCATCAGCAAGTGTTAGACCAAAAAAAAAATAAAAATAAAAAACTAAAAGAGTAAGTCGATAAGTAATAAACTGAGTCTCGTGACTTATAATCCACCAACAATCGAATCCTACATAAAATATAATAGGGCAAGTTAGGTAGTATAAATAGATATGACAAACCTTAATTCCTGCAATAGACTTTTTAATCTCCATTGTTGGCATTTTTAATAGATGTATTTGATTATCTGCGCAAGATATCTGAAATACCAATTTCAGTTAGAACCAATCATCCTAAGAAGATGCCAAAATGTAATACATAAACCAAAGAAGATGCAACAGAGTACCAAATCAAAATGCACAGAAGAAGACCAGAAACAAACTTCTATACATCAAGTGATCAGATTTCCATAGAACCTTTTCAACACAAGAACTACAGAGAGGAAGAATTTTAGTGTGCAGTTTTCATAAAGAGCTTGTAGCACGGTAGAACAGGTTTCAGTAGCAGCAGCCAAGGATTTGACAAAAATTTTCATGCATCTAAGGAAAATAAGAACCACCATAGCCGTTCCTAGCCATAATGCACCTTTGCTCTACTAGTACAAAACCATTAAACAGTCCTGGTTTTGCAGCGGCTAAGGAATTGCCAGGAATTTTAATACTGTTAAGTATTATCTGCAACCATCTAATATCTGACAGTTGATTATTTTGCAGATTGATGATGAGACCAGAATGAATCAAAGGTTTAACTGAAGATTAACATAAAAGTATATTTATCAAAACCAGATTGGCCTGGCTAGTTAGACTGGGAAGCCAAAGAAGCAGACCCATGGCTGGCCCAACTCCTAAAAAAGACTGGATTTGCTCGAAAACCAGAGATAAGATCTTTTTTTTTTTTTGGTTGGAACTGGAGACCAAGTCAGTTGGCTCCTAAAGAAGCAGCCAGATTTTAAACCAACTCTAGATGACATTTTTACCCTCAATTGCAATCTAAGGTTAGAAAGCGAACTTGAGATAATGAGAAAAATAAAAGCAAACCATCAATCCGTGATTCTCAGAGATATTCTGATCCCTTTTCTCCTCTTTCTCTCTGAGTCCCAAATTCATCCCCCTATCTAGCAGCCTGGCTTCCAAATGATGCAGCCAGTGGCAGTGTGGAACACAACGTTGTTGACATGGCCCCTTCACCTCAGTTCCCCTCCTCTCAATTATTCCTCCACCCCCCTCCTCTAGCCTCAGCTTGTCGTCCCCGGACATCTGACTGCTCCCCCCTCATTCCAACCGCCTGCCTCCGGGGACTGGCCCAAGTCCCACACCATCCCCAGCTCCATGACTCCCACGCCTCCTATTCTGACCACCTCTCTCTCTCTTCTATGAGCACTTTACTGCTAGAAAATTGTTGCAAAGCTGCATATTATTAGCTTTCTTCGACAATGGTACTTATGGTGGACATGGATCAAGTACCATACCGGCATCCATATCTATCATGTGTTTTAAAATGCAGCACATGCAGTTACATCTGCCCCCAAAAATGAATATGCAGCCTTGTGATCGCACCGCTTTGGGACAGGACCATATAGTGACCCATCAGGCATCTATGTAGGCCCAAGTAACTTGCACATAAGGCAAAAGGCGCATATTGGTCGTGTTGATGATTGATGATAAGCCACTTCCAAAACAAGGTTGACTTTTAAGCATCTTTTTCTTAAAATTAGTAGCTTAAATACTAAATATCATGTTTGTTATCTACGTACTTTAAACTGAGTTATCACGCACCTTGTTGCTCATTCTCTGGTTGTTCATAATTTGATACTCAGCTCAATAAATTATCATAGTTTGACAATTTGTAGATTGCTTGTTCCACTAGTATACCTGAAATTCGAGCATAGGTCATATGGAAGTATGTTATTTGGCATGTCATGCTATACTAAACTAGGCTCTTAAATAAGTGTGGAAGTGTAAATATAAATTTTCCTATTTTTCTGATATTTTCACTCATTTGTTCATAAATTTAACTTATTTTTATTTAACTTTGTGCATTCTTTTTGTTTTTAAATATTTCTATATACCAACTACGAATGCACCCGCATACCTCATATGCATTATGTTGTACCTTAACCACCTATACACTACAGATGCTTTTTTTAAAACCTCAATTACGTATAAGATTCTCTGAAAGGGAAAAAAAATACAGATTCTTAGATAGACACAAAAATAGATCATCTCAAAAAGCACTTCTTTATTTTCTTAAATAGTTTTGCTACCTTTACTTGCTTGATTTACTAAAACATATCTAACAGAAGTATGAAAATCTTATGAAAAATTAGTGATGCATCGTGCACATTGCTGTTCCAAATGCTTTTGCAACATCAATTGTCACATTTGCCTTTTTTTTTTTTTTATCATTCATAATTTTTATGGATGTGTTTGACAATTATGGTATCTGAGAGTTGGACATAGACAATCTCTTTGCTTATGAAATCATCATGAAAGGAATTGTTTCAAAACTCTAACTTTAGAATATTAGATCTTTGTCCACAAAGTTTCCATGTTTTTCTTGTCTAATATATGCTTTTTCTGTAGTTTTTAATTTATTTATATTTTTAACATGTCTCCAGTTTGACCAGCTGACCCGAAGGTTGAACCAGTGACCCAGTGACTCAGCCATTGGCCAGGTGAATGCCAGGTTCAGTTCTGATAAGTATGTATAAAAGTAATAGAATGGTTGCATGATTTAGGCCAGTCACAGAAGTTGTGCCATTCTGATGTTACCATGCCTGTTCATGTCAACTCTTCTCTGCAGCATAGAAGGACTATTACAGCATGTTTATCAGTTAAATTAAATGCAGGCTTTAAAATGTGAACTAACAGCTTGAGATAGGTACACTTTTCCGAAGAAGACAACAATATAAAAAAAAAAAAAAGTATAGCATAACATTGTATTATGTTTTAAAAAGGAGATGACTATGTTTCATTTGTCGTACAATATAATCATCAAAATGGAACCAGGATAGGTTAAGAATGTTCAGCTAGATAGATATGAAAAGAATGTCCTTGATTAAGCATGGAGGCATTTCCGTTTCCATAAAAAGACACTTTGCAAATTTCAAGTGGCAATTTCTGTTTATTTTGTCTCCAGAACCTAACAAACCTAGTCCTTGGGAGTTCAACTTAAGTTTTCATACAGTTCAATCAGATCCTGCCATTTGGATCCATTACTGAAATCATGGGGCTCAGATCTATTACGCCCATCCAAAAGCATTAAGGAAAATGTGGCATCCACCTTACAACTGGGCTGCAAATTACACATTAATATTTGCAATTCTCAATCCCACACAGGTTCTAGTTCCATCAATCTTGGTCTTCCCGGCTAGGAATGGCAACAAGTAGGGTACCCACAAATTTACCCTACCCAAACCCATTTAAAATCCTACTACCCGACCCATCCCAAATCCAATTAACAATTTGCCCATAAATCCCAAACCCGTCCCATTAAAAAACAGCAAATCCATCGGGTATCCGAACAAACCTAATTAATCTATATTCAGATTGGGTTATTCTGGTCAAGTTAGGTACCTGAACCAGAATTACCAAAAAAAATAAAAATGAGGGGGGAGGAGGGAAAGACTTTTGCATAATTACCTAAGTATAACCAATATCAAGTAAAAAATCAATAATATAACCAATAATACATCAAACTAAAATCAATAATATATGGCAGAGGTTAGATGTCCTTGGGGTTTGGGGTTCAAGTCAAGTCCCCTCACCCCAGTTTTGTATATATATATATATATATTTAAAATTCTATAACATATATATTATATATAATCGGGTTCAGATAGCAGCTGCCCGAGGGTCAAATCCCAAACCCTTACGGGTTTTAATTTTAAATCCCAAACACTATAGTATTTTGCTAAATAGGTCCTATCAAGGTTCGGGATGGGTCAGATATCCAAAAAAACCCACCCTGGCCGCCATCACTATTCCCAGCCTGCAACCATGAAGAAAACTTGTTTACCATGTGCTTGAGAGAACTGACACTCCCAAAATTCCCCTAGATCGATCTCTTTGGATGGATCTACAACAGACCGTGCAGGTACTAAGATTGTCAGGTTGCTCCAAGAAGTACAGCAACCTAACCACATAGATCCATAACTCACTATTTTGCATGGCCACAGTGGAGGACCCTAGTAAGAACTCAGGTAAGGTGCAAACAATTGGTGAATTAAACAATTGGTGAATTACCAATTTGATCTCAGCACTAAACGCCAAAAGCCAAGGCCAATATCCAAGTAGCAGAAGCTTCCAAAAATGCAGCAACCTCGCCCAAGCAAACATGTTGTGGTCAAGATCAAGCACCAGTACATAGGACATGACAACGAACAAGAGTTTCAAGCAATTCAATAAAACTATGCAAGGAAAAATGATGTCAAATGGAGTGGACGAGTAAAAGCATCAAAAATCAAGTGTGGAGCAGCTGTGAAATCTTCAGAGAATATTCTGGGAATTATAGATTCCATCCATTTTGCTGGAGGAGGTAATATCTTTCTGAAACCAATATTGCAATGTTTCATGCATTGCAGCTAGTATTAAGCTAAAATGCAAGAGTCTAAAATCCTACAAGAGGAAAAAAAGTGCTTCCTTGTCCCCCCGGCAGCATAACCTGAACTTAAAATTTAAAGGGGAAGAAAGTACCGTACATCTTGAAACATTGCTTCACGAAGTAAAGCAACAAATATAGCATATCATTCATGAACACAAAGCCATTATGTGTAGGGCAAAGCTGTCTTACACAAGAAAGAGAAGGATCAGGAGAATCTGTGAAGTATAACAGTGGGGATCCTAGACGGGGCTTATACTTCCTCTTTCCTGTGTCAAGTTGCCAAATCACAACAACTCCTTCCTTCCCACCTGATTAAATCCAAACAAGGATCAATGGCAAACAATGATACATGGAAAAAGTAAATGCCTAGAAAATCATGAAAAAGAAAATGTCATCTTTAATAGGTGACCGCACGATCACCCTCATTCATTTGAACAATGGGCTATAACCACAAAAAAAGGAACATAAAATGATAACACTTAAAATAGTAAATTCTACATCATGAGAAAATTCATCATGGTGAAGCATGTAATACCTGAGTATAAATAAGCTCCATCAGAGGAGAAAAAGAGAAATTTAATTTCACTTGGATGCCAATGCCATGTTGCACAAGAGTCTGCATCATCATCACCCCTCACCCCAGGTCTTTCTTCCTCATTAGTAGTCCTTCCTTTACTAGTTGCTTGTAAATTTTCTGAGAATTTTCTCTTTCCAAAACCTCTCCATAACAAAATTCTCCCTGTTACATCACCTCCAGCCACCATTCTCTCATTTGGATGAAAGGCAAGAGAACTCAACTTTTTTGTGTGATGCAGCTTGATCTTCTTTATTTCATCATTCTTACAATCTTTTCCAGGAACCTTCCATATATGAAGTTTTCGTTTGTTAGGAATACCTATGTATTCTCCAGATTTACTCACAGATATGAACACTGGGTTGAGGGTCTGTAGATATAAAATCCCATGTTAGGTGACATAAGGCAACTGATTATTAGATAACCAAAGTATTTCGATCAAATTAGTCAAAGAGCATAAGTTTAGCATGCTAAAGGGAGATGTAAGGGCTGCAACATTAAATGGTGAATATATGTTTTTGACTGTATTTAAGCAAGATGCTGCATATTAGTACCAAAGTTGTACAACAATGGATCTAAAGATCAATATGTACATTTCCATTGGGAATTGCAAAATAAAAACAGCAAAGTGGGCATTCTACAAAACTATGCATCACAATCAATTCCAAGTGATAACATCAGAAAATTATAAGCAAAAAAATTTTAATTTATCGTTGCTATTCATTCACACCTCAGCTAACAATCCTTTGACACGATGTGAGTTGGTTAAATTGTATGTCTGAATCTGTCCACGCAAAGCTTTATGTTGATCAGCCGGTTTGTTTATATCTTCAACCGAGAGAAATGCATAAAGAGTGGATGTCTTCTCCTTGCTCCCAACTGGATTTCTTGATATATTTGGGATTACCTGAAGGAATATGATAATTAATATAACATGGCTCAAACTCAAATGAATCATGATCAATATCTTATAGCACATAAACAAAGAAAAAACATGGCTGTGTTATGAAAAGATAATAAATGGAAATACGATGAGGAAAAACTGTTTAACAACTTGCATGCAATAGAAGAGATGTGTTTGCAAACATACTCATGTTATATATTCAGGCAACAGAAATGTTTAGTAAACAAAAGCATTGCTTTGAACCATTATTTGGTCTGGAACAAATGTAAACTCAAATAAGAACCATCTCATAAGAAAAGCAATTCCACGATATAAATATTACATCCATATTGAGCATACTTCTAGAACAAAGAGGGTCCAAAAAATATTATCATAAACATAATCAGTATTATTGATCCGTTCTTCTAATCTGTCAAAACTCACAGCCCATTAATTTGAGCATTCTAATCATCTCTGTCACATGCCGTCCATATTTTCTTCATATTATCCTCTCCCTTTTCAGGCCCTCCAGACAGTAAGAATCCCCTAATTTACCATGGCCCCTGGCTATCATGCATATCATCTGTAATGATCAAATTGGGACCTCTAGGCTGGTCTTGAGCTACCTCTTTCCAACAGTTACACAAATCCATTAATATCACTTTTAAGAAATGTACGAGACTCATTCTTTTGCTCCAAAAACACCCAAGCACAATTTTGGTCTTTTTCTTTTTCTTTCTTTCTTTCTTTTTTTTTTTTTTTTTTTTGGTCTCCCATGTTCATAGGCCGATTACATACAAATCAATATCATATGTCCATTTACCTCTTTCAAACTCTATCAGTATCCACCCTGTTCTTTTATAAGACTGACTCTATATAATGCAAATGCTTGTGAACAAGTACTGTTCAAGGGGAAGCTAATCGTACTTTATTATCACTATACAAGCAGGATGAAATATTACAAGTTGAGTGTCGATTAATAAGGAAAATGACTATTTCAACTAGAAACTTTATTAACCTCGACAAGTATTTCTTTTACCAAGAGCGAGAGAGGGAGCGTCGATCGTCTTATCCAGAAGATAAAAGGGCACAGATAACACCAAAAGTATTCAGTCAGAAGTCAGAACCCACTCAAATATTATCTTAAAAAGTTCTTATCTTGGATTTCAAGAGTCACATTCGACCTAATACTGGAACAAAAAGTTAAATTTACATTTAGTTTGCGCAGCAACTGCCTGCTATAAAAGCTAACATTCTTTTAAGCAACAGGAAGCCAGAAAAAGGGAGTTAGTGAATTCCACTTACCATAGAGAAGATTGGAAGCCCAACGTTCACCTTCTTTACCAACTCCGGCACCGAGAAATCCCAATAACAGATAGTTCCATCCAACGACGAGGTCCAGCAGTAGCTCACAAACTTACTCGCGGCACCGGCCACCGGAACAACCACGATGGACGTGACCCGGTCCGCGTGGCCCTCCAGTTCCGTTATCTGAGACACCAAGACGCCATTTTTTTCACCACCCACATCTGACCCTCCCAAAAAACACAAACAGGTAGGAAAAACAGGGCGAATGGGTTACCAGCATGCCTGTGGAGGTGCTGAAGACCGAGACGGTGCGGCCCATACAAACCAACAGCTTCTTCCCGTCGTGGGAAAAGGCCGGAGGGGAGGAGACGAAGTTCTGGCCGCCTGTGATCATGGCTTTAGCGTTGCTCGAGAAAGGGGAAATTAAGTTTTTTCTCTTCGTCTATGAGCTTGGGACGCCTGATGACCCGATATATGCGGGCGAGACGAGGGCGGCAAGTGAAATCAAGGGAGAACGAAGAGGGACGGGGATTTAGGGCTTTTAGCCGGTTTGATGTGCCTGAGGAATAAGTTAGCGCCGGGCCACCTTCCTCTCTAACCAGGGCTGGAAACGGGCCAGGCCGGGCCGGGCCTCGCCCTGCTCAAGCAGTCCGGACCGAAATCGAACTTTGGGCTCAACTTAGATCCAAAAATATTATAAATTTTAAGATTTGAGTTTGACCCCAGACCCGAGCCTAACTCAAACCCAATCAAACCGGTCTAAATTTATTATTTAGGCTAAATATTAGGCTGGCTCAATTTTTTTCACTTATCAGAAAGAAAAAAATCTCTATTCACTTTTTACTATCATAATCTATAGCAATTGCGTATCCAAATCACTCAATTCTCTATAGCTCACTCCATATTTATTGGCTCTTATATTTATTGGCTAAATCAATTTAAGGTTTTAATTTAAGAGTTTTAAATCTTAAATTAAAAAAAAATCGATTGGACTAAATTCGGACTGAACTTCGGGCTCAGGCTCGAGCTAAAAGTTTTGGGCTCAACTTCGATCTCGAGCTCGGGCCGAGCTCGAGCTAGGCCAAAGATCTGTCCGAGCCCGATCCGAAAGAAAAATGAGTTCTATTTCTAGGCCCAAGCTCTACCTGAATGGCTTCGAACCGAGCCCAAAGCCCAACCCAAAGTCGGTCCGAGCCCACTTCCAGCCCTATCTCTAACACCATGCAGTACTAATTTTTCTTTTTATAGTATTACTAATATATATATATACAGAGAGAGATGGATTGGACTTCAGTCGATCGGATTCTAGTTCACATCCGATCGGATCTTCAGTCATTGGATCAGCACGTATCTCCAAATAAGCATGCCTAAAAAGATGCATCTTGAGGGCTGAAAAAAATGGGCGTGCGCCAACGTCTGAAAAAAATAAGCATACGCCTGCACCTGAAAAAAAAGGCCTGGCATATTTTTTTAGCTTTTTTTCAGATTTTTTTTTTTGCTAGCCTAGAGGCACGTGAAGGTCTTGAAAAAAAATTTTAAAAATGAAAAAAAAAAAGGCACCCTTCGATTTAGTTTTTTTTTTTTTTCAAGCGGCACTTTGTCAACCCTATAAAAAAAATAAAAAAAATAAAAAACCTGAAAACGCCTTTAGACACCCGTAGGTGCCTATTTTTTCAGCTCAAAGATGCATCTTTTTAGGCACCTTGTGGAGTTGCATGCTAATCCAATAATTAGAGATCTAATCGGATATGAATTATACTTCGATCGATCGGAGCTCTATATATATATATATATATATATTAAAATAAAAGTTATTGCCTCCGTGTGTGACGAGCCTAAGTTTTTTCAAAATTTTATTTGCCACATATTCTAAAAAATGCTCCGACCTAATTAAAACTCCTGGAACGAAAAAATAAAAAAAATATCCAATGCATAATCACAACCATCATCTAAGCTTCTCTATTTGGCTGCTCCAAGCCTCCCATCCAATTGGGACTGAAGAGGCCATCGAGTGCTGGTGGAGCGCCGAACGTTGCACTCTCAAGTGCCATCATAGGAGGAGGAAAGGAGGTTGCAGTAGAAGTGGGTGGAGGTGGCAGAAATGTTGTGCTTCCAAGCGGCACCGTTATAGGAGGAGGAGGAGAAGAGGAGGCTACAGTGGGAGTGGATGGAGATGGCAAAGGATAGCGACCTACAAGAAAGGAGGTTTTTTCTCAAGTATATGGGATTGTGCGAGGTATAATGATAAAATGGCTATTCTAATGATTTCGGAGGACTCTTTTCAAGAAAAAATAAAAAATAAGTCATCGCCTGACCATTATATTTTATTGTAATAGTCAATTTAATGATAGTATAAGAGTTGTTACTCTACATTTCCACTGTTCAACTAAAAAATAATATATTTTTTACATATTAAAACCTTTTGGCTTGCTAAAAAAGAAAAATATTTTAGCCAGTAAGAAATTGCTTAAGCAGATAATGCCAATATTATGCCCATAAATTTCCATTACCATTACAGCAGTCGTTTTATATGTGAACCCAGAAATAATTGGCTGAGCTGCCAAATATTGGCTTCTATATCTATTATAATGATAAATATGGTTTCAGATGAGGTCCACTATTTGGTGATATTGGCATCATTGGAACCTTACAAGTACAATGTGAGGAAGCTGAAGAAACATTTCAAATAAATATGCTCTACCTGAAGATTTATCAGAGGGTAAGCAATTGATTTTAATATATTTCTATTTCTTGGCTTTATCTCAATGCATCTCCAACAATCCCAGCTTTCGCTAGCTCCATTGCTAGCTAAAGTGCTCAGCTTTTGCTTTGCTATTAAATTGCTTAACTCATGATTCAACGGCTAACCTTGGCTGGCAATTATTTTCAGCTATTCATTGATTACTGTTCCTTGATAACCTGGAGTTGTGAATAAGAGATCTCAATAACTTATTGGTAGCTAGAATAAGAGTCTTGGTGCTAGAAAACCGCTAGGAGATAGACTGTACATTTTTATTTCTACGGTCTTAAGTATAGTCTCTTAGATATGTTATTTTTTGCTATTTTTAGTTTTTTCTTTCTAAGAATCCTCCAAGTCTTTCACTTAAATATGACATCTTGCAAAGCAATATTCAATGTTGTTGGGTTCATTGATTCAACCATCTCGATTTGGCATCTAATCGATAAAAGATACTCGGCTTCACCAACCAAAGAATGGATTATGGACTAAACGATGATCATGATAGATTCCTGATTGACGATAGATGGTTATAAGTCGGCCAAATCCTACGGACAACCAACTATTGATCGGCCAGTCGATTGACAGTCGGCTTCCTTCAGCCGATCATCAATCGACTTGCCATTTCGACCGCCAACCTTTCAGCCGACTATTGATCGATAACTCCCGACCAATTCTTCAAATAGAATGACTTAAACGAACAATCAATCATTGACTGAGTGAAATATCAGTCGAATACCGACATATGATCGGAACGACTGATATATAGTCAACATAATCTATATCTCTAGCACAGAATGCGCATAACGGTTGCTCCACGATCACATAATGAGCATTAACTACTTTCTTAATACCTGGATAAGCAAGACCCCATGATTTACGATCGTTACAAACGGTTACTACTACATTCGCTTATAAAAGAAAAGTTAATCAAGTACTTTGGTAAGATAATTCTGGACCGAAACTCTGCCTACATTCATTCTCATTATCCTATTCATCAATTCTCTACTGACTTAGGCATCGAAAGATCCCCACCGAAAATATTTTTGATCAGTGTAGATTTCTTTTACAAGTAACTTTCTCCAGCAACAGGCGTATTGGAGGATTGGCCGTAATAGATTAGCGTGCCAAGAAGGAGGAAAAAAGAAGCAAATTGCTCTGACAAAAATGCTAAAAACACAAGCCTAGCACTCCACTGGCTCTGCCAGGTAATCTTCCCGCCATCTTTCTCCTCCATCTCTAATGGCAGAGCCCAGTCTTCCGCATCTAGCTATTCTGACGGACGTCCAGACTCAACAACTTGCTGCATTAATGTAGCAAATGAAGATTTTGACAGAGACGGTGCTAGCCTCCAATAGCAACAACAGCATGGTGGTGGAACAAAAATCGATACATGTAGTGCCGTCAAGGCACAGTCACCATTCTCCTCAGTGATCTTTGTCTCCTTCACTAGAGTAGCGATCAACTCGACATTCTCATCATTCTGAAGCATCACCATCGTGGCACTCACACCATGCCACCTGCCACTCTCGATGATCAGCCTCTCCTTCCCTTTGATATGGTATTCATAAGAAAAAGAGACCACGTTTACCATCGACTTTCTCATCTTCAACTTCAGCGGCTCGACGACCACGAACGTAAGTTTAAAGAGATCGATCGCTAACTCGCCCGATTGAAGGTAAGTAATCGAGGGGATCCTAGTGACCTCAGTATTCACACAGCCCCCCATTTTCTCGATGAATCATGGATGAACCGATCCCATCTCGATTCAAAATATTGTAGATGAAGCCGTATGATGGCTTCATAGATCCGATTGATCATCTAAAGAGTTACAAAACTCTCATGATTCTGGCAACTCTTTGGAAAGCTGCTTGAGCCTGATATTCTAAGCTACAATCGGGGAGCATACACTCCTTCGAGCAATTGGAAGACTCATTTGTGGTCCATTTCATCACCAGCCGAAGGATGCCACGAACATATGATAGTCTTTTCTCCATTAAACAAAATGAAGGAGAGATGCTACGAGACTTCATGACGCATTTCAATGCTGCCATACTCAAAGTCAAGGACCTCAACAAAGACATGGCTATTTCGACCATGAAGAGAGGTCTGAGAGGATCTAGGTTTACCTACTCATTAGATAAGAACCATCCTCGGACTTATGCTGAACTTTTGGAGCACACATTCAAGCATATTCGCATAGATGATGCCACTTTTGACCGACGCCAAGCAGAAGGCAAAAGTCAAAAAAAGAAACATAAGAAAGGTGGAGCTCCTGCCGAATCAAGTCGGCAGCCAACTAATAAAAAAGCTTCGCCATCCCAACAAAGTCCAAGATCGAATAGATTCGATACGAAGTATAACTCTTATACTCTATTGACTGCTTCTTGTGCATAGATCTTGATGAAAATTGAAGCAGAATATATCCGACACCCCCACCGATGAAAGCATCGCCAAGGAGCCACGATCGAAAGAAGTACTATCAATTTCATTATGATCATGGTCATGATATCGAACAGTACATCCAACTCAGGGACGAGATCGAGGATCTGATATGCCGAGGATACCTTAGTAAATATCGACACGATCCTCCAGCTCTGGCTCCAGTCAATCAGCAACCTCAATACCAACTAGAAGAACCAAATGACAATCGACCGACGATGGGGGTCATCAACATGATTTTTGATCGAGCGAGGAACTGGAGGACAACTTTCGAAGAAGAATCGACTAAGAAGTGTCATAAAAATAATATAATTTCTTTTTTGGATAATGATATACAGAAAATTTAAACTCTCCATAGTGATACTATCGTTGTGTCTGCAATAATAGCGAAATTATGATGTAAAAAAAAATTTGTGGATAATGGAAGCTCAACCAACTTCCTATTTTATTCGACTTTCTTCTAAATGCGATTGCCGACTAATCGACTTCGAAAAATTTTGACAGCATTAGTTGGTTTCACTAAAGATGGAATTAAAATGAAAGAAGAAATCACTCTCTCCCTTACTGTAGGGATCGAACCACAATAAAGCACCATCCTCGCTACTTTTATGGTTGTCTGAGTTTCTTCAGCTTACAATGCCATACTTGGACAACCAGTACTCAATGCATTAATAGCGGTGGTGTCGACTTTCCATTTACTTATCTGATTCCCTACCCGATAAGAAATTGGCAAAATACATGGAGACCAATAACTAGCATGACCTTATTTCATGATTTTCACTAAAGTAAAAAAGCCTGAAGATCCTCTGACAATCGACAAACTTGATTAGAGAGAAAATGAAGAAGGGGTAAACCAGCAGAACAACTAATACCAATCTCCTTACAAGAAGCAGATCCAACAAAAACCATCTCGATCGTATCTTGATTATCTAGTCAAGAACAGAGCCGAATAATAGATCTACTGAGGATGAATGCCAACATATTTACTTGGTCAGCAACCGACATGCTAGATATTCCTCCAAAAATCATAACTCATTGATTGAACATCGATCCGAAAGTTAAGCCGATAAGATAGAAGAAAAGATCATTCACCTTCAAAAGATAGAAAGTCATCGATGAAGAGGTAGATAAACTACTCGCTGCTGACTTCATCAGAGAAGCACACTATCTCGATTGGCTCGCTAATGTCATGATGGTGAGAAAAGTCAATGAAAAATAGTAAATTTACATCAACTATACTGACTTAAATGAAGCTTATCCGAAGGACAGCTTTTTCTTGCTGAAAATTGATCAGTTAGTCGATGCAATATCGGGATATTGACTTTTGATCTTTATGGATGCCTTTGCGAGATACAATTAGATCCGAATGGCTCTAGAAGATGAAGAACATACAACCTTCATAATCGACAAAGGCATTTACTGTTATAAAGTAATGCCTTTCAGTTTGAAAAATGCTAGAGCGATCTATCAATGACTGATCAACAAGATATTCAAAAATCAAATCGGATGAATTATGGAGGTCTACGTCGACGACATGTTGGTGAAAAGTGCTTTAGCCAACAACCATGTCCGAGATCTAGAAGAGGTTTTCAACACACTTTGACAACATCGGATTAAGCTAAATCCAATTAAGTGTGCTTTCGGCATAATTGCCAAAAAATTTATGAAATTTCTCATATCACAACGTGGAATCGAAGCCAATCCACAAAAAATAAAGGCCATCATCGATATGAAACACCCAACTTCTAAGAAAGAAATATAATAGTTGAATGGTAGAATCACTGCACTCAACTGATTCATTTCAAAGTTGGCTAAGAGATGTTTATCCTTCTTCAAGGTCTTACGACAAGCGAAGGACTTTTTTATGGTCGAATGAATGTCAACAATCTTTTGAAGATTTAAAGAAATATCCGATGTCCCCACCATTGCTTGCAAAATCAGAAGTGGGAGAAATATTATATCTCTACATTACTACATCAGCGGAAGTAGTCAGTTTGGTTCTTATTCAGAAAGATGAAAATCGAACCCAAAGACCCATCTACTATACCAGTAAATTGCTTCACAACATCGAAGTCTAATATTCGAAGGTAGAAAAGTTGATCTATACCTTCATCATCTCAACGCAATAACTACGATCATATTTTCAAGCACGTTCGATCATAGTATTAACCGATCAATCACTGAAGGCAATTCTATATCGACCAGATACTTCAGACCGAATGGCGAAATGGATGATCAAACTCAGTGAATTCAACATCTAATATCATCCACGATCATTAATGAAGGTACAAATATTAGCCAACTTTATTATTGAATGCACAGCAATCGATGACAAATCAAAACAAGAGTTCGATGACAAATTGAAAGTAAAAGAAAGTTCCAAGATCGACTCTAACTCAAAATGGATACTCCATGTAGATGGAGCATCCAACACCCAAGAAAATAGAGCTGGTCTCATCCTCACTAATTCTGAAGGGACTGTTACCGAATATGCCATTCGATTTAACTTTAAAGCATCCAATAGTCAAGCCGAATATGAAGCATTGCTAGCCGGCTTGAAAATATCTAAGAAGCTCGATGTGAATAATTTGAAGGTATTTACCAACTCACAACTGATAGCTAGATATATTAAGGGTGAATATGAAGCCTGAGACCTGACTATGATGAAATACCTTTAGCAGATTAAGGATCTTATATCGACATTTGAATATTTTGAGATCTCTTACATTTCAAGAATGGAAAATGCTTGAGCTGATGCACTATCTCGACTTGCAATGATATTTTTTGATCTACTCGATCGAACATTCATCAAATATCTTGAACAATCGAGTATCGATAAAATTGATGAGATATTACAAATAAATAATGAATCCAGTTGGATGGATCCAATCATTAAATATCTTATCGATGAAACTTTACCCAATAACCCTTCGGAAGCAAAACGACTCAGATGGACTGCTTCACAATACATCCTGATGAACGGATATCTCTACAAGAGGTCATTCTCGCTTTCATTACTCAAATGCTTGGGGCTGACCTATGCCGACTATGCTCTTCAAGAAGTCCATGAAAGAATTGTGGAAACCACTTGGGGGCAAGTCTTTGACCTACAAGATTTTGCATCAAGGATATTATTGGCCAACTATGAAAAAAGATGCAGTCGATCTTATTCGAAGGTGTGACTCATGCCAGAAATATACCAACATTCAACATCAACCAGCAAGCCAACTAACATCCATCATTGCACCATGACCGTTCGCATAATAGGGAATAGACATCCTTGGTCCTTTTCCTTCGGTATCCAATCAAAAAAAAATTTTGATAGTTGCAGTGGATTACTTCACCAAATAGGTAAAAGCTGAACCATTGGCACGAATCACCGAAAGCAAAATGAAAGACTTCATTCAAAAATCAATTATATACTAATTTGGATTACCGCACACCATCATCACCGATAATGATCATCAGTTCGACAATCAAAACTTCAGAGATTTTTGTACAAAGTTTCACATTACGCATAAATTAATATCTATCGGCCACCTCTAATCCAACGGTAAAGCGAAAGTTATGAGTCGAATAATTCTACATGAACTTAAGACACAACTGAATGAAATAAAGGGCCTCTAGATAGAAGAGTTATATTCGGTCCTATAGGCATATCGGACAACCTCTCACATTCCGACAGGAGAATCGCCATTCAACTTAGCATATGAAATCGAAGCGGTGATCCCAGTAGAAATCGGTCTATCATCCATGAGAGTCGAGTATTATGCTAAACTAAGCAATTCCCAAGAAAGAAGAGCCGACCTAGATCTACTTTCTAAAGTTTGGCAAGAAGCTCAACTTTGGATGGCTGCATATCGATAGAGAGTTGCTTGATATTATAATGCGAAGGTTAAGCCGAAGGTGTTTCTTCCTGGAGACTTAGTTTTGAGAAAAGTAAAAGTTTCAAAACCTTTAGATCAAGAAAAGCTATCTTCAAACCGGAAAGGATCTTATAGAGTGACTGAAACTCTTCGTCCGGATGCATAGCAACTCGAAACTCTTGATGGGACGATTATTCCACGAACATGAAATGCAGACAATCTAAGAATATATTATCAATAAAGTTGTCCAAGTCTTTTAATAAAATGAAATGATCAAAATTTAACTAAATTATGTCTGGTCAATGATGTGTCTTACCAAGCTGATCCATCTTCAGCCGACGAACGACGATCCTATAGTTTATCGGCTTAAAATCGAAAGCATCACTCTTGTCGACTTATGATCGAACAACTTAACAATATACCAACTTGGCCACGACTGAGTGGAACATCATGCCGATTTAGCTACGGCTAAAAGAAACATTATGCTGACTTAATCAAAGTTGAGCGAAATCTTATGTCCACTTGATGGAAATCATACCGACTTGACTCCGATCAGTCGAAGAATATTTGGGTTATCCCCATTTATCAAACATAAAAGAATTTTGTGCCTAGAATCTGATCGATTCATATTTGATCAGATGACATACTTGGTGACTATTTGGCTATTGGCGACTATTTCGTTATCGGCTAAAAAGTGAAAGATAAAACTTAGAAAAATTTTCAACATTCAACACAGAAGGAAAGAAGAAAGAAAGTTGACACTTAGAGAACTTCTTCATTTCATTCATATATAAAATCTTTACAAAAGTCAGCTGAAGCTGAATTACAAAAGTTAGACTTTACAAAAAAGATAAATAAAAAGATACATAGAAGCCGATCAATGATCAGAGTCATCGACTGCGACCACCTCAACACAGCCATCATCGATGCCATATTTTTTGTAGAAGGAGGAGCCTCTAAAGTAATCCCTTCCAAAGCTAGGGTGGGTTCTATGACTATCGGTGCCACTTCAATTGGAGCCGCTTCTTTAGTCGAAACATCCACACTCGGAGCAGCTTCTACCGACTCATCCTCTTTATCGGTTCTTTCGCCATTAGAGTCAGGAAGGGTGACCCGGCTCAGATCCAGGTTCGGGTATGCTCAGTCGATTGCATCCCTACCATCTTCGTAGCCAGTTAGGTAGGCGAGATGGCTGGCTGGGAGAAGTTCTTCTTTGAAGTCATTCGATCCTCGGAACTCCTCCAATGCTTGCTCCTTTGCTCGATCCAAAGCTGCTTAAATTGATGCAACTTTAGCTTCAAAAGATTTCAACTTCTTCTGCTCCTCCTCCAGCTCCCAGAGGCAGCTGTCCTACTCCTTTCGAAGCTGACTGGTCTCGTGCCTCTTCCTTCGAATCTGAGACTCTTGGATCTTAATGATCCACTCCCTCAATTTCTTATTGATGCAAATTGATGCCAACTCAGAATGGATGATTCCCAGCTCGGAGTGCATCGAGTCCAAATTATTATTCGCCGACTCCAAGTCGGTGCGTGCCGACTCCAACTCAGCCTTAAGATGAGAGTTCTCCTCTTTGAGTTTTTTCTCCCACTCTTCCATCTCCTTCTCTTAGTCGGAGATGGCCTGGAGATGTTCACGAGAGGCATCCCTTTCTACTGCGACTGTCGCCATGTGATCTAATCACTTCTTATGAGTGTCAGCATAGGCCCGGAACCCTTTATCCAATGTCGACACATCGTGGGCCACCTGAAAAGAAAAGCAAATTAGTATAATGAAGAAAAGTCAAAGTAAAAAGAGAAAAGAAGATACTGACTTACTGAAATCATAGAAGAGTAAAAAGAAGAAAAAATCTTGGACAAAGACTGATTCTTCTAGATCCGCTTGTCGGCCTGGAGAAGAATGGCTTCAATTATGTGCCTTACCAACGTCGGGTTCTATAAGGCTAACTCTCCGACAGGAATCTGAATGTTCATAGATCTCGAAGAATCGCTCGGGGTTTGGCTTTTCATTGGGACCCCACTTCCAGAAAAGGTGGCCAGAGCTTTTCCCTGTCATTGACTCGACGGCCTCTCTACCAGAGCCGACATCTAATCAGTGAAGGAAAAAGTCTTATTTTTTGGATCAGGTTCGTTCAGATCTAATTAGATCAAGAAGGATATTTCAGAAATTTTTTCTCTAAAATTCTAATCAGATTCGAGACTCCTCAGATATGATCTTATTGATCTAATAATAAAAAATAAAAATAAAAATTTAATTTAATTTAATTATATCTTTATTTTGGATAATCTAATTACCCTCTGATGATTTCGATGTTTGCTTGAGGTTGTGGATGTAGCCACGTAAACGTCTGGCCTCTACCGATATCCACTCAAGCAGAATCTAAAGATCTTCTTCTTCTCAATTAATTCTTCAAAAATTAAATTTAGATATGATCTTAAAGATTTTTAAAACTTCTTTTGAAGAATAGCCATTATCTCTTACAGTAGTGCTACCTTCTTCCTTTCCTAGTGCCTTTCACTTGCTTGGATCGCACCTTATTCATGCCCAAAACCCCTTGGGTGTGGAGAGGAGAGAGAGGATCAGAGGGTGGCATGGAGAAGAAGGGAGAGGGGCTTTGTGGCATGGACTAAAGGTAGAAGTATTAAATTCTAGGTGCAGACAAGATTTATATAAACCTTACTGCACCATGCAGCGCCACATCATTTCGGTCAATCACGACCCTTTGTATAATCAGATCTAAATCTGATTGATGGGATGACATCATCTGATTCAATCAAATGAGAGACCCTCAAAATCCTCCTAAGATGATGCTAAGACTAGGTCAAACAAGACTTTTTGGTGTCACAGAGTTTAATCCCTGAAGCAATCCTAGAGTCCCATCTGCGTGGGACTCCATCTTTATCCTCATAGGGTGCACACCTCCCTAGGCATGCACCCTTTTTCTGTTTGCATTTTAGTAGGAGGACAAGGCCTCAGGTACTCTCCTATGGGCGCATGACACATGAGCAGATGTTTAAGTATCTAGGGTCAATATTTGACCAATATCTGAAAACAAGATTTAGTAGGTGACTGAAAATGATAGATGTTGTCTCAAATTTATCTCATAAATTAAGTTAATCCTTTTCTGATCTAGACAAGCTTTAGTCAGAGTAAGTACAGATTCCTAAGTGAGTCCAAACATATTTGGCTTAGTCGAGATAAGCTTTAATGATTATTAAAGAAGAACATTAGGCTCAATCGTGTGCTAGCACGATTTTCTTGAACCTAATTAAATCTTATTCAAATCAATTGAACTGGATTAGTCTAATTGATGATATTCAAATCCAAACCCTTATTTCTGTGATCCAGTTAGATTCATTTTCATATGGTAATGGGATATGTCATGATCTCTATCATCGATATCATCGAAATACCTTTCGATGGATCAGAACTTTTTTGATTCAGATAACTAGTATGATCGATCATCCAAATTATTCTAATTGCTTTCAAAATCTGTCAGTAATACCTAGCAGCATATGGTGGTAGCCCATCAGAACTGAAAGTGAACCTCTTGGTGTAGTTACCTATGTGATTAAGTTTCTCTATCTTGAGTCTCGATCGGATTAGGATTAAGATGATCTCATCAAATCCTAATTTTCATCATATGAATTAATCATTCGATTCAAGTCCAATATGAAAACCCTAATAAAAACTCTTTCTATTATTTCACTCTGCCATAGCCATGGGCTTATGGACTTGATTCTCATGATCATCATAGGGCTACTCCTCATCTACCAAGGTAGATAGATCTCCTATTAGTGCAATCCAATTTCTATAATGAACATGCTATAGCCAACATACACCTTAGAATTCTGAATGGCTAGGAGATCGAGTTATGGTGTAGTCAAATTATAACATCCTCAAGGTGAACTACCGATGCACCTTAGGTCAAAGAATCAGACACACCACTGTAGCTTCAAGCCAATCATCGACGAGAAGGTAGACTTCCTCATGATTGCTTGAGGTGGTTACGCTCAGTGCCCTAGTTCTCTAACGAGTATTTGTACTCTCGCTCTGGTGTCTCTACACCATAGACTCAAGACTCATCTATCCTAAAGACGATCATACACCAACCTTCTGGATCAATCACCATCCTCATGATGATCCTACGATCGAAAGTATTTTATGAGTTAATAATGAAAATTCATATCTTAAATTTTTAACTCTTGAAAATATGAACTATTATTATCATTAACTCAAGGGATGTATCACAGACATTTTCAAATATACACTATGATAGAAAATAATCTATTTTATTATTTATAATCAAAATTATAATTTTGTCCTTAGAAGTGTATTACAAGTGTTAGTCAATCTGACTTCTAGGGCACCCATATCTAACAAACTCCCACTTGACCTAAAGTCAATTGGCTATAAATCTAAGTCCCATCTTCTCAAGGTGGGCTTCGATCTTCTGTTGGCCCAATGACTTTGTAAGTGGGTCTGCTGCATTATCTGTGGAGTCAACTCTCTTGACCTCGACATAATCTTTTTCGAGGTAATCGCGAATGAGGTTGTATCACTGCTCGATGTGCTTAAATTTTTGATGAAACCTCGACTCCTTAGCAAGAGCTATGGTGCCGTTATTATTGCAGTATAGAGGAATGGCATTTGATGGCATCACTCTGATCTCTACGATGAAATTCTTGTATCAGAATGTCTTCTTCATAGCTTCTGATGCAGCGATGTACTTTGCTTTCATGGTAGAATCTGCTATCACTATCTGCTTGAAACTCTTTCAACTGACAGCACTACCATTACACACAAATAGACTCCCAGATGTCGACTTTCGATCATCTATATCGGATATAAAATCTGAGTCTATATAACCCTGGACTTGGAGTTCTCCATTACCAAAAATCAACATCATATCCTTAGTTCTTCTCAAGTACTTAAGAATACATTTCACAAAAGTTCTGTGTTCTTTACCTGGATTCGACTGATATCTGCTTGTGACACTCACAGCATGGGCTATATCAGATCGTGTACATAACATGGCATACATGAGGCTCCCTATTACTGAAGCATAAGAGATCTTGCTCATGCCTTTAATCTCCTCAGGTGTGTTTGGATACATTTTCTTGGAGAGATGAATGTCATGTCTGAAGGATACTAATCTCCTCTTGAAGTTTTTCATGCTAAACCTCTTTAGCACTTCCTCTATGTACATCTTCTGTGAAAGATCTAGCATCCTATTTAGTCTATCTCTATAGATCTTAATTTCTAGAATGAAGGATGCTTCTTCTAGGTCTTTTATGGAGAATTCTTTAGATAACCACATTTTAACTATGGTCAACATGAGAATATCATTTCCAATAAGAAGGATATCATCCACGTACAGTACGAGAAAGACAATAGCGCTCATACTGATCTTTTTGAAAATACATGGTTCCTCCTCATTTTTGATAAAACTAAATAATTTAATCACATCATTAAAATGAGTATTCCAGATCTAAGATGCTTGTTTAAGTCCATATATGGATCTTTGCAGCTTGCATACTTTGTAATCAGCATCACTGGATGTGAAACCTAACGGCTGTTCCATATAAATATCTTTTTCAAGGTATCCATTTAAGAATTCTATTTTTATGTTCATTTGCCATATTTTATAATCAAAATAGGCTGCAACAGCAAGAAATATGCGGATGAAATTTAGCATGGCCACGGGTGAAAAGGTATCTTGATAGTCAATTTCTTCACACTAATTATACCCTTTTGCCACTAATCTATATTTGAATGTCTCCACATTTTCGTCTGCACCAATCTTTCTCTTGTAGATCTATTTACACCCAATAGGTACTATACCTTCAAGTAGATCTACCAAGGTTCAGACTTGGTTTGAGTGCATCGAGTCAATTTCTAACTTCATTGCCTCTAATCATTTTTCGGAGTCGATATCCGATATCGTCTCATCATAGGTTTTGGGATCATCACCATAAACCCCATTACTTATGAGAAATATTTTCTTTACTTCTCTAAAATTGTACCTAAGTACCTCTCAAGGTGATAAAAAATTCTTTCCGATCTATGAGATGGAGGAGGTGGTGATTGTATTCGCTCAACCTGATTTGATTTCATAGGGTCCTTAGCTCGTTGCTCTTGTGAGATTTTCTTCTCGAGCTTGATCTGCTTTTCAATGCCACCATCTTGAATAAACTATTTTTCAAGAAAAATAGTATGCCAACTCACAATCATATTGTAATCTTCTGAAATGTAGAAATAATATCCTAATGACTCTTTAGGATATCCTATGAATCGAGCTCTAAAGAACCTATAGTCAAACTTATCCGCTTGTTATCTTTTGACATGAGCCGAACAATCCCAAATTTTAAGATGACTCAGACTTGATTTCTTACCATGTCATATCTCATACGGTGTGGTAGGAACGATTTTAGAGAAAATCCTATTCAGTAAATATATAGCAGTTAATAAACTATGTCCCTAAAAAAAATCAAGAAGGTCTGTAAAGCTCATCATGGATCGGACCATATCTAATAGGATTCGATTTCTCTATTTTGAAATTTCGTTGAGTTGAGGTATTCCAGATGGAGTCCATTGAGAGACTAAGCCATATTGCTTGAGATAGTCCAAAAATTTTTGACTAAGATATTTACCTCCTCGATCTGATCGAAGAACCTTAATAAATTTTTTAGTTTGCTTTTCCACTTCATATCTAAATTCCTTAAACTTTTTAAAGGCTTCATATTTGTTTCTCATAAGATATACATACCAATATCGAGATAAATTATCGGTAAAGATTATGAAGTAGATAAAGTTGTCTCTAGCCGGTACATCTAATGAGCCACACACATCAGTATGTACTAGGGCAAGTAGATCCATGGCCCTTTTTTCATGTTCTACAAAAGAGAGCTTAGTCATTTTGCCATGAAAATATGATTCATAAATTGGATATGACTCGAAAGTCAACGAACTCAGTAGCTCAATTTTTTTTAATTTATTAATCCTATTTTCTACTATATGATCTAGTCTTAGGTGCCATAGATACATATTATTTGGACTATCTCTGGATTGTTTTGATCTTATGGCATTCTTATTTTTCTCGATATTAAAGATAGATACATCAATATGTAACTGGTAGAGATCATTAATAAAAAAACAACTTGTAATTTTATTTTTTTCATAAAGAACTTTACAACGGTCCTTAAAAAAATTAATTACATAGTCTTCTTATACTAAACATAAAATAAAAATCAAATTTCTGCTTGCAGTAGGCACATAAAAATAATCCTTAAGTACTAAATCTAAGATAGACGGTAGTCGAAGAGGATATATTTTTATGACCACAACAGCAATTCTTGCATCATTTTCGATGCGTAGGATCATCTCACCATCCCTCAGCCTCTTGCTATCCTCAAGATCCTGCATGAAAGTGCACAAATGAGCACTAGAATCAGAATCAAGCACCCAATCGGATGCAGAAGAAATCGTAAGGTTAGATTCAATAACGAGCATACCTACAGAAGGACCTGTCTCCTTCTTATTCTTTAGGGTGGCTAGGTATGTAGGATAGTTTTACTTTCAGTGACCATCAGTATTATAATGAAAATATTTTTTTTTATCAGCGGTCTTCTTCTTTAGCTCTGCCTTCTTTTTTCTTCCACCTTTCGTCTTCTACCTTTTCACAGACTTCTTCTTCTTTTCAAAAGATTTTCTCTTGGAAGAAGTCCATTTCATAGCAAGTACTGAGCTTTTAGAATCTTTCATAGAAAGCTTAGCAGTAACCAGCATATTCATAAGCTCGGTCAGAGTATTCTGAAGTTTATGCATATGATAGTTCATGATGAACTGCCCATACGCATCAGTCAAGGATTGTAGAATTATATTATTCTGCAGATCCTGATCTAACTTCACTCCAAGCTTCTCAAGTTCTTTCAAGTTCTTGATCATCATCAGATAATGATCTTGGACTGATTGTCCATCATGCATTTTAGTCTTAAACAGTCGTTTAGTAATATGATATTTGGCTGCGCGACTCTGTTCATCAAATAACTCTTGCAGGTAAGCTAATATTTGATGAGCAGTCTTGATATCTTCATGTTGGCGCTGAAGCTCATCAGACATCGAGTTCAATATATAGTATCGACCTTATTATCTTTATCCATCCACTTATCAAGAGATGCTCTCTATTCAGCGGACGGACGAGCTGGTAAGGTGAGGAGATCCCGGTCCAATACATGAGTCAACTTCTCAAAATTCAAAATAATTTTAAAGTTTCAAAGCTAATCCTTGTAATTAAATCCGATCAGTCTATGGGTGTCTAGGATACGGACTAATGGGTTGAACATAGATATTTTTCTTTTTCTCTATAGAGAGTCAAAGTTTTTAGTTAGATTTTATAATTAAGACCTGATCAATTTATTTAAAAATTTAATTTTTAAATAAACTAACTTTCACTATTTTTTTGGATCCCTACACTTTCTCTGTATAGATGTAAAAATTTTTATGATTACTGATTTTTAGTGGGTGGTGCAGTCCCACCAACAGACTCATCACCTCACCTAACAGTTATTGATGATGGGTTAGCCAATGAGTGAACAACTCTTATCCAATGATTCTCTAATCATGGTGTATCCAAACTTGGTCTCTAATTCATGAATCTCACCGTACCCAAAATATTAATCCACTCTTTAGTTAAGTCAGATCCATCATTTGCACAGATTGAATTTTTAATTAAATCTCTCACCGTATCTAAAATATTGAGCCCAATCCATCCTTCAGCCCGTAGCATCCAATGCCTAATAGACATGATTGCATCTTTTTGGTGCAACCGAACCACTATGATCAGTCGAGAATAATCAATCTCGGAAAGGACCCGCATATCTACAATGGTGGAAGATCTTAGACTTAATCTTTTCTTAAAAAGATTTGATTTAGGTCTCTTTAAATTTGACTTGACATAGCCATAACCATTATGACTAATCTAATGGCATGGGTCAGCTCGGATTATTAGCCATCTTAGATCAGGACTAGGCCGACAAATATGACCAAATAAGTGAAACTGGTGGAAGGGATATGCCATTAACTTAATAAGAATGCATTCGAGTTGAGTAGCTCCCAATTAAAAATCAGTCGATCATATCTGCCAAACTTATCTTAAACACCAAATTATTGAGCTAGAACCAATCAGATTAGCCTACAATCCAGACTCTAACCATTGAGCCTAATTAGGTCTTAACTCGATCGATCACTCATGTGACTCGATCTTGACCCAGACTTAATCCTATTAGGTTGATCAATTTAAGTACTCTTGATTTCATCTAACCAACTCTTGATTTGGTTTGATCAACCACTAGACCTAATTAAGCTACTCAAGCCCAAATCCAATTTTATGAATATATCTTAGATCTAAAAATTTTTAATTTTAGATCTAATATATTTTATAATCTTAATTTTTAATTAAGTTTATGATTCATAAATAAAAAAAATATATATATATATAATCCTAAGATTTTAGGATCTAAAATTTTGTAGAAAATAAATTTTTTAATTTTTGATTAAGGACGAATGCGCAGCACCTCTATACACCATAAGAATATCCCATCGAATGGAAGGAGAGGACCTTTAAAATTCTACTTCGTTCTTATGATCAGACGATCAAGAAAAATGCCTTAATGAAAAATATGATAAATCTACAAAACTAGTTAGATCTATATCATATATCATATATATAAAAATTAATCTAACTAAAAATATATTTTACATACATCTCATATATCATATCATACATATTTTTAGATCTAAATTATCTCATAAATATCTAAAAAATAAAATTTAATTTTAATTATATTAAATTAAAATTTATTCTAGATAATTTTGTAGAACTATTCTACAACTAGTCTAAATATGCATTTATCATATCTCATATGAATAAATTAAATAAATTTATTTTTTATTTCTTAAATTTAATTATAATATTTATAATATTAAAAAATAATAAATAAATAAATTTAAAAATTATAATTAATTAAATTAAAATTATAATTATGCTAGACTACATATAGAATAATTTTATTCCTAGTCTAGTCATGCATCTCATACATCTTAAATCTAAATTATTTAATTTTTTAATTTTAGATCTAATCACATCTAATATGATATCTAAAATCATCTAATTATCAGATCAAAAATAAACTGAAATCAGATCTAATGAATTATGGAATCTGGCACTGATACTAGTTGAAGGAAAAAGCCTTATTTTTTGGGTCAGATTCGTTCAGATCTGATTGGATCAAGAAGAATATTTTAAAATTCTTTTCTCTGAGATCCTAATCACATCTGATCTTATTAATCTAATAATAATAAAAAATTTAAATCTAATTTAATTATATCTTTATTTTGGATAATCCAATTATCCTATGATGATCTCGATATTTGCTTGAGGTTCTGGATGTAGCCACGTAAGTGCCTGGCCTCTATCGATATTCACTCAGACAGGATCTGAAGATCTTCTTCTTTTCAATCAATCCTCTAAAAATTAGATGAAGATCTAATCTTGAAGGTCTTCAAAACTTCTTTTGAAGAACATCTGTTGTCATTTGCAGCAGTACTGTCTTCTTCCTTTCTTGGCGTCTTTCACTTGCTTGGATCGCACCTTATTCATGCCCAAAATTCCTTGGATGTGAAGAGGAGAGAGAGGATCAGAGGATAGCATAGAGGAGGGAGAGAGGCTTTGTGGCATAGGCTAAAGGTAGAAGTATTAAATTCTATGCACAGATAGAATTTATATAGATCCTATTGCGCCATGCAGTGCCACATCATTCTGGCCAATCATGACTCTTTGTGCAATCAGATCTAAATCTAATTTATGAGATGATATCATCTGATCCAATCAGATAAGAAACCCTCAAAATCCTTCTAAGATGGTGCTAAGACTAGATCAAACAAGATTTCTTGGCACCACAAAGTTTAATCCCGGAAGCAACCCTAAAGTCCCATCTGTATGGAACTCCATCTTTATCCTCATGGGGCGCACGCCTCCTTAGATGTGTACCCTCTTTCTATCTATATTTTAGTAGGAGGACAAGATCTCAGGTACTCTCCTATGGATGCATGACACATGGACAGATGTCTAAGTATCCAGGGTCAACATTTGACCAATGTCCGAAAATAAGATTTAGCAAGTGATCGAAAATGGCGGGTGTTATCTCAAATTTATCTCATAAATTAAGATAATTTTTTTTTAATCTGGACAAGCTTTAGTCAAACTAAGTAAAAATTTTTGAGTGAGTCCAAATACATTTGGCTCAGTCGAGATAAGCTTTAATGATTATTAAAGAAGAACATTAGGCTCAATCCTGTGCTAGTATGATTTTCTTAAATCTAATTGAATCTTATTCAAATCAATTGAACTAGATTAATCCAATTGATGATATCTAGATCTAAATCCTTGTTTGTGTGATCCAGTTAGGTTCAGTTCCGTATGGTAATAAAATATGTTACAATCTCTATCATCGACATCATCGAAATACCTTCCGATGGATCAAAACTTTTCTGAATCAAACAACTAGTATGATCGATCATCTAAATCATTCTAATTGCTCCCAAAATCCACTAGTGACACCTAGCAGCATATGATGGCAACCCATCAGAACTGAAAGTTAACCTCTTGGTGCAGTTACCTATGTGATTAAGTTCCTCTATCTTGAGCTCTGATTGGATTAGGGTTAAGGTGATCTCATCAAATCTTAATTTTCATCATATGAATTAATCATTCGATTCAAATCTAATATAAAAATTCTAATAGAAACTCTTTCTATTATTTCACTCTACCATGGCCATGGGCTTATAGACTTGATTCTTATGATCATCATAGGGCTGCTCCTCATCTACTAAGGTAGATAGATCCCTTATTGGTATAATTCAATTCATACAATGAACATGCTACAGCCAACATACATATCAAAATTTCAAATGGCTAGGAGACCAAGTTATGGTGTAGTCAAACTATAATACCCTCAAGGTGAACTGTCGATGCACCTAAGATCAAAGAATCAGACACACCACTGCAGCTTCGAGACAATCATCGATGAGAAGGTAGACTTTCTTATGACTGCTCGAGGTGGTCATGCTCAGTATCCTAGTTCTCAAACGAGTACTTATACTCTCATTTTGGTGTTTTTATATTATAGATTCAAGACTCATCTATCCTAAAGAAGCGATCGTACACCAACCTTCCGGATCAATCACCATCCTCATGATGATCCTACGATTTGGAGCATTTTATGAGTTAATAATAAAAATTCATGTCTTAAATTTTTAACTCTTGAAAATATAAACTATTATTACCATTAACTCAAAAGATGTATCACAAATACTTTCAAATATACACTATGATAGAAAATAATTTATTTTATTATTTATAGTCAAAATTATAATTTTACTCTTAGAAGTGTATTATAAGTATCAACCAATCTGGCTTCTAGGGCATACATATCTAACAATTAGGTGATGGAGGAGCTTGGGTTGTCACTGACCACTGCTCTCCTGATCCAACTTCGGGCATTGACAGTGCCTAAGACATTGCCAGCTCAACAAGAATTGATGGAGCTTTGATGACCACTACATCATCATCTTGCTCATCATCGTCTTGCTCCTCAATGGATGGCAGAACACCCATCGATGCATCCTATGCTGAAGCAGGAGCCACCAAAGTGATGACCGCCTCTCTGACTGAAGTGGGAACCTCGATCGATGGGACATTGGTCGATTCAACCCCGATCGATGGTAGGTCGGTTTGATCTACTGCTAATGTTGTCGGTACGTCGACCTTCTTCTTCTTGGCCGCTCTCGATGACCCTTCATCGATGGCTGACTTTTGCTTTCCCATGTATCGATGGATATCAGCCGTCAAAAGAGAAGATGGATGATGCATGGTTGCAAACAAAAATGAAAAGTCAATAGATGGCAAAATCAAATAAAAGAAAAGAGAATCTTAATCGGTATGTTGGATCATACTAGCAGTCGGTGGTGGACCGAGCCTGGCATCGTACAAAGTCTGATCGATCAGTAGCTTCCTCTGTGTCAAGACTTTTATGTCTTTCAGCTTTAGGAACTCCTTCCGATCAGTTGGGTTGATCTGATTGTTATCGTTCGGGCTGGTGTTTAGAGTCCCCCAGATAAAAGAAAAACCCCAAGAAAGAGTAGATGATATGAAGAAAAATTGAGTCTTCCAATTATGGATGGACGATAGAAGATTGAAAATAAAAGAGAGCCTCTTCCTCGGGACGAACATCCACCAGCCATCGGCCTTAAGATGGGAATGAAGGGTGAAGAAAGGATGGAAGAGAGACAACCGAGGAATGGTCAAGATGGGATGACATAGAAGGGTGAAGGAAACTAAAAACCAAATGGAGTTCGGTGCAAGTTGCACTGGACAAACCCGATAATAGTCCAGGACATTCTAAATGAACTTCAGAACTGGGAATTGGAGGCCCGATCTAAGATTTTCAACATAAAATACCACCTGATCGGTTGGCGGAGAGGTCACCCGACCATTCGGGCTAGGGGTGAAAAATTGAAATTGCTCCAGGACTCAGTATTGTTCTCAGAGCTGATCGACAATGAAAGTCGACAGTGAAGAAATCTTTGCGGTAGAACTAGGAGAAAAGACGATCCTCAGACCAGACAGTCGGCCACCACTTCCTGCTGTTCTACCCCTACCTTTATCGGCCATTAGAAGAAGCTACTGAAAACCCTAAGTAAAAAAGAGCTGAAAATCTAACCTGAAAGATGGGAAGAAGACTAGGAAGAACAGTAAGACAAGGAAAAGACAAGAGAATTGAAACTCCAGAACACCAGCAAAAGACTCAGAGTCACGATAAAAAGCTCAAGAAAAGTGACAATGGTCCTAACCATCGACGGCCAAAATTATTTTGGTAAAAATAAGGTCGCCTAGATTTTGGACAGCTGGCAACATTTGAACCAATGGATATTCCAATGTTTCAATGCACCTCCGTTCAAATCATACCATGGCATCACAATTCGTGGGAATAATCGATGACCAATGGCAACGCGACACGTAGCACTATCGAATTAATTTAATCAGATTGTTAGACTATCAAATCATCTTTTCAATCGATCATGCTAATGATGGCAGCACGATCATTGAAGTGACAAAATGGTGAAAATTCTTCTCAATAAATGTGTTAATAATTGCTGCACGATCATCGAAATGGCCAGGTGTCCTCTTGATTTACTGAACAATCATTAATACCGAAAGAAGAGTTGTCATCAAATCGAAGCCCGAGATAATTGATGAAGACTCTCATCGTTCAAAATGTCGGACCACGTGGCAAGCCACATGTCTCCACCATTTTAAACTCGAGAATGGGGGGCAACTGTTGGATTCATTAATTCGGCCATCCCGATTTGGCATCCAATTGATGAAAGATACTCGGCTTCACTGACCAAAGAATGAATTATGGACTAAATGATGACCACGGCAGATTCCTGATTGATGACAGATGGTTATAAGCTAGCCAAGTCCTATGGATAATCGACTATCGATCAGCCAATCGATTGACAATCAGCTTTCTTTAGCCGATCATCAATCGACTTATCGATTTTCGACCGCCAACCTTTCAGCCGACTATTGGTCGGTAACTCCCAACTAGTTCTTCAAACAGAATGACTTAAATGAACAAACAATTATTGACTGAGTGAAATATCAGTTGAATGCCAACAGGTGATCAGAATGGCCGACATATAGTCGGCATAACCTACATCTCTGGCGCTAGGCTGCAAATGAGTCGAGCTGCTCGTGAGCTACTCGAGCTCGACTTGAGTTCGAGCTCGACCCGACTTGATTATTATCGAGTTTGAGTTGAGCTCAAGTATGCAAATTGAGCTCGAGTAGCTTTTTGAGTCGAGCTCAAGTAGCAGGATACTCAACTCGAAAGCTCACGAGCCTACTCAAATATATTTATATATATTTTATAATATTAATTTTATTTATAATATATATATTAATATATATTATTAGTAAGATAATGCTCAAACTCGAGCTCAAGTATTGATCGGTTCATATTCGAATCGAGTTGAGTCGATCTCGAGCTTTGCCTATTTTTCATCGAGTCGAGTTCAAGCTTAGGATGTTAAGGCTCGATCGAGCTCGAGCCGAGTTTTGAGCTCAAGTATTTTGAGTCGAGTCGAGCTCGAGCTTCCAGTTACTCAACTCGACTCAGATCAAATGCATCCCTATCCAGTGCAGAATGCATGTAATGATTGCTCCATAATCACATAATGAGCATTAACTGCTTTCTTAATATCGAGATAAGCAGAACCCCATGATTTACGATTATTATAGATGGTTACTACTATATTTGCCTATAAAAGATACTACTACAAAAAAAAATTATGGCAGCGGTTCGTAACTGCTACCGTAGTCCAAAAAATCACTGCTACTGAAGCCATCATCGTAGCTCTATGGCAGTGGTTGTTTGAACTGCTGCCATAGATAGCCTATTGCAGTGATTTATAAACTACTGTAATAAATCAACTTATGACAGTGGTTATAGAACTGCTGCCATAGGTCTATTGCAGTGGTTGGCACCATTTGCACTAAGGATCTATAGCAGTGGTTGGTATGAATATGACAGCGATTATAAAATTACTATCGTAGATCTTGAATAATTAAAAAAATATATTTTTTAATTTTTTTATATATTTTATCTAATAAATATAGATATATAATACGAAAAAATATAATAAACATAAAAATTATTCTGAAATAATAAAATTTTATTATCAAATAAAATTTATTATAATATTTTTTTAAAAAATAAAATACATCAAAAATTTTTTAAATCTACATCATCGTCGTCATCATCGAAAGCCGAAGTCGGAGTCGGAGTTGGAGTTGGTGCTGGAGCCAGAGCCGGAGTTGGAGCTAAAGCTGAAATACTGACCAACATATCTTCGAAGTCCGTAACTCTAAAACGCACACTGAGTGTCGACATCATATCTCTCACGATGCCCTCTAGATGAGATGCGCGCTCCTCAGCCCGATCTGCCCTCTTCGTAGCATGATCTGTCCGTGCCAATGCCTCCTTAAGCTCCTCCCAGCTGACGATACTGAAAGTCTATGAGGAGACGCTCACCTTAGACCAGTAGCTCATCGACGTATGTCCGGATCTGCATCGGATCCTTTCAAAGTGCTCAGGCCCCAAGATCTGAGATAGATGGTCATGGGGCCCTCACTCATGAGCGCATTTAACTGATCCTGTAATTATAAATTAAAATAAAATTTTATAAAAAATGCTATAATACTAATTATATATACTAATATATTTAATACTTACAAAAATACGTCCGATCTCGACGTTCATCGGCCTGCCCATCTTGTTCATGCGGTTGGATCGAAAGATCTCGCTATAGTTGGACATCACTCCATCTCTCATCAGCTATAACAAAGAATAAATTTATCAGAAAGATGATAAAAAATATGAATTTAATTTATCTAATAAGATTTAGAATTAATTATCTCTTTATGCATACGATTGGCAATAGACTTGCGACCTAGAGTGTGCGTATACTCTTGGACTGCATAGTTCTTCCGATTCTGACGAGAGATAGTCTAATAAGTATTCAAATAAATAATAAATATTTAAATAAAATTTTAAGTATATTAAAAAATTTAAAAGTTAAAAATTTTATCTTGAACTCCTGGCTCCTCCAGTGTTTAACCATCCTCTTCCACTGACTCGAAGGACAGCCCTATATCCAGGGAACAAGCTCCTTTGGAATATCTCGTCGGTACTCGAGCCATCCTCTATGGAGCTTGATCTTGTAACTTCGGTACAACTTTCTAATCTTTATCAGTCGGACATCTCGAGCCCTCTCGTGATCGAAAAAGTCATACCTTCTCCGTATAAAGTTATCAAAAATCAATTACAAAATTATTCTAATTAAACATATATAGTGTAAACATATAAAATGCATAAATATAACTAAGATATGTGTACTTATCCATATTTTCTCCCATACCCGGTCCCTGATGGCAGCATCCATCAAACGTCAGTCTCTGAACTCTATAGGAATGATGTCTGACCACCTCACAAGCACTCCAAAAAATGAATGCATCTCCTGCACGATCTCCTCTACTGGCCTTCTCTCTGCATCGTAATAGACCATCACTTGATGCTGGCGGTTCCACACGTATGCCATACGTGTGGAACCGCGAAATGTTCGACTGAATGATGCACCTACAATATAAATACGTTATGCAAATATATAAGTGTACAAATACTATATAAAAAATAAAATTATGCTAATATAATAAAAACGTACACTCAGATGCCTGCGTAATAGAATATGTCTCAGATATGAGCGATGGTAGAGGCTCAACTACCGGTGGAGTAGATGTCACCGATGGAGTAGATATCGTCGATGGAGTAGATACCGGTGGTGGAGGTCCCTGAGCAGTTGATGTCGAGGTGGACGGAGTATGCTCCAATTGCTCCTCGGATGCTGAGCTATGCGTAACCCGCCGAGGGGTAGGGGTGAAAGCTAGATGGTGTTTCGGTGCCATCGTGATATGTAATGTTAATGAACATTATTCAATATAACATGTTGAACAATAATATTAGTATAGCATCAATAAATAGTCTCTAATATATACACTAATCAATTGATGGGTCTATCGTTATGCAATGCAATAAACAAAAGCAATAAGATATAAACATCCAAAAAATGTTATGCAATAAATTCAACAATATGAATTACATTCATAAATAATTAAGAATAAGCAATAGTCGTAGATCCGATCTCTTGTGCGAACCTTGGTGTTAATCCAAAAATCTGAAAGAAAAATAAAATAGATGATGTGTTAGATATATGTGCCCTAGAAGCCAGAATTGGCTGACACTTGTAATACACTTTTAGGGGCAAAATTGTAATTTTGACTATAATTAATGAAATGGGTTATTTTCTATCACACATGTGTATTTAGTGTCTGTGATACATCCTTTGAGTTAATGGTAATGATAATTCATATTTTCAAGAGTTGAAAATTTAAGACATGAATAATCATTATTAACTCATAAACAGCTTCCGACCATAGGATCATCACGAGGATGGTGATTGCGGCTTTCAGCGAAGTCCTCTCAGCTGGCCGAACTCCTTCGGGTACCGACTCCCAAGCGACCGACGCTTGACAATGAAGTCCTCTCAGCGGCCGAACTCCTCAGCGGACCGGGCTTTAAGTGGAATCCCAAGCGTCGTCGCTCGGAGCCCGAACCTCCTCAGCGGTTTGTCGCTCAGAGCCCGAACACCTCAGCAGTCGTCACTCAGGAGCCCGAACTCCTCAGCAATCGTCACTCAGGGGCCCGAAACTCCTCCAGCAGTCGTCACTCAGGAGCCCAAAACTCCTCAGCAGTCGTCACTCAGGAGCCCGAACTCCTCAGCAGTCGTCACCTACGAGCCCCGAACTCCTCAAGCAGTCGTCACTGGGCCGAACTCCTCAGCGGTCGCCCTCATCAAACTTCGGCCGACCGAGCTCCCATCGAAACTCTCAAGTGTCCAAGCCTCAGCCTAAGTCCAAACGGCCGGCCGAACCCCAGACGGCCGGGTCCGCGGCTTCTCAGCAGCCGAACTCGTCCGCGACGGGCTTAGCTGCATACCTCTCGCCAGACGCCTATGGGAGTCGAACTCCCTCCTATCTTCCTCTTCAGGAGCCCGAACTCCTCCGAAACAGGCAACACCGACGAAGACCTTCATTCCCTTCATTCGGCGAGCCTGCAACCATCCAACCATCATCATCCGCCGCACCATCAGTCAGTCTGCCGCACCATCAGTCAGTCCGGCCGTGGGCGATAGCCGACCGCTGTCAGGCGGCGATGGCTGCCACCCTCCATCCGCCGTATGCGGCGCCAGTGAGACTGACTCCGCCGAACCTCGAGCGGCCCGCCAGCAACGCGGCTGCAGTTTGTCACACCATCAAGCTCCACTATATAAAGGATCCTCCCGACACACTAAGTGGCTAGGCTCTCTGAACTCTCGGCTCTCTAAGCTCTCCCCCACATCTCTAAGCTCCGGAACTCATTCCGGCACTCCATTACTGTTGGTCGGAAACTAACTGTGACCGTCGGAGGGTCCTGCGGAGCCACCACCCCACCGTTCCGGGCGGGACTTCGTTTTGCCAAGGTCCCCGGCGATGCCCAGCGGCTTCGATTGCGGCGACCTCCGACCCGACGACGGATTTTCCTGCTACCAACATGTGATATCCCAAAACCTTACTAACGAGGCGTATCAGATATCGACTCCGAGAAATGGCTTGATGCAATAGAAGTCAGTAGATCGACTCGATGCACTCAAACCAAGTCTGAACCTTGGTAGATCCACCAGAAGGTATATGGTACCTATTGGGTGTAAATTGGATCTTCAAGAGAAAGAATTGGTGCATATGGGGAATGTGGAGACATTTCAAGGCTAGACTGTGTGCAAAATGGTTATAAGTCAACGCGAAGGCATTGACTATCAGGATACCCTTTTCCCCGGTAGCTATGCTAAAATCCGTCCGCACATCTGCTGCGTTGCGCCTATTTTGATTATGAAAGTATGGCAAATGGATGTGAGAAACGGCATACAACTCTAAATGGATATCTTTGAAGGAAGATATCTTATATTGGACAGCCGCTAGATTCACATCCAGTGATACTGATCACAAGGTTTGCAAGCGCATAAGGTCCATATTATGGACTTAAGCAAGCAATCTCGAGCTGGAACACTCGTTTCAATTGATTGTTGATCAAAAAGTTTGGTTTCATCAAAAAATGATAAAGAAGAGGGGAGAACCATGTATTTTTCAAAAGAAGGTCAGTGGAAGCGTTATTTGTCTTTCTCTATTGTACGTGGATGACATCTCCTTATTGGGAATGATATTCCTATGTTGACATCAGTCAAGATTGTGTTTCCAAGAATTCTCCATGGGAAAAGACCTAGGTGAAGCACCTTTATTCTAGGAATTAAGGTCTAATAGGGATATGACCGGAATAGGATGCTAGGACTTTCACAGAAATGTACATAGAGGAAGTTATCTAAAGATGGCTTTTAGTATGGAAAATCTCTAAGAGAGGGATTAATACCGCTTCAAGATTTGGTATTCATCTTTCAGAAGATGTGCCCCAGCACACCTGAGGAAATAAGAAGCATGAGCAAGATCCCTTTATGCTTCTGCAATAGGGAGCCTCATGTATGCCATGCTGATGTCAACGACCTGATTATACCCATGCTGTAGTGTCAACTAAGCAGATATCAGTCAAATCCCAAGGTGAAGAACACTGGACTTTTGTAAATTGTATCCTTTAAGTAACTGAGAAGAAACTAAGGAATATGATGTTTGGTCCTTTGGTACGGAGAACTCCAAGTTCAAGGATACATCAGACTCGGACTTCATGTCTGATATAGATGATCGAAAGTCGACATCTGAAAGTCTGTTTGTGTGCAATGGTGGAGCTATCAGGCTGGAGAGTTTCCAAGCATAACTGTGATAGCAGATTCCAACCATGGACAGCAGAATATATAGCTTGCATCGAGGCTGCAAAGGAATGCGTTTTGGTACAAGAACGTTTGCTGCAGATAATTGGATGTAATGCATTCCAATGCTCATTCCTCTTTACTGCGACAACAATAGGCGCCATAGCCTTGCTAAGGAGCCGAGGTTCTCATCAGAAAAGTCCAAGCACATTGAGCGCGATTATCATTCTCATCCGCGATTACCTTTGAGAAAGGTTACTTGAGGTCAAGAGAGTCAACTGTCCGCAGATAATGTGGCAGACCCACTTACAAAGCCGTTGTGGCCAGCAGAAGATCGACGCCCACCTTGAGAAGATGGACATTAGACTTTGTAGCCAATTGGCTTTAGGAACAAGTGGGAAGATTCGATCCACGGAATACGTGAAGAGGTGTGACCGCTGCCAGAAGAATGCCAGCGTGCAAAGGCAGCCGGCATCCGAACTCACTCCGCTCACTGCACCCTGGCCCTTCGCGCAGTGGGGATGGACATCCTCGCCCCTTCCCAACAGCGTCCGGACAACGGAAGTTCCTCCTGATCGCGATCGACTAACTTTACCAAGTGGGTCGAGGCGGAACCACTAGCGAAGATCACTGAGGCCAAGGTGCAGGACTTCGTCTGGAAGACGCTGATCTGCCGGTTCGGTCTGCCCTGAGCTCTCATAATAACCGATAATGGGCGACAGTTCCTGGAGCCCGGTTTGCCGAGTTCTGCGAAGGGCTAAACGTCTCCCACCACTTCACGTCGGTGGCTCATCCGCAAGCCAATGGGGAAGCCGAAGTGACCAATCGGACCCTGCTGCAAGGCCTCAAGACGAGGCTCGACAGGGCGAAAGGGGCCTGGGAGACGAACTCTACCACGTTCTCTGGGCATACCGAACAACGCAGAGGGTACCGGACCGGCGAGACACCCTTCGCCTGGCCTTCGGCCACCGAGGCGGTCATTCATTCCGATCGAGCTCAAACTCCGTCTGCTCGAATCGTGGGCTTCAACGAGCAACTCAACTCCCAGGACCTTAGAACCAACCTCGACCTGCTGGAAGAAAGGAGGGAGGCAGCCCGCATCCGAATGCCGCCTACCAGTGGAAGGTGGCTCGGTATTTATAATTCCAGAGTCAAAAAGCAGGGCGTTCAGAGTTGGGGACTTGGTGCTCCGACGAGCAGCTGTCTCCCAGCCCAGAGAATCAAGGAAGCTCGTCCCAAATTGGGAAGGTCCGTACGAGTGGTAGAGGTCATCCGACCTAGGTACCTATCGCCTAAAGGAGCTCGGAGGACTAGCGCTTCCCCGACCTTGGACTCAGAAAACCTGAGAATGTACTACCAGTAGTTTCCCTCAATAAAACCTTGTTGCATCGACACTATCATTTCAGGGTCACTGGAAAAAAAGCGAGCGGAAATGCCCCCACAGCCGGCTAGGAACAGGAGGAGAACCTCGTCCTAGCGCGAGCAAAGTCAAAGGCCCCGTTCGCAAAGGACGGGATGGGGGGAGAAGCGAGGACGACGGTCCTCATGTGCCCCTCAGCCGGCTAGGAACAGGAGGAAACCTCGTCCTAGCGTGAGCAAAGTCAAAGGCCCCGTCCACAAAGAACGGGATGGGGGGAGAAGCGAGGACGACGGTCCTCATGTGCCCCACAGCCGGCTAGAAACAGGAGGAGAACCTCGTCCTAGCGCAGCAAAGTCAAAGGCCCCGTTCGCAAAGGACGGGATGGGGGGAGAAGCGAGGATGACGGTCCTCATGTGCCCCCTCAGCGGCTAGGAACAGGAGGAGAACCTCATCCCAGCGTGAGCAAAGTCAAAGGCCCCGTCCACAAAGAACCGGATGGGGGAGAAGCGAGGACGACGGTCCTCATGTGCCCCCACAGCCGGCTAGGAACAGGAGAGAACCTCGTCCTAGCGCGAGCAAAGTCAAACCCCGTCCACCAAGGACGGGATGGGGGAGAGACGAGGACGACGGTCCTCATGTGCCCCCACAGCCGCTAGGAGGAACAGGAGGAGAACCTCGTCCTAGCATGAGCAAAGTCGAAGGCCCCGTCCACGAAGGACGGGATGGGGGGAGAGGCGAGGACGACGGTCCTCATGTGCCCCCACAGCCCGGCTAGGAACAGGAGGAGAATCCTCGTCCTAGCGCGAGCAAAGTCGAAGGCCGAGCCCCAGAGTCTACGGTAAGCTTCACTGCAGGAGACGAGGTCTCCTTCAGACCTCGCTTCACTTCGGTATCAGCATCAGCGGGAGGCGAGGTCTCCCCCAAGCAATCATAAACCTGATTGCAAAGAGGAGGTCTCCCCCGAATCGACTTCGGTTGATGAAGGCAATGTCAACTCCGCCCTGACCACGGGGGGCGACATTGACTCCGGCCTCAACGTCGCTTCATCGACTTTAGCTGAAAATGAGTTCCATTTCACCTCCGAACATCGAATGGAGATGAGGTCTCCCCCGAGCTCCAGCTACAAACAAATGCGGGGCCTGGAAAGAAGACTTCGGCAGTCGCCTGTTTTGGTACTCCCTTCCCTCAATTTTGAACTCGGGAGTGGGGGGGCTACTGTTGGGATAAATCCCGCTCCTGCGAAGCCCGGCCCAACGCTCAGCCCAATGTAACCAGTAGCCGCTGAAGAGCTTCAGCGCCAGGCGCCAGGCCGAATCCTTAACACGGCGAACTGCCTAGAGGCCTGAATCAGCGAGCCTGCCGAACTCCTTCGGATCCCGCGGCCGAACTCTTCGGACCGACTCCAAGCGACCGAGCTTCAGCGAAGTCCTCTCAAGCGGCCGAACTCCTTCGGACCGACTCCAAGCGACCGAGCTTCAATGAAGTCCTCTCAGCGGCCGAACTCCTTCGGACCGACTCCAAGCGACGAGCTTCAGCGAAGTCCTCTCAGCGGCCGAACTCCTTCGGACCGACTCCAAGCGACCGAGCTTCAATGAAGTCCTCTCAGCGGCCGAACTCCTCAGCGGACGGGCTTTAGTGGAATCCCCAAGCGGTCGTCGCTCAGGAGCCCGAACTCCTCAGCGGTGTCGCTCAGGAGCCCGAACACCTCAGCAGTCGTCACTCAGGAGCCCGAACTCCTCAGCAATCGCACTCAGTCCTCAGCATCGTCACTCAGGAGCCCAAAACTCCTCCAGTCGTCACTCAGGAGCCCGAAACTCCTCAGCAGGTCACCTACGAGCCCCGAACTCCTCAGCAGTCGTCACTGGGCGAACTCCTCAGCGGTCGCCCTCATCAAACTTCGGCCGACCGAGCTCCCATCGAACTCTCAAGTGTCCAAGCCTCAGCCTAAGTCCAACGGCCGGCCGAACCCCAGACGGCCGGGTCGCGGCTTCTCAGCAGCCGAACTCGTCTGCGGACGGGCCTTAGCTGCATACCTCTCGCCAGACGCCTATGGGAGTCGAACTCCCTCCTATCTTCCTCTTCAGGAGCCCGAACTCCTCCGAAACAGGCACACGACGAAGACCTTCATCCCTTCATTCGGCGAGCTTGCAACCATCACCATCAGTCAGTCCGCCGCACCATCAGTCAGTCTGCCGCACCATCAGTCAGTCCGCCGTGGGCGATAGCGACCCGCTGTCAGGCGGCGATGGCTGCCACCCTCCATCCGCCGTATGCGGCGCCAGTGAGACTGACTCCGCCGAACCTCGAGCGGCCCGCCAGCACGCTGCAGTTTGTCACCATCAAGCTCCACTATATAAAGGATCCTCCCGACACACTAAGGCTAGGCTCTCTGAACTCTCGACTCTCTAAGCTTTCCTCCACATCTCTAAGCTCCGGAACTCATTCCGAGCACTCCATTACTGTTGGCCGGAAGCTAACTTGACCGTCGGAGGGTCCTGCCGGAGCCACCACCCCACCGGTTCCGGACGGGACTTCGTTTTGCAGGTCCCCGGCGGCGCCCAGCGGCCTCGATTGCGGCGACCTCCGGCGGCGACGGATTTCTGCACCAACAGTGATGATCCCAAAACCTACAACGAGGCGATATCAGATATCGACTCCGAGAAATGGCTTGAGGCAATGAAGTCAGAAATCGACTCGATGCACTCAAACTAAGTCTGGACCTTGGTAGATCCACCAGAAGGTATAGTACCTATTGGGTGTAAATGGATCTTCAAGAGAAAGATTGGTGCAGATGGGAATGTGGAGACATTCAAGGCTAGACTGGTGGCAAAAGGTTATAGTCAACGCGAAGGCATTGACTATCAGGATACCTTTTCCCCGGTAGCTATGCTAAAATCCGTCCGCACATTGCTTGCTGTTGCAGCCTATTTTGATTATGAAATATGGCAAATGGATGTGAAAACGGCATTCCTAAATGGATATCTTGAGGAAGATATCTATATGGAACAGCCGCTAGATTTCACATCCAGTGATACTGATCACAAGGTTTGCAAGCTGCAAAGGTCCATATATGGACTTAAGCAAGCATCTCGGAGCTGGAACACTCGTTTCAATGATGTGATCAAAAAGTTTGGTTTCATCAAAAACGAAGAGGAACCATGTATTTTCAAAAGGGTCAGTGGAAGCGTTATTGTCTTTCTCGTATTGTACGTGGATGACATCCTCCTTATTGGGAATGATATTCCTATGTTGACATCAGTCAAGATGTGGTTGTCCAAGGAATTCTCCATGAAAGACCTAGGTGAAGCATCCTTTATTCTAGGAATTAAGGTCTATAGGGATAGACCGAATAGGATGCTAGGACTTTCACAGAAATGTACATAGAGGAAGTACTAAAGAGGTTTAGTATGGAAAACTCTAAGAGGGGATTAATACCCTTCAGACATGGTATTCATCTTTCCAAGAAGATGTGCCCCAGCACACCTGAGGAAATAGAACGCATGAGCAAGATCCCTTATGCTTCTGCAATAGGGAGCCTCATGTATGCCATGCTATGTACACGACCTGATATAGCCCATGCTGTGAGTGTCACAAGCAGATATCAGTCAAATCCAGGTGAAGAACACTGGACTTCTGTGAAATGTATCCTTAAGTACTTGAGAAGAACTAAGGATATGATGTTGGTCTTTGGTAACGGAGAACTCCAAGTTCAAGGATACACAGACTCGGACTTCATGTCTGATATAGATGATCGAAAGTCGACATCTGAAAGTCTGTTTGTGTGCAATGGTGGAGCTATCAGCTGGAAGAGTTCCAAGCAAACTGTGATAGCAGATTCCACCATGGAAGCAGAATATATAGCTGCATCGGAGGCTGCAAAGGAAGCGTTTTGGTACAAGAAGTTTGCTGCAGAAATTGGAGTAATGCCATCAGATGCCATTCCTCTTTACTGCGACAACAATGGCGCCATAGCCCTTGCTAAGGAGCCGAGGTCTCATCAGAAGTCCAAGCACATTGAGCGGCGATATCATCTCATCCGCGATTACCTTGAGAAAGGTTACGTTGAGGTCAAGAGAGTCAACTCCGCAGATAATGTGGCAGACCCACTTACAAAGCCGTTGGGCCAGCAGAAGATCGAAGCCCACCTTGAGAAGATGGGACTTAGACTTGTAGCCAATTGGCTTTAGGACAAGTGGGAGATTGTTAGATATATGTGCCCTAGAAGCCAGAATTGGCTGACACTTGTAATACTTCTAGGGGCAAAATTGTAATTTTGACTATAATTAATGAAATGGGTTATTTTCTATCACACATGTGTATTTAGTGTCTGTGATACATCCTTTGAGTTAATGGTAATGATAATTCATATTTTCAAGAGTTGAAAATTTAAGACATGAATAATCATTATTAACTCATAAACAGCTCCCGACCATAGGATCATTACGAGGATGGTGATTGATCCGGAAGGTTGGTGTACGATCGCTTCTCTTTAGTAGATGAGTCTTGAGTCTACGGTGTGGAGACTCCGGAGCGAGAGTACAGGTACTCGTTAGAGAACGAGGGCACTGAGCGTGACCACCTCGAGTAGTCATTAGGAAGTCTACCTTCTCGTCAATGACTGACTCGATGCTGCAGTAGTGTGTCTGGTTCTTTGACTTGAGATGCATCGGCAGTTCACCTTGAGGGTGTTATAGTTTGACTACACCATTACTCGGTCTCCTAGCCATATGGAACCCTGAGGTGTATGTTGGCTATACATGTTCATTGTAGGAACTGGATTGCATCAAGATGGGATCTATCTACCTCGGTGGTAGAGGAGCAGCCCTATGATGATCATGAGAATCAAGTCCTGAAGCCCATGGCCATGGCAGAGTGAAATAATAGAAAGAGTTTCTATTTAGATTTTCACATTGGACTCGAATCGAATGATTACATCATATGACAGAGACTAGGGTTTGACGAGTTTACCTTAACCCTAATCTGATCGGGGCTCAAGATAGAAGAACTTAATCACACAGGTAGCTGCACCAAGAGGTTCGCATTCAGCTCTGATGGGTTGCCACCATATACTGCTAGGTGTCACTGGTGGATTTTGGGAGCAATTAGAATGATTTAGATGATCGATCATTCTAGCTGTTCGAATCAGAAGAGTTCTGATCCATCGAAAGGAGTTTCGATGATGTCTATGATAGAGATCATGACATATCCCATTACCATACAGAACTGAACCTAACTGGGTCACAAACAAGGGTTTGAATCTGGTGATCATCAATTGAACTGATCTAGTTCAATTGATCTGAATGAGATTCAATTAGGTTCAAGGAAAATCGTGCTAGCACTCGATTGAACCTAACGTTCTTCTTTTACTATCACAAATAAGTTGTCCTGACTGAGCCAAAGGAGTTTTGTGCTCAATCAGAGGCCTTCATATGGTCTGACTGGAGGTTGTCCAAGTCAGAATAGGTTGTCTTATTTGTAAGACATTACCTGCCATTTTTGGTCACCTGCCATTTCTTGTTCTTTGACTTTGGTCAAAAGTCTACCTTTGACTGGTCAAACATTGACCATTCACCCTTTGACTTTTGACCACATGTCATGCACCTATTGGAGAGCTGGTGGGGGCCTGTCCCCCTAGAAACCTGGCAAGGAGAAGGGCGCACGCCAAGGGTGGCGTGAGCCCAAGTAGGAGGCGCCTAGGAGTCCTTGTTGGACAAGGACTCCATCTCCCTTTTTGGATTCCAATTAGAGTTCTTCTAAGAACCAACTTTGACTGGTCTTAGGCGCCCTCTAAAGGAGGAATCCAGGGGTCTCTATTCCAACCAATCAGATTTAGATCTGATTTCACAAAGGGTTGTGATTGGTTGGGAGGAAGAGGAGTTGGATCACAAGCTTAGGTCTATAAATAAGACCCTGCGCCCAACCTAGATTCCAATGCTAATGCAATTCAATTGAGAAACCCCACGCCCCAAGGCTGCCTCTCCCCTCCTTCCTCCATGCCATAATGCTTCTTCTCCCCTTGCTCTCCACGTCCAAAAGGTGTTTTGGACTTTGGTTGGTGCGATTCAGATCAAGGAAAGGCGATCAAAAGCAAGAAGGCTGCGCTGCTGCAAAAGGACGACTGCAGATCTTCAAAAGAGTTTTGAAGATCCTCCAGATCAGATCCAGATCTGATTTTTGGAGGTGTGATAGAGAAGAAGAGGATCTCCAGATCCAACCCGAGTGGATACCGGTAGAGGCCAGGCGCTTGCATGGCTAAGATCCAGAACCTTCCGCTGCAATCAGGATCATCTACAGGGTAATAGGATTACCCAAATCAGGTAAATTAAATTTGATTTAATTTATCTTATTTTATTTTATTTATTAAAATAATAAGAATCAGATCTGAAGCATATCAAGATCTGATTGAGATCAAGAGAAAATTTTTGAAATATATCTCTTGATCTAATCAGATCTGAACGAACCTGGACCGAGAAATCAGGATTTCCCTTCATGATGGTGGTACCTTAGGGCTTAAAGTTGGAACCTTAAAGAGACATATCAAATTTTGTTCGCTCAGAAATTGAGCCGACTTCGTGTATGAGACATCCGGCTTAGGTCCTCCCCCAGCCAGCTCGATCATTGCCCGAGCTGACTTGGCTACATATCCGAGCTGGCTCGGCTATATACTATCCCCTCGATCACTTCCTCTCTTGATCTCTCTCATCGATGACGGCAGCGAGGCCGAACCCCTCTCTCCCAGCTTTTTCATCTCTCGATCTTCCTCTCTCCCTCTCTCGATCTCCCTTGCCAATGAGGTTGGACCCCATCCCTTCCTCTCTCACTCTCTCAATCTCCCTCGTCAGCAAGACCGAACCCCATCCCTCCCAGTGATGCCGACAAGGCCGGATCCTCTCCCTCCCTCTCTCGCTCTCTCGATCTCCCACTCTCCCTCTCTCGATCTCCCTCATCAACGAGGCCAAACCCCTTGCCTCCCAATGATGGCAGCGAGGCCAGATCCCTCCCTTCCTTTCTCCCTCTCTCGATCTTCCTCATCGACGATGACAGCGAGGCCGGACCCCCTCCCTGCCTCCCACTCTCGAGGTTGGCAAGCGATCGGCCCTTCCTCTCTCAATCTGTCAGTCTTCCTCTTAGTCTCTTCGTTTCTTAGTTTTGGATCCTGAAATCGGGTCCGACCTTTTGAGATCCATTAAGATCCGGATCTGATACTTTAAGTACAGATCCATCGGATATTCGGGTTCGGATCCGGTACTAGCAATTAAAATTAGATCCGAATCTGAATATCCAGATTTTGATCCAAAAACTATAGCATGCAGATAATTATAATATTTATTATAAATATTTTATAAATTATTATAAATATATATGATTAATAAATAATACTATAAAATTAAAAAAAATTATACCTATGGCTATAGAGAGCGGGTCGCACCGAAAGCTCCGAAAATCGCCGGCAACAATGCTAGAAGAGAATGACGGCACTAGAGGTAACCTGCGAAACAAAAGCAAGATAGTAAGATAGAGAAGAGAGAGAAAGAGGAAAGAGAGAGAGCAGGGGCAGTCGGGGATGGGGGCAAGAGGAGGGGGGCACAGTGATGAGGAGGCCCGGGAGGCACAGTGATGGAAGGGTCGGCGACCGAAAGGGGGAGTGTGGGGGATGGGGGGACCGGATGAGGGGTGGCGCTATAAAAATAATAATAAAATATAAAATAATAATAAATAAATAAATAAAAATTTTAGGCAATAAGCCTATTTTTTTCTGAATTTTTTTCTAGCACAGACGCACTTATTTTTTTTTCAACCAATATGTCTTTTCAGACATGCGTTTGAAGATGCACGTTGATCGAACAGTCGAAAATTCGATCAGATGTAGGCTGGATTCTGATCAATCAAAGCCTAATCTACCTTTATATATATATATATATATATATATATATATATATATATATATATATATATATATATATTAGATCGGAGCCTAATCTACTTATATATATATATATATATATATATATATATATATATATATATATATATATAGCATGGTTAATACGGAATACTTATACCAAATTAGGCTTCAATTTAAACCTGAGCGCATCAAGCCATTGGTTCTCCCAAATTTTTTTAATCTAAATTTGAAATGATGGATGATCCGGAATTTACATCCGGAATTTACAACTGGATGTCAAGGGCAAGTCTTTCACTTATCTTGGCGTTTCTATCTTCCCTAACAGAATTGTTAAAAGATATGGTCGAGAGAATTAATTCGTAGCAAGATGGCCGGCGGAGGAAAGCTACATCCATTACGATCAGGTAGAGCCATATGTTTCTTCACCGCTCCAGTATGGGCCATTGGACGGACGCCCACGGACATTTCAACCAAACAAATAAAAAGAATGCCAATGAAGTCCTAAAGCTGTGAAAGATGAAATTTTATATTAAAAAACATAACCCGGATCTAGAAAAATAGTGGTATAGCGCTACGGAACACTTTTAATTTCGCTCAAAGTCTAAATCCAAATGAAGCCTCCATCTTTTGTCCACAGCAGTGCAATCTAGGATGATGACATCGAGAGCTCATAGCATCTCCATTTATTACCAAGGGATAGATATAAAGCAAACATACATAGTTGGTAGTACATAACAACAAGACAACTACAAGGTGGTACATATCAACAAGACAACAACAAATACAGTTTGGAGATAGCATCTCCATTATTTATTATAATGCCATCATAATTAAGTAGGCATCCATAGCTAATTTGAAATAAATAGACTTAATTGGGCCTCAAGTGGAACCCGAGAGCATCAAGCCATTGACGTGCATTTCCGTAGAAGGCAACAAAGCTCCCAGCGGTCACAGGAAGGGAGAAAGCAGTGCCTTCCTCCTGACCATATGGCCCATATGGGCCGGAGTTGGTCACAAATTTAAGCGATTTTATGACGGTGTGCCCGTGATAACTGCCATAGTAGCCGGATACACACTTAAGGTAATCATTGGTTCCAAATTCAATCTACAAAACAAAAAGAAAAAGTTAAGGTCAGAGCCAAGTATTGCCGAGACGATTTGAAGCACTTTTGACATCAAAAGCCCCATTTTATCACAAAAAAAAATAAAAATAAAAATAAAAATAAAAAATCAAAAGCCCAGATCAAATGTTTTAAAAGACGCTACTATGAACAATCAGTATTTTAACGCGCGCACCTATATCCAGGATGGATGCATGTAAATCCGCATCCCGAAATGTCTGATACAGAAATTGATATTATTGGATCATACGCGGTCCCTTTAGCTATTGAACCCTTTTTCAGCCTTATAAACAATAGAAAAAGGAAAGATGGGTGGGGAGGGTGGAGAGGGAGAGGGGGAGGAAGAAGAAGAAAGAGGGGATCACAGTAGAAAACCTTTTTTTTCATCAAATTGGTTGCACGAAAATGTCATGAAATTAATATAGAACATGCAAGGATTTAGCAAAACACTGGCATGTGGTAGGAAATGTGAGGATTTAACAAGCATGAAAATTTTCTAGATGACTTGGATTCCTTCCCTTGGATCCAAAAATAACTTGATTTAAAAGAAATAATAATGATAACGATGATGACCATAATAGTAGTAATGGTAATGAGACTATTATTAAAACATTCACCTGCCACTACGAACATAAAGCTAGTGTGAACGAAAACAGTGTCGTTTTTGGGTCCAAGCATATTGAACCATGCATCCGTGGCCAGCAGGTGTTGGATTGTGAGGACTTCATCTATATGATGTCTATGACTTCCAAAGCAGGTTTTGTTGCAGTCAGAGTAATTACCCGTGCAGCGCATCATTTATATGTAGAAGCGTGCAGTTCACAGACTATTGCTCCGAAAACAGCAAAGCTCGCTTAACCAATACAGCCGTTTGCAGTCTTTTTCAAATTTTTCTTCCCTCAAGTGTTCTTTGATAACCAATATACGGAGACTGTTCGACCGAGTGATTGCCTTCATTATATTTATATTTATTTTATTAAACCATCGAGACGGTGGTAAGGCTTGCTGACATTAACTGCCATATCTATTTTATATATAGAGGCATGCAAATCAACCGGCATACTTTGACCCGATCCCATCAGAACTGCCGTAGTTTGTTAAACATGTGTTGAAACAATAGTAAGAGCTTGTTTGGCTATTTTTATAGAATTGGACCGAAAATCTTATATAATTGGTAGATTAGACCATGCATTTAAGCATAGAAAAAGGATCTCCATAGATTTTCTCCTTCTTACAATCCAAAGGCTAAAATCTAGGCTGAGTATCTCTTAGAAAATGCAAACTAGATAAACCAATAGATCCGATTCCTATAAAATTTTCAGTCCAATTCTATAAAAATATCTAAACATATCTCGGCAAACTAATTTTTTCTAAAAAAAACTAAATTAAATCAGAGGGGAAGAAAATCTTAGGCCAAGTACCGTTACGGGCTTGCCGTCGCCACCCCCATACCTAGGGGACCACTTGGCTGTCTCGCCATCCATATACTGGAAGGTAATTGAATTAATGACATCCCCCACGGTAAGTTTGATTTTGGTGATCGTCAGAGCATGCTGAAACAACCATTCAGTTCCACCAGATCCACCCCATGGTCCTACCACAACGACAACATCCTCTCCTGAAGCCTGTAATAGTAGATATGTTAGTTTTACTTGAAGTAATATAAAATGAACTACAGATGACGAAATTAGACCTACTCTAAGATTTTGAGCCCTACCATTGAGAAATTGTGCTAACAATGTTTTCCTCCCCTTGGTTCAGTGGACAAGCTAATGAAGAGGTACTGGATATTTATAGGAGAAATTATGTCCCACATCACGGCTGGCACCACAAGAACAAATTAGGATGAGATGAGAGGGACAACAATTTACGATAAGCTTGTGACGGATGGAGCTCATAGGAACGAAATGAGATGATTCGTGTATACCACCACCAGTTTGGATTGTATGCGTATGTAAAAGAATGTTTGATTTTTTTTTATAATATCAACCGTTGATCGCATCTTTCAAAAAAATCTAATTTTTTTTCATCTTCTTGCACATATCTTGAAGCAGAATCCAATAGTTGATGTTGGCAAAGAAGGGAAATTGTTCTTTCGCGCAGAAGGAACAACCCAAACTCGTGATCTACATGTTGTACGGTATATTTCCTATCAATAGAATAATGGAGGACAACGGCGGTGGTCCAAATGGAGGTATGAACTGGCCAGAAAATCTAGGTGTGCATTAAACAGGTGATAGTTCGACTATCTTTCGAGATGGGAATGTACGTCAACCGAAGGCCGGTTATATCCTTGGCGCTAAAGTAGGATCCACGTTCCGTCGCGCCCATCGACCATTGGATCATCCATTGCAAGATCTGAAAGCGTTCTGAAGTACGTCATTCATCTGCCAACACACCTCTCAAAGCGAAGTGGAGCTGATCCTACGGTCCGCGAGTGTGAAGAAAGGTGTATCCTTCATTCGCGCAAGAAATACAACCGTGACCCATGTCAGCCACGTGACAAACGATTCAGAACCAAACGTAAATCCTTAATAAGCCTGATACTGATTGCCAAATTTTTCGATTGCAGTTGGTATCAAAAAAAATATATGGGCCACCTTAGGCGCATTCTTTTTTTCGAGTTGAAAGATTAAAGAAAATCCATCAATTTTATTTAAGAAAATAAAGATACAGACAAACATCTGAGCTCTCAGATGTGTCAAGAAAAAATTATAGAAAGACAAAACAAAGATTACAGGATGGTTGGAAAGTTTATAACACGCCAACAATTCCAAACAAGCAAACATATATCAACTTAAACATGATAGATGGACTCCTTGGATTTTATTAATTGCTGAGAAAGACTCTGGTACATTCTAAAATGAACTATCCACCATGATGTTGGCTATCCTATGGGAGCCCCACACATGCCCTTAACAGTAGATGATAGAGTGTGCCTAGCCTCTGCCATATAGACTTCTATAACTATACTAGAAAGAACTCTAGAGTTTTTCATCCACTAGATGATCAACAAGCAACTAGCCATCTCATTGCTTCGTTTCTTCCTCCACTTGATGAGATTTGTAATATCTCAACAAACTCTAGAATGTGGAAAGCTGTTATTCTCTAAGAGCCGCAGTACATCTCTACGATCTCTACTCTCTGGCTATAGTGCACATTTTGAAGGACGACATGTATCTATCTTTGTCTATAAAATCCAACTCTTCGGGACCCTCTAGGTAAAAAAAAGGGAGGTGAGTTCTTCACATGCCTTCTCCCTGAGATCGACTCCATACAAACTGAAATCTATCTCTCCCTCTCCACCAAGCTCTGAGTAGTCCTGACTCCATCTTCCATATGGCATCCTCCGAGCTTATATTTTTCACTCTCTCACTTAGATTCACTCAACTTCATACTTGCCTCCTCCATTAAACTCTTTAGAAGAGCTCGTACTTCTTCTATTTGCTTCCATGGGGAGATTGACTTAGGCATCGGAGAGTCCACTACTATGAAACCCTCCCAGTGTGAGGATTTTTTTAATCTTTGGTGGTTTTGCAGAATCTAACTCGTGGAATCGATTGAGGATCAGGTGCTAGCATCCTATCCAAAGATCTCGTTCAGCCATTCTATGACCATCTTTCTCTCTCTTTGACTTTAGCTTAGTAGTCTAAGCCAAATCAACTCCTCGACAACAATAGATTGGCGCTAGAGGATGGGTCTGACCTACATTTGAGATCCTGAGCTCTCCTTTACCCACCATCTAAGTATGAAGAGTAAAAAAACAGCGGTGACATCCTCTGCTGCCTAACTAGAGGTATCTATGGAGCCCATTGACCTCGATCAGAGTCACCAAAATCTCAACATCCTAAAGGCATCAACTACCCCAGCCATCATCTTTGAACAATTTCAGCAGCTCTAGTAGCAGGTCCAAATACTAACAACTATAGTGCACAACATGTGGTAGTCGACTCATTAGTCCATTCTGACATCAACTGATCATCCGGCATCGATCACCCTGATCTTCCTTCTTTCTCGAGGAACCTAAGGCGAAGCAACCAGTCTTACCCTGCCAGCCAAGAAAGAGATCTATGGATCTCCCGCTCTAATCATCGGAGCCCTGAGCAAGTCTTGCTTCATCATCATCCTTGCTCCAAGGTAAGCGAGTGAGGTAAGGAGCATGAACCTGCTCCTCCTTCTTCACTCTCTTCTTCCTTGTAGGATTTGTTTGCGAGTAAATTTGTAAGTCGTCGGTCCTGAAGGAAATTCGGCTGGCAAAATAAGTTGGATCAAAAGATCCGAGAGGTAGACCATTACCTTAAGATCCTCCATTAGCACTAGTTGGCTTCAAGGGGAGAGCCCTTGTTCACTATTCTCCCTCCCTTCATAGAGTAGATTATGAGGGAGCCAATCGATCCCTCATCACTTTAAGGTGCCATCCATGAGAGTCTATGATATATATCACCACCGATCCTTATAACCATTTGGAGAGCTTCAAGACCCTCATAATGCTGTAAGGGGCCTCAGATGCACACTGTTGTTCAAGTCTTTCCCTGCCACTCTTTAGGTGCTGCTCAAGCTTGGTACACCAGGCTCTAGCCAAACTCTATCCACTTCTTTGAGAAGTTCGATCATCAGTTTGCTGCTCAGTTTTAGGTAGTCAAAAGCTAAAGAAAAGTACCGATGGCTGTTAAGCAGGAAGTTGGAGAATCCCTTTTGTTGGGGATAAACTCCGCTCCTATCGAAGTCTAGTTCGATGCTCAGTCTAATGCAACCAATAGCCATGAAAGAGCTTCAGCAGTCGGACTTTAGCCGAACCCCCAGTGGCCGAGCTTCTTCGAATCCGTTCAGTCGGTCGAACTACTTAGCGATCGAGCTCCTTCGGACTCCTCAGCGGTCGAGCTCCTTCGGACTCCCAGCATCCAAATCGATCCCCTTCAGCCGACCGAGCTACTTAGCGGCCAAGCTTCTTGGACTCCCAGCAGCTGGGCTTTAGCCGAACTCAACCACCGAGCTTCAGTCAGACTCCCACAAGAGTCGAACTCTCTCCACGTCATTCCAGTCAGACGCCTGCGGGAGCCGAACTTCTTCCGAGCTTCCCCTTCGGCCGAACTCCTCCATAAGTTCAAGCTCCTCTGGACGAACTATCGCCATCAGTCTACGATCGGCGACGAGATCGAACGACATGGCTGCCACAACTGGCAACACCACTCTCTCCGTAACCAGTCCTATGCGGCCCATGATATGTCAGTATGGCTGTCACTATCCACCTGACGATGCCTTCCTCTCCATATCAAACTCCATGCGGCCCCAACAGCTCGCTACCAGACGATATGGCTGTCACCATCAATTAAGCTCCACCTATAAAGGACCCTCCAGATACGCTAATCTCTTGAATCTCTGATCTCTAAGCTCTCCTCTTCTTCTCCAAGCTCCGAAACTCATTTTCGAGCACTCCATTCCTGTTGGCCAGAGCTGACTTGATTGTCGGAGGATCTTACCAGAGCCACCCTTCCACCGGCTCCAGACGAAACTTTATTTTATAGGTCCCCGGTGGCGACCTCATCGGCCTCCACTCCAATGGATTCTGACGACGATCAGATTCTGCGTCAATAGATTGGCGCTAGAGGAAGGGCCCTGAACCTTCGAGATTTCCTTGTTCTTAAAGGAGTGCTCGACGATGATTTCTCTCTCCCCTCTCCGAAGATCTCTCTTCTTCCTCACTAGAGTTCTTTTTCGAAGAAAAAATGCCTTCCAGAAGAGCTTCGACTCGACGCTCAACGGCTGTCGCGGTCCGATCCTATCCATATCCATCTATTCCTACTTTAGCTCCGACAGCTCAGATTTCATCTGTACCCACGGTGAATGTGAAGCAGTTCGACCTGTTTGTACGACAGATCCATGGCCTCACGGAGGCAGTGCAGACCATACAACAATCTTCGGTGGCAACTCCATCAAAAAACCCACCATTAGAATGTTGGAAACTAGCCCCAAGAAAGAGTACCAGGGCCAACGTACCCATCGCCTCTGAAAAGAAAAAATAGAGAGCCGAGGATCCATGTTTGGATTATAGTTCTCTTCTGGGGGAGATCTTCTTCATTTGTAATCGAAAGCCTCCCAAGATCTGCAACCAAGATGGCGCTCTCGATCACAGATTGTGGAAGATGGACCTACGGATTGAAAAGCTTAGCCACATTGCCCCGGCTCATCATGCTGACGTCCACGCCGAACCTTCTTTCTTCCTCCGAATTATGCAAGAACCCGTTCCACCGAACTTCGAGCTCTCTCAACTTGAAAGCTACGATGGAACTTTTGATCTGGTTGATCATCTGGAGGCCTTCCGTGCCATGATGCTACTCCACGGTGCTTCAGACGCTATACTGTGCCGAGCTTTCCCATCTACCTTAAAGAGAGTAGCTAGAAATTGGTACTCGATATTGAAGCCGAGTACGATCTTTTCTTTTGATCAGATGAGCGGTCAGTTTGCGGCTCACTTTATCAGCAGCCGACGTCCGCGTCGAAGTTCGAATTTTCTAATGAATGTCAAGCAGAAGTGGAGAGAATCCATCCGAGCTTATGTCATCCGATTTAACGCCGCGGCATTGGAGGTCCGAAACTTGGATCAGTCTGTTGCGATGGCCGCACTCAAGGACAGTCTTCAAAAAAATGACTTGCTGTTCTTCCTGAAAAGAAAGTATTCCAGGAACTTCGCAGATCTGCTGGCTCGGGCCGAGAGTTATGCCCGCGTGGAATAAGCCTTCAAGTTGAAGGACGAAGAAGCCTTAAGAGAGCGGCTAGCAGACGATGGAGAGTCGAGTGAAGTCTGGCCATGCTCACGAAAGCAGGCGGGCTCGAACTCCTCGAGCTCATCATCAAGAAAGTGTCAAGGAAGTTCTCCCATGGAGAGTTTCGTGGGAAAGCGGAATGAAGTTCGGCACAAGCGAGGGCGGAACGAAGTTCTTCCGCGAAATGAAGTTTGACACAAGTGAGGCCAAACTCCACCTCAAAGCTCGTCATCGGAATAAAGTTCAGCGCAAGTGAGGCCGAACTCCCCCCTCAAACCTCATCATCGGAATGAAGTTCGACGTAAGTGAGGCCGAACTCCACCTCGAAGCTCGTCATTGGAATGAAGTTCGGCACAAGTGAGGCCGAACTCTCCCCTCAAACCTCATCATCGAAATAAAGTTTGGCGCAAGTGAGGCTGAACTCCACCTCAAACCTCATCATTGGAATGAAGTTCGGTGCAAGCAAGGTCGATCTCCCGCTCGAGTATGTCACCAAGGAAGCCTCCTATAAAGATTTCACAGAAGGTGAGATGAAGTTCGGCCGTGCTTACAACCTCCACAGCGCAAGCAAGGCCCAAACTTTTTGAGCTCGCCATCAAGGAATTCCCGATAGAAGGGCGTGAAGAAGTCTCCATCTCGAAAGGTTCCATGACTGTACCCCCCTCAACGCTCCTCGAACTCAAATTCTCACAAAAGTTAAAAACCAACTGCCAAGATCAGAAGGGTTACGGTCTCCCCCAAACAAGTGCGATCGAAGCAAGTACTGCCTCTACTATCGTGACCATGGTCACGATACTGAGAAATGCATCCAGCTCTGAGATGAAGTTGAGGAGCTTGTCAGAAAGGGACGGTTGGATAAATTTCTTCGACGCCAGTCTGAAGCAGGAGAAGATCGGGCAAGGGCGCTGTCGTAACCAAAAATGATAAGGTCGGCTGCCTCATGGCGTCATCGACGTTACTCCGGAGAGGAGCTTGATACATCGATGGTTCATCATCTTCCAGCAACAAAGCCAAGAGCTTGCTCTAAATTGAGAAGGCCAGCATGAGATAAAGGAGGTCGTCCGGCCCGAGAGTTACTATCGAAGAGAACCTGGAGGAGCAACGCCCCCACGACCCTGAAACGGAAATGTGCTACGTATAACCTGGAGGAGCAACAAATAATATTGTCTCTAGGCGCAAAAACTATGTGATGGCAGAGAAGAAGCAATCGATAGTTACCGTGTTAGGAACAGGAGGAGAACCTCATCCTAATGCGAGCAAAGTTGAAGGCCTCGTTCACAAAGGACGAGATGGAGGGAGACGGATGTGCCCCCATAGCCCGTTAGGAATAGAAGGAGAACCTCATCCTAATGCAAGCAAAGTCAAAGGTCTCGTTCACAAAGGACGAGATAGGGGGAGAGGCACGGACGACGGTCCGTATGTGCTCCGACAGCCCATTAGGAATAGGAGAAGAACCTCATCCTAACGCGAGCATAGTCGAAGACCTCGTTCACCTTAGATGAGATGAGGGGAGATAGATGACAGTCCGAATGTGCTCCCATAGCCCGTTAGGAATAGGAGGAGAATCTCATCCTAACGCGAGCGCCCGCATCAACCTCGATCAGAGATAAGATCTCTCTCGAGCGACCGTATCAACCTCGGCTAGAGAGCTTCAATTTTGACCTCGATCAGAGATAAGATCTCTTCCAAACGACCGAGACAACCTCGACCAGAGATAAGATCGGAGACAACCTCGTCCTGAGATCAGATCTCTCTTGAGCGCCCGTATTAACCTCGACTGCTGGAGATAATATCGCCTCGAGGAGCTCAACCTCTGACCTCGATCGCAGCGGACGAAGCCTACCTCAATCTCGATTGGAGATGAGATCTCCCCCGAGTTTCGACCTGAACCAGCACAGAGCCCAGAAGAAGACTTCGGCAGTCGCCTTTCCTGCACTCCCTTCCTTCGAGTTTCAAACTCGGGAGTGGGGGGCTAGTGTTGGGGATAAACCCTGCTCCTGTCGAAGTCTAGTTCGATGCTCAGCCTAATGCAACCAGTAGCCACGGAAGAGCTTTAGCAGCCAGACTTTAGCCGAATCTCCAGCGATCGAGCTTCTTCAAATCCATTCAGCATGTCGAACTACTTAGCGGCCGAGCTCCTTCGGACTCCTTAGTGGTCGAGCTCCTTCAGACTCCTAGCGTTCGGACCGAACTCCTTCAACCAGCGAGCTACTTAGCGGCCGAGCTCCTTGAACTCCCAGCAGCTAGACTTTAGCCAAACTCAACTGCCGAGCTTCAGTCAGACTCCCGCAAGAGCCAAACTCTCTCCGCATCATTCCAGTCAGGCGCCTGCAGGAGCCGAACTTCTTTTGAGCTTTTCCTTCGGTCGAACTCTTCCACAAGTCCAAGCTCCTCTGAACGAACTATCGCCATCAATCTACGACCGATGATGAGATCGGACGACATAGCCGCCATAATTGGCGACATCACTCTCTCCGTAACCAACCCCATGCGGCCCATGATCTGCTAGTATGGTTGTCACTATCCACCTAATAATGCTTTTCTCTCCATACCGAACTCCATGCAGCCCCAACAGCTCACTACCAGATGGTATGGCCGTCACCATCAATTAAGCTCCGTCTGTAAAGGACCCTCCAGATACGCTAATCTCTTGAATCTCTAATCTCTAAGCTTTCCTCTTCTTCTCCAAGCTTCAGAACTCATTCTTAAGCACTCCATTCCTGTTGGCCAGAGCTGACTTGATCGTCGGAGGGTCCTGTCGGAGCCACCCGCCACCGGCTCTGGACGAAACTTTATTTTACAGATCTCCGACGGCGATCTTATCGGCCTCCACTCTAGCGGATTCCGGCGACGACCAGATTCTGCGTCAACACCTTCAAAACTATATGAGTCGCTTTGAAGCAACCATGTTAGAGTCCATGATCTGGATCGTTCAGTCACAATGTCAACCCTTAAAAAGGGGCTGAAGGCAAATGACTTTTACTTCTCTCTCTTGAAGAAGTTTCTCCATGACTTCTTCGACCTGCTTGCCCAAGCTAATCAGTACATATTGAGGGTGAGAAGGAGATGGTGAAGAAGCAGAAGGAGAGAGTGGAGCAATAGAGGGCTAGAGAAGACCACCCTACTCTCTAGCCAAAGAAGTAGAAATGCGATAGGAAGCTTTTCTTGGGAATAGTGTCCCAAAGCCAATTATTAGCCTATTAATGATTGAGCTAATTTATGTAATTATATATAAATTATTAATTAAGTAAAAGTTATTCTGACTTTTTCATCATAAATCTTTCATCTTCTAATGAACTTCTGTCTAATGTGATGAAGTCCTTAGAACTATTTAGAATCGATAAAGGAGGATTTATCATTTAGTTTTTAAAATAGTTTGCAACCAATGATACGTTGTTACCAATGACAACAACGTTTATCGAATATAGGTCATTATGTACCATATAGATTGATTATCCTCTTAACCAAAGAGTGTGGAGATATTGGTATGGCATGCAGGTGAGATATAGAAATATATCTGTACTGAACGTGACCGATTTTAGAGCTTTTCTACTATCAAAAATTGCTCTGATGGAATATGAACATAAGTATCCCTCCGACCTGAGATCACCATGATGACTTTCAAGCAACTCACTGTGCTTTGGTGCCAGACTATCTGAATTTTTAATTCAGTGACGAAAGATTTTTAGATACAATCAAGTACTTAAGGAGTTGGTGCATAAGTCAAGATGAGATTGACCACTCCTAGCTCAAGAGCTGTGCTCAATAGTATTTCAATTTAGCAAAGATTTAGCCAAGGTAGTCCTTATGAAGGGTCACAGGACTAATTACTTTGAGACACGATTTGAATATATCTTCTAGGGTTGACAGTTAAATTCTAAGTCATCCTATGCACAGAGATCAAAGAAATGAATTATGTGGTAACCATATTCATGTAGATTCTAAATATTGTGACTGTACCATTCGACTTATCTGAACATCGGATATCATTGCTAGATGGTTACTTTGATTAGTATAAAAAATTAGTTCCTATGCTACTGGCTTATATTCGAATCTACGGGGTCACACACACTAGAGGTTCCTACTTGATCTAATAGTTGATCAATGAAAGATTAATTAGTGATTTGATTGCTAATTAACTCAATTTGATTGAGTGATTATTTTTTATCAAAATCAATTGAATTGGATTCATTTGGATTTGATCTGATTAGGTTATGAAATAATCTAATCATCATGAAGGTTTGATCTCTGATCTGATCAAAGATTTGGTCTGATTAATTTTTGATTTGATTAGAATTTAACTGAGCCTAATTATATCTAAATAAGTTAGATTTATTCTGATCTGATTGGATCTAATTAATTTAGTTGGATTGGTTCAATTGGATGTCAAATAAGAGACTAGTTTGACTAGTCTTTCCATGCACCACATCATCCAAATAATGCGGCATCTATTCTCCACGAGAATTAAGAATTTTTATAAAGAATTCCACACACAAGAGGGCACACGCCCTTCCTTCTCACGTCCTAAATGGATAGGATTAATCTGATCATAAGTTCAATTCAAATAGGATTTGAGTTTGAATGGATCACTACTTAATCTTGACCTCTCCCTCATGCCTCTCTTATTGTGCGCATCTATAAAATACCTGATTTTATAGGCATGCAGAAAAGAACTCAAACAAGAGAACGTGTGAAAAAAAGAGAGAGTCTCTTCTCTATGTGAGAAATTCTTGGTGCAAGGTCTTGGATGAGTGCATACCCTAGAATCCATCTAGGATTTGGATTTTAGATTGTGAGTAACAAGGGTCGTGAGTTCACAGATCTGAGAGGAGAACCTCCTATATTTTTTATCTACATCGACAAACTGGAGTGTCCGAATAGCTGGTGAAGAAGATCGAAGGAGTTCGATCTAAAATCAGCCATCAAAGATTCCTACAGTGAGCTGGCACTCAGAAGGAACTGATCAAGATCAAGACCTCGTATGGATCACCGGTAGAGGTCAGATGCATGTGTGACTGTATCATGGTGATCAAATCTACATCGAGAAGATCAAATTGTAAAGATCATCTATTCGTGAAAAGATAACGTATTCTAAACACGTAGAAGCAGTAAAATAGTTTTACTACACTTGATATTTTATTTTTTAGATATGCATGCATATATATGTACATTAGATCCTATATATTATAGAATTTTTAGATTATATCTATAGCTTTTATTATTAATATAATTAATAATCATTTTTACTGTGCAATCTTTGAAAATTTTTTTTAAAATCAAAGCTAGAAATCATGTGTGTTTCCTTCAATTGGTATTAGAGCAGCAGGTTCTTTGATGTATTATATATGCATGTTTTAGATTATTTCTAGATTAGATCTAAATAATAATCTAATCTAAAAAATAAAAATAATGATTGCACGGATTGTAAGTTGTTCTACCGTAAGATTTATCCCTTATAGTGGAAAAATTATCCTGGTACGTTGCGATCTATAACACTAATCATAAAAATTTTAGATTAGATCTAATGATTTTTATGATATGTTTGAACATGTTTAATTTAAATTTTATTATGATTTAATGTTTAGATTAGATCTAAATAGTTTCATGATTTTTTATGTAGAGTACATAGATTTAGATTAAACATGAATAAGATCTTAGGAGGGTTCTATTCGTCGATCGAGCTGGCTCGCTCAGGAATCGAGCTAGCTCGACCAGCATGCCAGCCATGATACAATTTTTGGATTGATGCTCCAGTCGGCTTGATCAGGAACTGAGCCAGCTCGACTTTAAATCGGGCTTACTCAAATAGGATCCAAGTCTGATCGATGGAAATATTTGGCTTTTGACTTTTTTCGAACCGACTATCTCAAAAATCGAGCTGACTTGACTTCTATTTGGGCCAGCTCGGATGAAATCCGAGCTAGCCCAACTGAGAAGTTGGCTCAATATCTATTGGATGATTTTATGAAATCAAACTTATATCTAGTGCTTGTTTATAAAATAAATCGATCCATTTTTTAAATGAGTCGATCTATTTAGTAAAATAGTGCTAGAATGTAGATAACCTTTCAACATTTGAAAAAGATATTTTCGAAATGCCGAACCCAACCCTCAGCCTTAAACTTAATTGAGAATTAAACATGATTAATAAGGATCTAGAATTATGAATTAAAGATCCTAAGATATTGATAAAAAAATTATGGGTTATCGAATTAGTTGAATTAGGTCCATTGTAGGATTAGACCTAAGGTTAATTAAAGAATGGACTAAATTAAAGTAATTAATCAAATCTAACCTAATGTTGATTTAGATTAGGTCAAGGACTCTTTAGACCAAATTATAATAGTTGTAGTTGGTCAAGCCCATGCCTTTAACGAGGATCAAATGAACTTGATTCGTGGCTTCACGATCGAACCTAAAATTGCTAAGTTAGTCAAATTAAAACTAATGAACCGGATGATGTCTAAGATAAGTCTGAGAGCTCAGATCAGTGATTTTTAATTGAGAGCTACTCACATTGATTTGGTCTTTGACGAGTTAATGGCATATCTCTTCTACTGATCTCACTTACCTAGCCATCCTGATGAATTAGATTTTGATTAGACCACTTGGTGATTTGGGCTCACCCATGTCAATTAGGTAAATCAGTTTGACTGATTTAGGTACTCCTAATGCCGACTTTAATTAGGTGCTTATTGACATGACCTGGTGAAGTCGATGGAAGGATCCAAATTGGCTGGTTAATTTTTTTAAAATTAATTAATTAAATTTTTTAAAATTATTAAATTTTTAAAATGATAATGTTATGGTGATAACTAAATCATAGCCTTCCATTGAGTTGAGTGATAATGGATTGATTAGTTTAATAATCATTGGAGGTCCAAAGATCTGATGCTTATTGACTAATGAAATTATCATTCATAATATGATAATTTGATCGTGTCTTTCTAATGGTGATCAGGTTGGCCGATCAAAATTGGACCAATCATTCATTGATTTGATGCACCAAATATGGTCATGTTAATGATTGAACCTAATTGGATCTTTTAAGTAAAGGTCAAAGCCTACTGATTAGACATCTTGAATAAAATTAAAAACTACTAAAAATTGTTTGGTGAAGCAATTGGTTATGAACCTACCCATAGGTGCACACGGGTTGACCAACCAAAGTTGGGCTCGTGTGTAGTCTATGAGGATTCTAGTATCCACTAAGAAATTAGGAATAATTTCTTAAATTGAAGGTAAAGGCTACCGATTCGAACAAAACAGTGGAAGAACCTTTAGACTAAAATTTAAGTATTTAGAGTAAATAATTCATATACTAATTAGATCTATGATTTTTCTTTTGTGCAGAAATAACCACTATCTTATTGCTCCGATCATTGTTAGACAATGGCAAACTCATAGGACCCAACTTTGATAGTTGGTATCGAAAGTTGAAGATCATCCTAGAGCATGAACAGATCTTATATGTATTGACTGATTTGGCATCTAAGGAGCCAACCTCAAATGCTATTAAGGTAGTAAGAGACACTTATCAAAAGTGGCTAAATGACCGCACCATCGTTCCATGCATTATGCTGGCGGTGATGAATGATGAGTTCAGTCGCAGGTTTGAGAATGCCCAGTCCGAGAAGATGCTTCAAATATTGAACAACTCTTTGGCACACCTGACGATATTAAAAGGTACAAAACTAGCTGTGCCATTTTTAACTCTCCTATGAGGGAGGAGAAGTCAGTCACTGATCATGTATTGTACATGATCGAGTTGATTGAACACCTGAGTAAGCTGAATTTTTTCTTATATGAGGAGGTCCAGGAGGCACAGTGATGGAAGGGCCGACGATCGGGAGGGGGAGTGTGGAGGGTGGGGGGACCGGGTGGGGGTGGTGGGGAGGGGCGATCGGGGATGGGGGGCTGGGGAGTAGCAGGGTGGCGGAGAGGGGCGGCCGGAGATGGAGGAGGGGCGGTCGAAGGGAGGGTGGGGGGTGGCAGGGTCGGGTGGGGGGTGGCGGGGAGGGGCGGCCAAAAGAATGGGGGGTTGGGGGGTGGCAGGGTGGCGAGGAGGGGCGATCGGGGATGGGAGGAAGGAGGGAAGGGTGGGGGGGCTGGGTAGGGGTGGCGGGTGGCGGGGAGGGAGCGGCCGGGGATGGAGAAAGGAGGGATGGCCTGGAGAAGGGTAGGGGGGGGGCGTCGGTGGGGGGTGGAGGGGAGGGGCGGTCGGAGATGGAGGGCTGGGGGTGGCAGGGTGATGGGGAGGGGCGATCAAGGGGAGGGTGGGCGGTGGTGGTCCGATGGGGGTTGAAGAAGGTGGGGAGGAGTGGCCGGGGATGGGGAGGGGCAGCCGGAAGGAGGGTGGGGGTTGGGGGGGTTGGGTGGGGGGTGGCGGAAAGGGGCAGTCGGGGATGGAGGGGTCGGAGGGGAGGGGGAAGGAGGGGCGACATCGATCGAGAGGAAAGAAGGGGAGGCACGGGCGAGGGGGAAGAAGCCTCACTGGCGACGGAGAGGAGGGGGAGAGATAGAGAGAGAGAGAGATTGAGCGCGCACAGGAGAAAAGCAAAAAAAATTTAGAAATTTTTAACCTAACCTATGGCAGTGGTTATCGATCCACTGCCATAGATCTTTAGCAGCGATTTTTGATAATCGCTGCCATAGATTGAAAATAATTTTTTTTAAATATTATATAATTTTAAAATTTAATGTCCATCTTCATCGTTCATTATCTAAATAATTATCATTAGAATGTCATCGCAAAAGATCGCCTCGATCCGATGGCCCTAGCTTCATCAATTAAAAAAATTTGATTTCGATAATCACGAATGACGATACGATGATCTAATAGATGAAGATCTTCAATGGATCCAAAAACCTACAATGATGATCTCGATGATGTTTGTAGCATACTATCAAAGTTTTACTTTAATTAGGTATCATTATTATGGTCAATTTAGTACGAAATGATTTCGGTTGTTAAATTAAAAACAAGCGATCAAAGGATTAAACAGCATCCAATTATGAGATAATTTTTTAGTTAAATGATCTTTGTTATAATTTTAAATATTTTATACGATGATAATAGTAAAATTCAAATTATTTTCGTATAAACTATTCATGTTAAGCAAATATTGCAAAAGTACGAGCATAACAACCGATGAAGTTTCAAAATGGTTATCATGAGACATATAGTTTTAGATCATTCTTCATCTCATGAGTTGAATTTTATAATCACGACCATAAAAAATGATTAAAGTAGTAGCCAAGATCATTTATAAAAAAAATTATCTCATAATCGAACACCGTTTGGTCCTTTGATCATTTGTTTATCATTTAACAGTCGAAACTAACCTATACTAAATTGATCAAAATAATAATATCCAATTGAAGTGAAACTTTGATAGTACGTTACAAACATCACCGAGATCATTGTTGCAGATTTTTGAATCCATCAAAGATCTCCATCTATCAGATCATCGCATTGTCGTTCATGATCGTCAAAATCAAATTTTTTTGATCGATGAAGCTAGAGCCATCGGATCAAGATGATCTTTTGTGATGACACTCTAATGATAATTATTTAGATAATGAATAATGAAGATGAGCATTAAATTTTAAAATTATATAATATTTAATATATATATATATGGCAGCGGTTATAATTAATCGCTATCATAAATAAACTTATAGCAGCAGTTCATACTAACCGCTGCTATAGGTCCGACTTATGACAGCGGTTATAATGAACTGCTACTATAGGTTGATCTATGGCAGCGGTGTTTTGTAACTGCTGCTATAGATCCGACCTACAACAGTAATTTTTATTAATCGCTGCTATATGTTAGACCTATGGCAGCAGTTACAAAAATCACTATCATAGGCCCGATCTATAGCAGTAGTTAATAAAAATCGCTGCTGTAGAATCTATGACAGCGATTTCGAAAATCGCTGCCATAATATGCACTGCCATAGACCATTTTTATAATAGTAAGAAAAGTAAATCAAGTACTTTGGTAAGATAATTTTTGACCAAAACTCTGCCTACATTCATTTTCATTATCCCATTCACCAATCCTCCACCAACTTAAGCATCGGAGGATCCCCACCGAAAATATTTTCAATTAGTATGGATCTTTTTTATAGGTAACTTTCTTCGGCATTAGGCATATCAGAGGATTGGCCGCAATAGATCTATTTGACAATATTAGTTGCTATCTTAAGTGATACTATGGTAGAACATTGGATTTGGCCTACAGATCTTTTAAATTGTTTGCTAATTATGTGAAAAATGAAGAATGAAAAATTATTTAAATCACATTTCAAATAGATCTTTTATTTTTTTCAATATCTTGGGTTTGCTAATTATGTTATTAACTTTAGCACATAGTCCACTATTGGATTGGTGCATATTTTTCTCCAATACATTCTATCTGGATGAGATCCCGACTCTCCAAGAATCTCTTGAGCTCAACTATGACAATGAAAAGAGAGAAGAATATATTTTTTATTATTTTAATTATTTTTAAAATATATATAATTTATATTAATAAAATAATAAAATAAAAATATTTTTTAAGCTAAAATTACATCTCGTGTATGGCGTGGGGTTATAGTTAATATATAAAAGCAGAAACCAAGAGAAATTAGATTATCAAGGATGAACTACAAAAAATCTCCTGAGATTTGTGTTTATTATAGTTACACCCATAGTTTTCCAAAACCTATACTTGCATCCCGAAATGAAATGGCATTAGTCAAACCATTTTAGAAATATGAAATGACTAAAATATCTTTTATTATAACTCTGTAAAAAGGATTTAACAGAATCCTTTTCACCATCTTCTTCCCCTTTTCCCCACTCACCTTCCTCTTTTTCTTGAATATTAGGGTTCCTTCTTAACCAGTCTACTAATCTCATGCGAATAATCTCATAGAATCATAGAAGCAAATGAAGCAATTGGGAGCTGGCTCATGATAGGTTTTTTATTTTTTGAGGTTTTCCTTTTTAATTACAGTACACATCACCGAATCGATGGACGGAAGCCTATTGGTCACCACCAATGGCAGCCTTGTCATTTCCACCAAGAACTTCACCATAGTTTGGTCCACAACGGTGATGAACTTAAGCAGTCCCGTTGCACAACTCTTGGATGATGGGAATTTCATAGTGAAAGAAGAGAGCAGCACCGACTCCAATAACTTCACCTGGTAAAGCTTCGACCACCCGATCGACATGCTGCTGTCCAGCATGAAGCTCGGGGTGAACCTAACAAGTGGCCTGAACCGCACCTTAATGGTGTGGAAGAGCAGCAGCGATCCCGAGGTATTCCTCTGGTATGGGTTGCTGAAACTGTGGAGGACTAGGCCATGGGCAACAATTCAGCGGCATCCCAGACTCCACCACCTACCAAGGCTTCACCTTCAGCTTTGTGAACACTAAGGAGAAGGTGACCTACTCATATAATATAGTGAACCGGTCCCTTATATCAAGACTGGTGGTTAACGAGTCTGGCATGGTACAATGGTCGGTGTGGCTCGCTGGAAGTAGCATGTGGAACATCTTCTGGTATGCGTCCAAGGACCAATGTGACCAATTATCGGCATGCGAGCCTTACGGGCCCACAACCCTAATGACTCGCCGATATGTAAGTGCCTGCAGGGGTTCACGCCAAAGTCGCCGATGAATTGGGAGCTCTAGGATGGATCCAATGGTGTGTGAGAAAGACCAAACTAGACTGCAAGAATGGAACAGATGGGTTCATGATGGTAAGCCGTGCGAAGCTATCGGACACATCAAATTGCTACGTGGACATTAGTATGAACCTTGATGAATGTAGGACTATGTGCTTGAAGAATTGCTTTTGCATCGCTTATGCTAGTGCTAACATCAATGGGGGTGGAAGTGGGTGTATAATGTGGTTCTCCGAGCTTACTGATATACATTTGTACGCTCATTTTGGACAAGATCTCTACATCCAGCTGGCAGCGGCTGATCTAGGTATGTTATTTTGATTTCCATGTATCTTATCATAATCGTAAGGTTGAGATTAAATTGATTCATGCATTGTACACTAGATGACCATGTATGTACTCTTTATGCCATTTAATTTTGAAGTATGTGCATGGTTGTTATTAGATGTACAATCCATTATTTAGCGAGCTTAGTGTAATGTTAGTTATTAATATATGCACATGCATGAAACAGTTCTTAAGAGGTCAAAGGAAGTACCTAGGAGGCCAAAGAACATTAATTTTCATGTTTTCTATAGGAGGAACCTGTAAGATCAGGAGGTGCATGGAGCTTTAGAGTGGATGCATGCCAGAGTAGGAGGCCGTTGTTGCCCAATACCACTAGAGCAAAATTACAATAGAGCACCTACGACACCGGAGCAAGAGAATGATGGAAGTAGGGAAAACTAGAAGGGAGAAAGAGAGAGGAGGAAGAAGGGGGGAGAAGGGTTTTATCTTACTCATCCTATGGTGAAGGGCATTTCAGTTATTTCAGAAAATTTTAATTACATGACGCTCGAGTTCATTTTAGATTAATGGGCTGCCTAATATTCTGAACTAAACTATAGCGTTCAAGTAAATGTCAAGGATGTAAGTGTAGATTTTTCAAACTACTGGACCTAAGTATAGTTTCGACCTAACCTCAGAAGAGGTTTTATAATTTACTCGATTATCAATTTAACATGTCCATATTATTACCGACTAATACCATCTGAATCAAAATAAGTCCCCAATATGCCACCTAAAAATAGAGAGAGTGTATGAAACGTATTGTGTTATTAAAGTATTAAAAGAATATTAAAAGCATTGAGAAAAAAATGAAAAGTATTATACAATTAAAGTATTGAATTGAAAATATCTTAAAAGCACCGTCTAAAAAGAGAGAATAAAAAGCATTGTATTATGGCCCATAAAACTTACAATTGCAGTCATGCAAATAAAGCCCACTCATATAAATTAAATTAGAGTCTAGCAAATTATTAATGGTTGTTCATCTTTTATTTTACTACCACTGTATGTAGCTGAGAATTTGGATTGACATCGGGAATTTAGATAGACAGATATATCAGTTATTATTTTGCCTTGGATTTGTCGCATTGAATTTCATGGATTTGTTGTTTATTAAATATTATTTGCGAGAAGTTTTTTCATTATTGATGGTATTATTGGAAGTAGAAGATATAGTTTCATATTATGTCATCTTTTTTGCTATCCATTATTGGCTCTCTACTACTTTCTTTTTGCTTTGTCATTTTACTTTGCAATCATTTGGATATTCAAATGGGGCTTTTGTTTGGGTTTAACTGTATACTAAGTGGTGTTTAGAAAAAGATTTTTGATATAAGCATTCTTTTTCTTTGATTATTTTTTATATATTATTAATAAAGAGATTGTACTTGAAAGCAAAATATATAACAACATTGAAAATATTGATCATGGACTATCACCAGCTATATTCATACTATTATAGTCTTATATTTATTGTCTTTCATTGAAGAATGTCATATATTATTTATCAACATTAATTTCATAATTACTTTTATTTATTATCAAATTAAATAATTAATTTATAAAATAATAAATTATATGACCTAGAGCCTGCATACTACGTACGAGCTCAAAACTAGTATTCAAGTATTCTTAAAATCTTTCCTCCTCTGAGATTAGAAAAATGCTAAACTAACGATGGCCTTCACAAAATCTTATAGACCTCTTATCATATTAAATAGCATTTATTATCCAATGATTTTATTTATAAAATCTATTATATATAGAAATAACAAATGTGATATTAAATTCAAATTTGCATGAAAATTGAAAAAAAATCATGCGAATACTTACAAAATTTAATGAGATCATTATTTTAATATAATTATTTTTTTCATTTTTCAAACTTGTGATTTATTTTTGTTTTATGCTTTAAATTTTTGCTCAAAAGTTTTATGGTGGGGGAAAATATGTGTTGTTTTAGTTTTGTAGATACCGATTATGTGTAGAAAGGAAATGCAAAAGAGTTTTTTTTTAATATTTTTTTTTATTTTTTGATGGAGAAATATTGAAGCTATATAGCTTCAACCCTTAGAGGCCAGCCATGTGAAGCTGGCATCCAAGGCTTTCCCACCATATAAATTAATAAAAATATTACTAACTATAATGGATGCTATAATCAAGAAGGGAACATTCTATCGTAGCTTTTAATCTTAGAGGGGCTTGCTGGTTTGATTTTGCATTTTCATGTGTTATGTTCTTTCTCAAAATATATTGCTTGAAAATACCAAAGTATGTAATTACATGAAGTCATAGAACAAGACCTTGCAATGTCTCTTCCCTTTGCCAAGTATCAAGATTAATACTAATAATCGTGCAATAGCTTATAAAAAAGAAAAATTATAGAATCCATCAATATTTTTTTTCCTAGATATTCAAAAAGAGAAAATGGAAAATCAGCCTAACACCTAAGTATTATTTAAAAGAAAAGGAATATAATAACTTTTCAAACCTAGTTTTTTTTTATTCATATTATAGAATTTACGTTAAAGGAGAAAAGAAGATAGGAAAAAAAATATAGAAAAGAATGAAAGATTATCCATCTCAAACATGAGGCGAGGGATGCTGTTTACCCCATATCATGATTTAATTTGGTTTCATTTGGCCATATGTAGCTCCAATACTTAGCCTGTTTGATAAGTGGCAAAAAAAAAAATCCTTGTTCCCTTTAATCTCTCATTTTGTTTTTGTTGATTTATTAATAGAATTTTAATTTAAAATTTTGAGATTTTAAAAATTTCATAAATATAAACAATCTTTTTTAATTTAGACTTCCATATAACTTGTTTTTCTAAATAGATAAGATTTAATATTTTATCTTTATTTATCTCTTCTCTTAAAATTCTACGGAATTCTACAGACATATCTTTTAATTATTTATTATGAAATATCTTTAAAAGTTACTTTCTCTCTATAAATGAAGAGATGCATTCTAATGAAAAGATGCATCTAATCTAATGGTAATTCTAAGGAATACAACTATTGATGAACAGAAGTATCCAGCCATACTTACCCTTTTATATCTATAAACACGAAAAGGATCATACTTTTCATTGATTAAAATAATATCCCTTTCCATCTAAATAACATCAGATTAGAGATGAGAATTGAGCATACTAATGGAGTGAACTTAAGTGCACCCATTAAGCACTTAAAAAAAGGATCATGTCCACATAAAAGAGGATTGAAGGAGAAATTATTTTAATTAAGTTTACTTATTTGCGATGCATTTGAATTTAGCTAGTTGGGTTCAACCCTGATTCTCCTTCGTTAGAGTGCACTTTAAGAAGAACACAAAGCAGTTCAAAATCATTCTAACACCTAAGTATTATTTAAAAGAAAAGGAATATAATAACTTTTCAAACCTAGTTTTTTTATTCATATTATAAAATTTTGTTAAGGAAGAAAAGAAGATAGAAAAAAAAATATAGAAAAGAATGAAAGATTATCCATCTCAAACATGAGGCGAGGGATGTTGTTTACCCATATAATGATTTAATTTGGTTTTATTCAGCCATGTAGCTCCAATACTTAGCTTGTTTAATAAATGGCAAAAAAAAAAAAAAAAAACTTATTCCCCTTACTCTCTCACTTTGTTTTTGTCGGTTTATTAATAAAATTTTAATTTAAAATTTTGAGATTTTAAGAATTATATAAATATAAACAACCTTCTTTAATTTAGACTCCCATATAACTTGGTTTTTTAAATAAATAAGATTTAGTATTTTATTTTTATTTGTCTCTTCTCTTAAAATTTTACGGAATTCTATAGACACATCTTTTAATTATTTGTTACAAGATATCTTTAAAAGTCACTTTCTCTCCGTAAATAAAGAGATGCATTCTAATGAAAAGATGCATCCAATCTAATAGTAATTCTAAGAAATACAACTATTGATGAATGAAACTATCCAATCATACTTATCCTTTCACATCTATAAATACAAATATTTTTCATTGATCATAACAATATCCCTTTCCATCCGAATAACATCAGATTAGAAGAGAGAATTGAGCATACTAATTGAGTGAATTTAAGTGCACCCATTAAGCACTTAAGAAAAGGATCATGTCCACATAAAAGAGGTTTGAGGGAGAAATTATTTCAATCAAGTTTACCGATTTGCAATGCATCTGAATTTAGGTAGTTTGGGTTCGACCCTAATTCTCCTTCATTAGAGTGCACTTCAAGAAGAACACAAAGTGGTTCATTGTATCTTAAGAATAGACCGCCATCAATTATTTGCACTTGAACAAGGTAAATTCTATTCTAAAAAAAGTATCTTCTAAAGCATGTCTCGAATCGGATAATATCAAATCTTAATTTATATATTTATTATATACAGAAAGCTATTACTTAAGTATCAAATATAAAATTATAATACAAAAGATTTTTCCAACCGTTCTTTCCTCTTCTTCTTTCTTTCTATTGCTGTCCTCTTCTTCTCCTTCTTGCTGCCCCCTCCCCCTCCAGATGACTATAATTCCATGGATCATAACCATTAAGTTGGCATGGACTAGATTTTTGAAACCTCATCCAAGCCTACAAAGAAAGTAAGTATATAGTTGACCTAGACCCACTCTATTTGGATCCCATAACATAAAAAAGCATGGGACTCGTTTTTTTCAAATTAACCCAATCCACATTTGAATCTAATTCAAGTCCAATAATTTAATTTAACTCTTATATCCATCACATTCTTTATGCAAATTATTAATTATATTTCGAAGCTCTATCACCACAACATTGAGAGAATTGAACTTGTCTGGGAACCAAATCCAAACCTAATCCATCTATTCTCTGTTCTATATATATATATCTAACATGGAGGCTCAACTTGTGTTGGGCTCTCCATTCACCTCATGGACGCTTGTATTGATAATAGGATAAGTGAACTGGAAGTGGTATGTGTGATTCAAATCCTTCCTGCATTTTACGTGATCATTAATCATCTATAGAAAGAAGTATATCCTTTTCACATTTTACTCGTGTATGAGAATTAATTCTTCTATCTAAAATGAAAGCTTAGCTTGTGCAAAGTCCGCCATTCTCCATGTGAATACTATATTAGTGATGCGCAAAAAAAATTTCGTAGTGATGTATCCCTGAACAACTCTTAAAGAAAATAATACTATTTTTGCTTTTGTCATTAATATCTACATTACTTTTTATGCTAATGAGTAAAATAAATATCAAGTTTCTTGAGGTTACATAGAAAATAATCTAGCAATAGATCATACGGTAGTGTAGCAAAATTTATAGGAGCTAAGAGTGGCCTGTTGAGTGAAGAGAGCAAAACGAGGCATCAATATTTAAGCAACATATGCATAGAGTTTTTTTATAGGAGTTAGAATTGGGGGGTTGAGCAACGGATCCGAGCATTTTAATTATCTAGTGAAGCATCCAACATGTTGCATGTGGATCGGGCCATAAGAGAGCAATTGATGTTTTGCTTCAAGAGAAGGTACATGAAATATTGGTTAGTGAGCCTCGGGTAATATTTTGTCTAAATTAGATAGAGGGTTAAGAATAAAGAATCAACACTAGCTAATTTTTCATTCAGATTACATAGAGCTTAAGAATATAAATATATAATGATATGTTCACATGAGATGAGCATTTTTGTTTCATACTTCATCATATTATCTGGACCGTGAGATCAATCAAACCGTACCCCTTGCATTGTATAGATTATATGCTAGTATATATATATATCTAAAATGGAGGCTCAATATGTGTAGAGCTATTCATTTATCATATCGATGCTGGTATTAATAACTCTGGCGTTAATATATCCAGCTATTAGCAACTAATATTAGTGATGTTGTTGTAATGTGCTTGGCTATCATTAAAGTTCATTGTTTAATGTAGGATAGATATTTAGCTATTGAAGCTTCTATTTATTAATTTTATTATATTATTATATTTTTAAAAATATTTAAAAATAAAAAAAAATTATGTCCCATGCATCAAGAGGAGTTGCTATTAACGGAGAGTTTTGGCATGAAATTTCAATTTATACAAAATTCTTTATTCACCATGAATGCTAGTATATTAATAATAGAAATCTTTGCTCGGCAATCATGAAATTTATTGTTTAATATATAATAAAAAATTAGCAATTGAAGCCTTCTATCCATTATAATTTAATATATTGCTGTATTACATTTTAAAAATAATTTAAAAAAATAAAAAAAAAATTGTACTTTGTGCATTATGTGGGTTAAGGCCGCACCAAGCCTACCCTACTTCTTGATGTTAAATAGAAGATAAAAGAAGATTGGGTTTTTGATTACATATTTGGATTGGATTCAATTTCTTAAGGAATCATTTGATATCATTTTTATTTTTTATATTTTCAAAAATCTAAAAATAAAAATCTTATTTATCTTTTTAAAATTTATAAAAATAAAAATATATTATCATTTTTTAAAATAAATATATCGTGATCATGACCATAGTGGTATTTGCAATGAAAGTAATGGAGATGGTGATGGTGTTGATAGCAGGTATCATAGTAGTATTGTAGAGATTGTGATAATGGTAGTGGTGGAGGTGAGGTAGTGATGGTGGTAGTATTGACAATAGCGATAGTAACGAGAGCACTAATAATATGATGAAGGCAATAGCTACGATTACAGTAATATGATAGAGATAATGATATAGAGATAATGATGGTAGTAATAGTGATGATGATGATAGTGGAGATGCTAATGGCAATAGCGAATATTATGATGAGAACGGTAGCAATAGGTCAATAGTTGTGAAGCCACTTTGTGGAGAAGAAAGATTAAAGAAAGATTTTTAAATATTAGTTTAAAAGATTTAAACTAATATTTATAGTACCATCTCTTGTATGTCGATATAGCACAAATCAATGCCTTAAATTTTGAAGAATTTATAATTTTATTATTTATAAGATATCATATACTATTTGAAAGGTGCATCATGTCTAATTCTTTAACAAAAGATTATTAAGGTGGTGGTGATTATGATTTTTTTTTTTGCGGAAGAAAGTGGGGGATAATGAGTTTTCAATTTTTAAAAATATTAAAAATAAAATTTCTTATTTTTATCTTTCTAGAAATATTTTACCGATTTAGAGTTAAAAATAAAAAAATAATATTAAATAATTTTTTTCCTTCAATTTTTATAATTTTATTTTAAAAATTAAAAGAAAAAAAATATAAAAGCAACCTAAGTTCATCTCGTGGGCCATGTTCCGGCCCCGTACCCGTTTCTTTCATCGGTGTGCTCCAAATGCCGTTTCACGTTCCGTTAAATACCGCGCCTTGTGCCATGCGGTCTGAAGGCTTGACGGTGGGTTGTCCCTCCACCCTGCCGAGGTCTTCTCCGGCCGTCAAAGAACTCCCACGCCCTCGCAACCCCAACCGTAACCCTAATTCCCTCTTCGATTACTCCTCCGCCTCTCCTCTATCATGGCGTCCTCCTCACCTTCCTTCGGGAGCGGCGGGGACGAGGCCTTCGACGACGACGTGGAGGCTCTGAGGAGAGCCTGCATGCTCACCGGCGATGATTCCGAATCAGATTCCGGCGCTGAGAGCAGCACCACCGACGACGTCGATCTCCTCCACCGCCTCCAGGAGCGGTTCTATGTTCTCTCCTCGGATGCCGACTCCTTACCCTTCATCAAACCCCTGAGCTCTCACCCGCTGCCCGAATCTGATGAGGAGGATGATTTCGAAACTCTACGTGCCATCCAGAGGAGGTTCACTCAGTATGATAGCGGTAAGCATCGGAATGCTTGGACTTTTCTTGGATGTTTTAGTCCTGTCAGATATCTTGATTGTCTGGTTTCAACCTTGAAGGTTTGGAAGTTCCAAAAGAAGAGAAAATTTGTAGTAGTGATTATTTGTAGTTGAATTTAATCTGGTGGAGTTGGTGGGCTAAGTTATCTTGTGTTAGTAGGTTGTGCCTTGCGGAAAAGTTTTGTTCACAGGGTGGCACTAGAGGTATGTATATAGAATGACATCACGGCAATATGTTGGAAATCTGTATGGAGCTCTAGATTATCGAATAGCTTGAGCCTTCTGTGTTAATATCAATATATTCACAAGAATCACAACACTATAGGAAATATCACAATTTCTAATCAGATCTATGATTCCATTTGATTCTATTTAATTAATTTTAAGATGCACGTTCTTTATCCGAGCAATTCCTGACAATTCTTCGGGTGACATTGTGAAAAATGAATTCTAAATCTCCCACCATGCTTAGAGTTTACGAGTCTACGCTCCACAAACATCTCTTTCTAGAATAAGGTGGAACAACATAAACTGATTGTGCTTGTGATATACTAGATGAGTATCTCCCCCCATATATTTCAATAATTAAGATTTTTATGGGGCAAGCTCATCCAGGAAGAATTTTTATCAAACTTTTAAAGAGAAAGATATGTTAAGAAAACATCGCGAATTCAACCCATAAGGAGTCCTCAGTGAAGACCGTAGCGAGGAAAGACACTCGAGGCCTGGAGCAGGCCTTGGATTGGCCCAGTAAGCATGTAGCTTGCGCAGGCTCGGCGCGCGCGAGCACGCATGGCCCATGCGCAATCCTTTTTTCCCACGCGGTCCATGTGTGGAAGCATGGACCGGGAGGCTTATGTGGGGTCTATGACACTTCGTGGACCCTTTAAGGATCCACAGGGATTTTCACACAGCTCACTGAACCCTTTGCATGATCTGACAGTCCTGAAAGCTCGCAGTCATGATCGGATGGGCCAGGAAGTTATTTGAGTTTTAATCAGAGTGCATACTCCGATCTGGATTCGGATTGAGGCTTTTAAAAGGCCCTATGGGTAGACGGTAGTCCCTACGATAGCAACGGATGATAGAGAGTCCTGAGGCATGATCAAAGAGCTGATCTACAGCAGCAGTAGACCTTGAAGGGTACCAACAGCTGTCAGGTAGTGGACAGCGGTCGCTTTAGAGGGTCTTCTAGAGAGAGAGAGCTTTGTGAAGAAGTGCTTCTCGAGAGAAAAGGATTGGTGTACGAGGATTGAGGGAGTGATCTTATCTTGTAAATTTTCTTTTTTCATAGTGAAGCTTGCATGCCTCGTGGAGGTAAGCCATTACTTAATCCATGTATTTGATGGTCGTATTTTTATTTCTTTTTTCTTTTTACTGCAATAAGTTGTTCCAGATCCCCAATAAGATAATATAATAGAAATACTTCAGCAAACAAATATTTTTCATGGTGCAATGAAATTTAAACGGACTATATTCACTCCAATGTCAGCTAAGTATTTGATATAACATCAAAATTGACATTGTACCTAAATTTTTGTTTATTGTGATCCACTTATGTGATTTACATACCAAAATGAGATCATTCATGCTGACGATCATGACTTCCAAATCTGCAAGCATTTTTGCTGTTTCAGAAGGAACCATTATTTTCCACTTTTCTTCTCTAGATGGAAGTCAACTCTTAAGGTGATAATGCTTCTCGATATGAGTCAAAAGCATCTATAACTGTTAATTCGTGTGGCAATGGCCTTTTTCTTCTAATTATTTTTCTTATCGTTGCCAGTATAGCAATTGAGTGTGCCAATATATTTTCTAATATGGATGGGATTCCCTCTTGACCTCGGCCCCCTCAGAAGTCTGTATTTTAGCTGAATCAACGCAATACACATGGACATTTCAAATTTCCAACCACAAAAATACTACCACCCTGATCACGAAGGATGGAGTTGGAGATGTTTTGCCAAAACTTATACTTACCACCATCAAAATGACTTCCAATGAACTAGGACCTAGGGGTTTTGTCTTACTCTCAGGCAACATTGTATTCTTAGCATCAAAGCTTCAAACTATTCGTTATGTCTTTATCTTAACCTAGGTGGACATATAGGAACCTGAAACAATAGTGAATTGCTATCTCGCAAGCCTGCACCGGTTTCTGGAAATCTCTGGTATATTTGTAATTTTTAACCTGAATTTTTGAATGAAATAGTATATTTGAGATGATAAGAATTGTCATCATCATCAGGGAAAGAAAAGAGCTTCTTCATTGAATTTCGTGCCGTATTGCTTGGTAGCGTGGCCACATATATAAGCCTCTTAGAACCATGTTCTAGGAATTCAAATACAGGTAGGTTTCTTTTTTGCAAAAGAAAGAAAGAAGGTCCAGTCATTTAAGCCTAGAGGGATTTGTTATGGATGTATTACATAGCAGTGGTCCTGAACTTGTAGTCTAAATATTTGTGGGCCATAAAATTTGGATCTACATCGAGCATCACACACGTACACCCTCAGGTTTCTAGGTCTTAGATAAATTGAGGACACGAGACCTTTATTCTGCCAGTGGATTTTGTGACATTGCCAAGAGATTCCCTATCGTTTCTTTTCTTCCTTCTATCCTCCACACATCCTATTTGTATTTTTCTTTTATCATGGAAACATATTTTCTACATTATATAGACAGATGGACTCTTTATGCTACTTTTGTATTCTTCCTTTATCATAAGAAACTACATGATTCAGGCAGATTGACTGTTAGAATAAAGGCCCCTAGCTAGTTTTAACAGTCAAATTTTTCCAGCGGCCACGAGTTATGGCATTCGTATCCTTGTTTACTTAGAAATTTCACTTGTTTTATGGTTTGACCCTTTTAATGATATTTGATATGGGTTTCCTAATATATACAATTTAATGATATTTGATATGGGTTTCCTAATATATACAATGTCAACTCCTTGGAAGGTTTTATTTATTATTAAATTATTTCTTGCAGATGCTCGGAAAAAGAAATCCGAGAACTTTGTACGATGCCAACTCCTTGGAAGGTTTTATTTATTATTAAATTATTTCTTGCGGATGCTCGGAAAAAGAAATCCGAGAACTTTGTACAAAATGCTGAGATGATTGTTGCCGATATGACATCTGAGCAAGAACCCAAGCATAGAAAATGCATGGTGCTGAGTGAAGAGCTTCTTGATTCTGATTTCACCGAACATGCAGAGAATGAATCATGCAATGTAAATTTTAGGGGTTTAATGAAATCTCAGTTCCCAAAGTCTGCACGGTTCTTTGTTGATGCCCTTAAGAAGAACAGGTCATGCCAGAAATTTATTAGGAGGAAGCTGATAGAAATTGAAGCAAAGATACTGAAAGAACGTCTTAAGTGTCTTATGGACTTTCAAGTTGCCTGCAAAAAGAAAGCAGGGCATATATTGAGTCAGAAAAAGGGTCCTCGTGTCGGGCTAATTTCCATGCAAAAGCCAAGGAAAGCGAAAGATTCCGAGGTTAACATCCTCACCTTTATCCACGTAACTTTGATCCCTTTCCTGTAGATAATTTTTAATAATTTCTATGTTGCAGAATTGCCTTGTATCGCATTATGCTTTTTTTTTTGGAAGCTAATACAGGTGTTTTTTCAAGCAGCAAACTGAGAGTAGCTATGGTTCCTTGTATACTCGTGTATAGTCATGGTGTACTGATATCTCCATGAAACAAAATGCCCCATCCCATCCTATCCTGACAGCCATTCCGATCATGCATTACGGTAGATATTCTTCATCTCTCTTCTCTTCTTTACTTTTTTTTTTTCCTATCTTTCTTTCTTTCCTTTTTTTTCCTTGCTTTGCATCTTCCCTTTCTTTCTATTTTTTTTTCTTCTTCTTTCTTTCCTTTCTTCCTTTTTTTTCCTTCCTTTCTTTCTTTCGTTTTTCTTCTTCTTCTTGTCTTTCACTTTTTCTTTTTTCTATTTTCCATTCTTTCCTTCTTCCTTTTTCTTCATGGATGGATTTCGGAGTCCCAACCCCATCCCAGTCTTTTTTCTCAAAGGAACAGGATAGGATGGCCAGGACACCCTTCATCCCATCGGAACGTAAAATCTTGGTCATGCATACATCAATATGTATTAAATATATACTTAAGGTGTATCTGTGTTTTCGTCCATGTAAATGAATGCATCATATACATATCTATGTATATTTTATATACTATTTAATATGCATATATATATATATATATATATATATATATATATATGCGCACGTGCATGTGTTTGCATAAGTAAGTGCACATTCATGGGTCTATGTCTGTCTATTTGCAAACAGACACAAATAAGTATGGGCATATCTGCATATGTATATAAACAACAAATGACATATGTGAACACACACACACATATAGAGAATGCTCCTAACTTTTAATGTATTAAAGTTGGTCTTTAATTCATTGCCTTGTTGATGTTTTACAAATTTTTTAGCTATAAAGGTGGACTGTGTATGTATCTGTGTATGTCTAGGAATGTGTATGTATCTGTGTATGTATGTATGTATGTATCTAGGATGGGCCCTAGTTCTGGTTTGGGACAATCTGGGAATGTATCTGAACCTATGTATGTATGTAGGAAGGTGGAATGTGTATCTATCTGTGTATGTCAAGGAAGGTGGAATACCCTGAACTGGTGCAGAGCTAGGATGGGCCCTAGTTCTGGTTTGGGACAATCTGGGAATGTATCTGAACCAAGTGAAACCCAATTCCACTCAGTTGGGCTCGGTTTGGACTGGTTCCTCTTGCTATCACATTTAAGATTACTTGCTTTTCGTCATTCCTGCTACTCTTTGTGGGCATGGTTTGTTTTATTTTATTTTCTTTTTTCTTGCTTGGGGGGGTTGGCGGGGGGGGATCACTTCTTATCTCATTATAGTATCAATTTATTTCACATGTTTTTCATTTTCGGATTTAAAAATTGGACTGTAGTAGGATGATCAATGGTACTCTTGTCCTTTTTGCTTTGCAAATCTCAGTCAACAAATTTTTGTACTCTTATCATCAAATTAACTAGGTCTGCTTTCATGGATCATTTTATGGCTAAATGATCTGATTTAATACAAACACGGAGCCCACAACCATTTTGGTTGGAGGTCCAATATTCTAGAACTTGATTTGTGTATCTGTTCTCCTCAAGATTTTTGATCATTCTAAGAATGGAAAAAGTTTTATTTCAAATGGATGTGGGTTGATAACGAGATATGTGGATTAAAGCAGGGATTCTGGACTCCAGTCCAAGTGGATGGATAGTTAATGTAGATGTTCATCTACAAGGTGGGGAAATTGAAAGTCAAACTATTTAGTGGAACATAGAGGTCTTTGGTGTTATTTAGCCAATTAGAGATGTGAGGAGATCTTCTTCATCAATCACTCGACACTTGATATTTTGATGAATCTTGAGGTAAGGATTGAGCGCATTAATTTACCACTGCTCACTTGTGTGAGGTGCCTGGAAAAGCTTTTCTATCGAGTTAGCATGTTCATCATTGTGAATGCATGGGACCTACCACAATTTATATTGGTGCATTTTAATTCTAGCACATATTAAATGCTCTGAATCAAGGTTTGCAATCTCTACCAAACCCTATATTAATATCATCTTGGTATAGTGTTAGTATGCTCAATATGGGGGTCGATTTGACGTACCGATATTCGATATGCCTGAAGGAAAATCCTGATTTTCCGATTCAGGTTCGTCCAGATCTGATCAGATCAAGAGATATATTTCAAAAATTTTTCTCTTGATCCTAATCAGATCTTGATATGTTTCAGATCTGATTCTTATTATTTTAATAAATAAAATAAAATAAGATAAATTAAATCAAATTTAATTTACCTGATTTGGGTAATCCTATTACCCTATAGATGATCCTGATTGCAGCGGAAGGTTCTGGATCTAGCCACGCAAGCGCCTGGCCTCTACCGGTATCCACTCGGATTGGATCTGGAGATCCTCTTCTTCTCTATCACGCCTTCAAAAATCAGATCTGGATCTGATCTGGAGGATCTTCGAAACTCTTTTGAAGATCTGCAGTCGTCCTTTTGCAGCAGCGCAGCTTTCTTGCTTTTGATCGTCTTTCCTTGATCTGAATCGCACCAACCAAAGTCCAAAACACTTTTTGGACGTAGAGAGCAAGGGGAGAAGAAGCTATGGCGTGGAGGAGGAGGGGAGAGGCAGCCTTGGGGCGTGGGGTTTCTCAATTGAATTGCATTAGCATTGAATCTGAGTTGGGCGCAGGGTCTTATTTATAGACTAAGCGTGATCCAACTCCTCTTCCTCCCAACTAATCACAACCCTTTGTGAAATCAGATCTAAATCTGATTGGTGAGAATAGAGACCTCTGGATTCCTCCTTAGAGGGCGCCTAAGACCAGTCAAAGTTGGTTCTTAGAAGAACTCTAATTGGAATCCAAAAAGGAGATGGAGTCCTTGTCCAACAAGGACTCCTAGGCGCCTCCTACTTGGGCTCACGCCACCTTGGCGTGCGCCCTTTCTCCTTGCCAGGTTCTGGTAGGGGGACAGGCCCCCACCAGCTCTCCAATAGGTGCATGACATGTGGTCAAAAGTCAAAAGGTCAATGGTCAACGTTTGACCAGTCAAAGATAGACTTTTGACCAAAGTCAAAGAACAAAAAATGACAGGTGACCAAAAATGGCAGGTAATGTCTTACAAATAAGACAACCTATTCTGACTTGGACAACCTCTAGTCAGACCATATGAAGGCCTCTGATTGAGCACAAACTCCTTTGGCTCAGTCAGGATAACTTATTTGTGATAGTAAAAGAAGAACGTTAGGTTCAATCGAGTCTAGCACGATTTTCTTGAACCTAATTGAATCTCATTCAGATCAATTGAACTAGATCAGTTCAATTGATGATCACCAAGATTCAAACCCTTGTTTGTGCGATCCAGTTAGGTTCAGTTCTATATGATAATGGGATATGTCATGATCTCTATCATAGACATCATCGAAAATCCTTTCAATGGATCAGAACTCTTCTGATTTGAACAGCTAGAATGATTGATCATCTAAATCATTCTAATTGCTCCCAAAATCCACCAGTGACACCTAGCAGTATATGGTGGCAACCCATCAGAGCTGAATGCGAACCTCTTGGTGCAGCTACCTGTGTGATTAAGTTCTTCTATCTTGAGTCCCGATCAGATTAGGGTTAAGGTAAACTCGTCAAACCCTAGTCTCTGTCATATGATATAATCATTTGATTCGAGTCCAATGTGAAAATCTAAATAGAAACTCTTTCTATTATTTCACTCTGCCATGGCCATGGGCTTCAGGACTTGATTCTCATGATTATCATAGGGCTGCTCCTCTACCACCGAGGTAGATAGATCCCATCTTGATGCAATCCAGTTCCTACAATGAACATGCTATAGCCAACATACACCTCAGGGTTTCATATGGCTAGGAGACCGAGTAATGGTGTAGTCAAACTATAACACCCTCAAGGTGAACTGCCGATGCATCTCAGGTCAAAGAACCAGACACACTACTGCAGCATCGAGTCAGTCATTGACGAGAAGGTAGACTTCCAAATGACTACTCGAGGTGGTCACGCTCAGTGCCCTCGTTCTCTAACGAGTATCTGTACTCTCGCTCCAGTGTCTCCACACCGTAGACTCAAGACTCATCTACTAAAGAGAAGCGATCGTACATCAATCTTCCGGATCAATCACCATCCTAGTGATGATCCTATGGTCGGGAGCTGTTTATGAGTTAATAATGATTATTCATGTCTTAAATTTTCAACTCTTGAAAATATGAATTATCATTATCATTAACTCAAAGGATGTATCACAGACACTAAATACACAGGTGTGATAGAAAATAACCCATTTTATTAATTATAGTCAAAATTACAATTTTGCCCCTAGAAGTGTATTACAAGTGTCAGCCAATTCTGGCTTCTAGGGCACATATATCTAACAATCTCCCACTTATCCTAAAGCCAATTGGCTACAAATCTAAGTCCCATCTTCTTAAGGTGGGCTTCGATCTTCTGTTATCCCAACCGCTTTGTAAGTGGGTCTGCCACATTATCTGCGGAGTTGACTCTCTTGACCTCAACGTAACCTTTCTCAAGGTAATCGCGGATGAGATGATATCGCCGCTCAATGTGCTTGGACTTCTGGTGAGACCTCGGCTCCTTAGCAAGGGCTATGGCGCCATTGTTGTCGCAGTAAAGAGGAATGGCATCTGATGGCATTACTCCAATTTCTGCAGCAAACTTCTTATACCAGAATGCTTCCTTTGCAGCCTCTGATGCAACTATATATTCTGCTTCCATGGTGGAATCTGCTATCACAGTTTGCTTGGAACTCTTCCAGCTGACAGCTCCACCATTGCACACAAACAGACTTCCAGATGTCGACTTTCGATCATCTATATCAGACATGAAGTCCGAGTCTGTGTATCTTTGAACTTGGAGTTCTCCATTACCAAAGACCAACATCATATCCTTAGTTCTTCTCAAGTACTTAAGGATACATTCCACAGAAGTCCAGTGTTCTTCACCTGGATTTGACTGATATCTGCTTGTGACACTCACAGCATGGGCTATATCAGGTCGTGTACATAGCATGGCATACATGAGGCTCCCTATTGCAGAAGCATAAGGGATCTTGCTCATGCGTTCTATTTTCTCAGGTGTGCTGGGGCACATCTTCTTGGAAAGATGAATACCATGTCTGAAGGGTATTAATCCCCTCTTAGAGTTTTCCATACTAAACCTCTTTAGTACTTCCTCTATGTACATCTTCTGTGAAAGTCCTAGCATCCTATTCGGTCTATCCTTATAGACCTTAATTCCTAGAATAAAGGATGCTTCACTAGGTCTTTCATGGAGAATTCCTTGGACAACCACATCTTGACTGATGTCAACATGGGAATATCATTCCCAATAAGGAGGATGTCATCCACGTACAATACGAGGAAGACAACAGCGCTCCCACTGATCCTTTTGAAAACACATGGTTCCTCTTCGTTTTTGATGAAACCAAACTTTTTGATCACATCATTGAAACGAGTGTTCCAGCTCCGAGATGCTTGCTTAAGTCCATATATGGATCTTTGCAGCTTGCAAACCTTGTGATCAGTATCACTGGATGTGAAACCTAGCGGCTGTTCCATATAGATATCTTCCTCAAGATATCCATTTAGAAATGCCGTTTTCACATCCATTTGCCATATTTCATAATCGAAATAGGCTGCAACGGCAAGCAATGTGTGAATGGATTTTAGCATAGCTACCGGAAAAAAGGTATCCTAATAGTCAATGCCTTCGCGTTGACTATAACCTTTTGCCACCAATCTAGCCTTGAATGTCTCCACATTTCCATCTGCACCAATCTTTCTCTTGAAGATCCATTTACACCCAATAGGTACTATACCTTCTGGTGGATCTACCAAGGTCCAGACTTGGTTTGAGTGCATCGAGTCGATCTCTGACTTCATTGCCTCAAGCCATTTCTCAGAGTCGATATCTAATATCGCCTCGTTGTAGGTTTTGGGATCATCTCCATGAGCACCATTACCTACGAGGAACATTTTCTCTACATCCTCTGAAACAATACCTAAGTATCTTTCAGGGGGACGGAAAACTCTTTCCGATCTACGAGGTGGAGGAGGTAGTGTTCTTATTGGCTCAACCTAATTTGGTTCCAATCGGTCCTTAGCTCTTTCCACTTGTGAGACTTTCTCATCAAGCTTAATCTGCTTTCCAATGCCACTATCTTGAATAAACTATTTTTCAAGAAATATGGCATGTCGACTCACAATCACATTGTGGTCTTCTGGAATATAGAAATAGTATCCTAATGACTCTTTAGGATATCCTATGAATCGAGCTCTAAAGGACCTAAACTCTAACTTGTCTGCTTGTTGTCTTTTGATATAAGCCGGACAACCCCAAATTCTGAGATGACTCAGACTTGGTTTCTTACCGTGCCATATCTCATACGGTGTGGTAGGAACGGTTTTAGAGGGAACCCTATTCAGTAAATAGATTGAAGTTAATAATGAATGTCCCCAAAGAAAATCAGGGAGGTCTGTGAAGCTCATCATGGATCGAACCATATCCAATAGAGTCTGATTTCTCCGTTCTGAAACCCCGTTGAGTTGAGGTGTTCCTGGTGGAGTCCATTGAGAGACTATGCCATTTTTCTTAAGATAGTCTAGAAATTTTCGGCTAAGGTATTCACCTCCTCGATCTGATCGAAGAACCTTAATGGGTTTTTCAGTTTGTTTTTCTACTTCATGTCTGAATTCTTTGAACTTTTCAAAAGCTTCAGACTTGTGTCTCATAAGATACACATACCCATACCTAGATAGATCATCAATAAAGGTAATGAAGTAGACAAAATTGCCTTTAGCCGGCACATCAAATGGGCCGCACACATCAGTATGTACTAGGGCAAGGAGATCTGTGGCCCTCTCCCCATGTCCAACAAAAGGGAGTTTAGTCATTTTGCCTTGAAGACAAGATTCACAAGTTGGATATGACTCAAAAGTCAATGGACTCAATAGCCCATTTTCTCCAATTTATTAATCCTATCTTCTGCTATATGACCTAATCTCAGGTGCCATAGATATCTGTCGTTTGGACTATCCCTAGGTCGTTTGGCATTCACATTTTGCTCGATTGTTAGAACAGGTACATCAATATGTAGCTGATAAAGACCATTAATAAAAAAATCATTTGCAATTTTATTTCTTTCATAAAGAATGTTACAATGGTCCTTAAAGAAGGTGATCACATAACCTTCTTGTGCTAAGCATGAAATAGAAATCAAATTCCTACTAGCTGCAGGCACATAATAACAGTCTTTTAAAACTAAGTCTAAACCAGATGATAATCGAAGAGGGTATGTTTTCACGGCTACTGCAGCAACTCTTGCTCCATTATCGATGCGTAGGATCATGTCTCCATCCCTCAGCCTTCTGCTATCCTCAAGACCCTGTATAGAAGTGCATAGGTGAGCACTAGATCCAGAGTCAAGCACCCAACTGGATGCAGAAGAAACCGTAAGGTTAGACTCAATACAAGCATACCTCCAGAAGGACCTTCCTTCTTGTTCTTTAGGGTGGCCAGGTAAATAGGGCAGTTCCGCTTCCAATGGCCATCACTGTTGCAATGGAAACACTTTCCTTTGACATCGACCTTCTTCTTCGGTTATGCCTTCTTCTTCTTTGATCCTTCCACCTTTTTCTTTTTCACAGACTTCTTTTTCTTTCCATAAGACTTTCTTTTGGAAGAAGTCCGTTCCATAGCAAGAACTGAGCCTTTAGAACTTTTCATAGAAAGCTCAGCGGTAACCAGCATATTCATCAACTCGGCCAAGGAATTTTGAAGTTTATGCATGTGGTAATTCATGATGAATTGCCCATATGCATCAGTCAAGGATTGCAGAATAATATCATTCTGCAGATCCAAGTCTAACTTCACACCGAGCTTCTCAAGCTCTTCCATGTCCTTGATCATTGTCAGACAGTGATCTTGGACTGACTGCCCATCACGCATCTTAGCCTTAAAGAGTCATTTTGTGACTTGATATTTGGCTGCGCGACTCTGTTCACCAAACATCTTCTGTAGGTGAGCCAACATTTGGCGAGCAGTCCCGATATCTTCATGTTGGTGCTGGAGCTCATCAGACATCGAGCCCAACATGTAATATCTGGCCTTATTGTCTTCGTCAATCCATTTTTCCAGAGACGCTCTTTGTTCAGTGGATGGACGAGCTGGTAAGGTGGGAGGGTCCTGATCCAAAACATGTGTTAACTTCTCTGAACCCAAAATAATTTTGTAGTTCCTGAGCCAATCTTTATAATTGGGTCCAGTCAGTCTATGTGTGTCTAGGATACGTGCCAGTGGATTGGATGCAGACATTTTTTTGTAGAGAGTCAAAGATTCTAGTTAGATACTGTAATTTTGACTTGACCAATTCATTTAGAAATTTTATTTTTAAACAAATTAGCTCCCACTATTTTCTCGGATCCCTATACTCCCTCTGTAGAGATGCGAAAATCTCCGTGATTGATGATTTTTAGTGGGTGGTGCGGTCTCACCAACTGACTCATCACCTCACCTAACAGTTATTGGTGATGGGTTAGCCAATGAGTGAACAACTCTTGTTCAATGATTCTCTAATCATGGTGCACCCAAACTTGATCTCTAATTCATGAATCTCACCGTGTCCGGAATATTGATCCACTCCTTTGTTAAGTCAGACCCACCATTTGCATGGACTGGATTCCTAATTGGGTCTCTCACCGTATCCGAAATATTGAGCCCAACTCATCCTCCAGCCCATAGCATCCAATGCCTAATAGACATGGTTGCGTCTTCCCGGTGCAACTGAGCCACTGTATCCAGCCGAGAACAATCAACCCCGGGAAGGGCCCGCACGTCTACAATGGTGGAAGACCTCGGACTTAATCTTTTCTTAGGGAGAATTGATTCATGTCTCATTAAACTAGACTTGGCTTAGTCATAACAATTATGACTAACCTAGTGGCATGGGTCAGCTCGGATTATTGACCACCTCAAATCAGAACTGTGTCAACAGATATAGCCAGGTAAGTGAGATCGGTGGAAGGAATATGCCGTTAACTCGCACAAGAACGCATTCAGGTCGAGTAGCTTCCAATTAAAAATCAGTCGGTCGTCTATGCCAAACTTACCTTAGACACCAAATTGTTGAGTCAGAACCAATTGGGTTAGCCTACAATCCAGACTCTAATCTCTGAGCCTAATTAGGTCTTACTTGATCGTGACTCGATCTTGACCCAGACTTAATCCTATTAGGCTGGTCAATTTAAGCATTATTGATCCCATCTAATCAATCTTGATTCGGTTTGATCAACCGCTTAGACCTAATTGAGCTACCCAAGTTCGAACCCAGTATTATGAATATGTCTTAGATCTGAAATTCTCAATTTTAGACCTAATTAATATTCCATAAACTTAATTCTTAATTAAGTTGGGTTCATAAACAAAATATGCACAATAAATCCTAGGGTTTCAGGATCTAGGGTTTTGCAGAAAATAAGTTTTGGATTTCTGATCAAGGATGAACACGCAGCACCCCTACACGTCATAAGAACATCCCATCAAATGGGAAGAGAGGGCCTTTAAATCCTTCTTCGTTCTTATGATCGGACGGCCAAGAGGAACACCTTAATCAGGAACATGTAAATCTACAAAACAGTATAGATCTATATCATATATCTCATATACAAATTTAGATCTAATCAAGGCATATTTTGCATACATCTCATGTATCATAATCATGCATATTTTTAGATCTAAATTATCTCATAATAATCTAAAAAATTAGATTTAAATTGATCTAATCAAAATAAATTCTAATCTAGACAATTATGTAGAACTATTCTACAACCTAGTCTAGACATGCATCAATCATATCTCATATGATATTTAAAATTAAATAATTTTTATTTGATATTTATCAGATATTATTATAACACTTATAATATCAGAAAATAGTAAATAAGAAGATCTAAAATATGATTTAATCAGATTAAATCAAGACATGCAAAACTATTCTATTCTAGAACTAGTCATGCATATCTTCATGTTCTTAGATCCAAATTATTTAATTTTAATTTTTTTGATTTCAGATCTGATCACATCTCATGTGACATCTGAAATCACTTTATTTTCTAATTAAAATAAAATTAAAATCAGATCTAAACAATTTAGAACCATGGCTCTGATACCAGTTGAAGGGAAATCCTGATTTCTCGGTCCAAGTTCGTCCAGATCTGATCAGATCAAGAGATATATTTCAAAAATTTTTCTCTTGATCCCAATCAGATCTCGATATGTTTCAGATCTGATTCTTATTATTTTAATAAATAAAATAAAATAAGATAAATTAAATCAAATTTAATTTACCTGATTTGGGTAATCCTATTACCCTGTAGATGATCTTGATTACAGCGGAAGGTTCTGGATCTAGCCATGCAAGCGCCTGGCCTCTACCGATATTCACTCGGATTGGGATCTGGAGATCCTCTTCTTCTCTATCACGCCTTCAAAAATCAGATCTGGATCTGATCTAGAGGATTTTCGAAACTCTTTTGAAGATCTGCAGTCGTCCTTTTGCAGCAGCACAACTTTCTTGCTTTTGATCGCCTTTTCTTGATCTGAATCGCACCAACCAAAGTCCAAAATACCTTTTGGACGTGGAGAGCAAGGGGAGAAGAAGCTATGGCGTGGAGGAGGAGGGGAGAGGCAGCCTTGGGGCGTGCGGTTTCTTAATTGAATTGCATTAGCATTGAATCTGAGTTGGGCGCAGGGTCTTATTTATAGACTAAGCGTGATCCAACTCCTCTTCCTCCCAACCAATCACAATCCTTTGTGAAATCAGATCTAAATCTGATTGGTGAGAATAGAGACCCCTGGATTCCTCCTTAGAGGGCGCCTAAGACCAGTCAAAGTTGGTTCTTAGAAGAACTCTAATTGGAATCCAAAAAGGAGATGGAGTCCTTGTCCAACAAGGACTCCTAGGCGCCTCCTACTTGGGCTCACGCCACCCTTGGCGTGCGCCCTTCTCCTTGCCAGGTTCTGGCAGGGGGACAGGCCCCCACCAGCTCTCCAATAGGTGCATGACATGTGGTCAAAAGTCAAAAGGTCAATGGTCAACGTTTGACCAGTCAAAGGTAGACTTTTGACCAAAGTCAAAGAACAAGAAATGACAGGTGACCAAAAATGACAGGTAATGTCTTACAAATAAGACAACCTATTTTGACTTGGACAACCTCCAGTCAGACCATATGAAGGCCTCTGATTGAGCACAAACTCCTTTGGCTCAGTCAGGACAACTTATTTGTGATAGTAAAAAAAGAACGTTAGGTTCAATCGAGTGCTAGCACAATTTCCTTGAACCTAATTGAATCTCATTCAGATCAATTGAACTAGATCAGTTCAATTGATGATCACCAGATTCAAACCCTTGTTTGTGTGATCCAGTTAGGTTCAGTTCTGTATGGTAATGGGATATGTCATGATCTCTATCATAGACATCATCGAAAATCTTTTCGATGGATCAGAACTCTTCTGATTCGAACAGCTAGAATGATCGATCATCTAAATCATTCTAATTGCTCCCAAAATCCACCAGTGACACCTAGCAGTATATGGTGGCAACCCATCAGAGCTGAATGCGAACCTCTTGGTGCAGCTACCTGTATGATTAAGTTCTTCTATCTTGAGCCCCGATCAGATTAGGGTTAAGGTAAACTCGTCAAATCCTAGTCTCTGTCATATGATATAATCATTCGATTCGAGTCCAATGTGAAAATCTATATAGAAACTCTTTCTATTATGTCACTCTACCATGACCATGGGCTTCAGGACTTGATTCTCATGATTATCATAGGGCTGCTCCTCTACCACCGAGGTAGATAGATCCCATCTTGATGCAATCCAGTTCCTACAATGAACATGCTATAGCCAACATACACCTCAGGATTCCATATGGCTAGGAGACCGAGTAATGGTGTAGTCAAACTATAACACCCTCAAGATGAACTGCCGATGCATCTCAGGTCAAAGAACCAGACACACTACTGCAGCATCGAGTCAGTCATTGACGAGAAGGTAGACTCCTTAATGGCTACTCGAGGTGGTCACGCTCAGTGCCCTCGTTCTCTAACGAGTACCTGTACTCTCGCTCCGGTGTCTCCACACCGTAGACTCAAGACTCATCTACTAAAAAGAAGCGATCGTACACCAACCTTCCGGATCAATCACCATCCTAGTGATGATCCTATGGTCGGGAGCTGTTTATGAGTTAATAATGATTATTCATGTCCTAAATTTTCAACTCTTGAAAATATGAATTATCATTACCATTAACTCAAAGGATGTATCACAGACACTAAATACATATGTGTGATAGAAAATAATCCATTTTATTAATTATAGTCAAAATTATAATTTTGCCCCTAGAAGTGTATTACAAGTGTCAGCCAATTCTGACTTCTAGGGCACATATATCTAACAATGCCTCCCTACTATGTATTGGTTTGATACTAGTACGATATGGTATGGTATGCCTGATACACATCAGTATGGATCGGTATAGCATATCATGCTCTAGAATTTTTCAGATTTTTTTAAAAAATTGAAGGAACCTCACGGCGATTGCAGTACATATGATTTTTTTTTTTTTTTTTTTTGTTATGTTACATTTATACAAATTACTCTTTGCATGTCTATGGTATTGCGACAACATACAATCCCATCTTCAGTTGTATATTTCTTGGTTTTAGCCTCAAGAACAATGAACATCTTGGTAATGTATCCTTGTATATCTGCCTTATGGCCTTGCCTATAGAATTTGTCATGGCACCAGTCTACAAGCTGGCTATGTTGGTTTTCGATGCTCTTATTTTTTTTCCCTTCCTCAGTTTGAGTATTGGCTTCTTGAGAACTTGACAAAATACATTTCCATCAACCGACCAAGCATTTGGTTTGCTGCAGGCCAGTTAAGAAGGTTCATGCCTTATATTTTGGTCCAGCTGAAATCTTTCACGTTTCTAAATTTAAGATGGTACTTAAGAGATTCCCAGTCTCACTTAGAAAACAAAAATGGTCAAACATGGAAAAGGAGAAACTTGCAAAGGGAATAAAGCAACAATATCAAAAGATGCTCATTTGGAATTCAATGAATTTTGAGAGGTACATGAGAATTCTTAGCTTTATATTTTCTTTTAATGATGGGATTGATCACATGATCTCAAATCTGGAAGAAGGTTTGTCAGGCAAATTAGTTTATTGTTTGAGCTGTGAAAATGTTATTTGGATTGGTTTGTAAGTTTGTGTTGCTTGACAATCTATAATATATTCATTCTTTTTAACCGTGCGGTGATGGCGGCTCAAATTTAATGTCTGAACCATCAAGCAGTGATCTTGAGGTTACACTGGAAAAAATTAGATCTTCCTTACCATTAGTAAATTGGGATCGGTTGGCTTCTACGTATCTCCCAGGTTGTTCTGGTGCAGAGTGTGAAGCATGGTATGAATTGAGAAGTATGATATCTTATAATAGTATATTTAAATTATAACGGCACCATCTCTAGTTTCTTCTTTCTAGATATGAAATGTATTATTGTGTACCTATCTTGGATTCAAAAACTTATTGGAACTGGATATGCTACACTCAAATGCAAATTTTAGACAGACACCGTTGCGGATTCCAGGGCCCCAAAGTCATCCATACTGTTAAGCACCAGCCACAGCGGTCTATACCAGTCCATGCTGGTACGTGCAGACGTAATGGACCAACCTTACTGTTCGTTATTGATGGTTCTTTGTTTTTTATTTTTTGATATTGTTAGTTTCAGTATATATATTTGCTGCTACTAGGTATGGTTGTCTTACCAATATTGTACCACTTTGATGAAAACATGGTATTGGATATTTAAACCCTTGTTACTTGAAATACTTGAATATTTTTGTATGGTTTAGACACATTAATATATTAATCAAATTCTTGATTTGCAAATTCTGAAAATGGGTGGAGAGCTGGACTCTTCCAAAAATGAGTTTGATCCACCATGATGATGTTAGAAGTTTACCATTGCTCTTTTTGAGGTTGGTCAAGAGTGTAGTTGATGTCATGTTTCTGATAATCTTGAGCTAATGAAGTTTGGAGAAGATATTTAAATAGATAGATGTATAATGTAGCTTATAAATATATGTAATTTAGTTAAAATTATCTTTTCCTTGCATATCTCACTGTTTTCTATTTTGTCTCTTGAAGAGTTAGTTTAACAATGAAAGTCTGCACCCAAAAGGGCTGGCTAGAAGGTACTACTAGGGTTTCTTGCCTCAGTATAAGTATCTAATATATCTCTAGAGCACAACTGATGTGGGACTGTGCACACACTTACATGAATCTTTACATTATTCTTGGCATTATTGTCAGGCTAAAGATGCCAATCCGATCAAATTCAATGACAAACATCATAATTGGCTTGTAATCAACCTCAAAAGGACTTATGTTGCAGCGTCCCTTAGCTGATACCATTTCCGATAGTTGAGGACGTCATGCAAAAGGGCTGGTAGAAGGTATTGTTTGAGTTCTTTAACAATGTACAGGTATCTAAGATCATTTAAGTGCACAACCTATATGGAACTAAACAAACCAAGGTTGCCATACTATATCAAACCATATGATATAGAGCATGCTGTATCGACTTAGTACCGATATATTGTATGGGGAGTGTATTGACACTCGATATACTAAGCTAGCCCCATACTAACACGATGTCAAGTTGGCACTAGCATGGGGCTCGATACGGAGACAGTGAACCTTAAAACATATGCTCACAGATCCTCACAATTAGAGATTTAGATACATGTTTGAAGCCGGTTCTTCCATATATATATTAATGCAACATTATTTTAGTATGTAGCTAGTGCTCATCATTATTAGCACCAAAGATAAAATTAAAGGATCCTACTATTGGTTAGAATAATAGTGAGTCAAATGTCGATTTTCTTAAAAATTATAGGTTGATCTATGCATAATTATAATAAAAAAAATATTAAAATATTTAATATTTAATTTTTATTATTTAATATTTGATATTTTTTATATTTTTTTATAAAAATTATTAATTATAAAAATTTAATCTAATATAAAATTTAAGATCAAAATATAAAAGTCAAGACCCACTCAATTGAGTGGTTCACGCATGATACATAGAAAATTAGCGGTGTAGTCCACACGCGGCACATGAAACAATATAAGCCGGTCTTCAGGTGGCTCATGGGAAAAGACTATCGATTTTCATCATGATGCACAAGCACGATAATATTCGATCTTTATGCGGTTCACAGGATGCTACGACGCAAAATTTGACCGAAGCAGACGTGTGACTTTCTTTCACGTGGTCCCAAAATCCTCCATGCAAACAAAACACCATGCAAACTTCCTTTCTTTTTTAAAGTCACCGTGGCCCCTACTCCCTTCAAAAAAGCCTCTCATACAATGAATTCTCTTACAAAGTCTCCACGATCCCTCGTGCACTCTTTACCACAAAATGCCACATCACCACCCCACATTAATTCTCAACTTCTCTCCGCTCATTTAATGCATCCCTTTCCACGTCACACCCCAACCCCATCTTCTTTCACGCTAAACTCCCTGCATCTCTCAACAGTTCTCCCCTTCCAAACCAATTGCCCCTGCTTCTTTAAGTCCCATCAAGCCCATATTCTCTGATGCAATCCATTCATGCGGCTTATGGTTAAAAAATAAAAAAAAGAAGCCAGCTGGTCTTTCACGCGAAGAAGAACTCATCTCCGTGTGGGTCTGGGAGCGATAGCGGATGTAGCGCTGGAGCGGGTCTTCATATCAATTCCTTTTCAAACACAAATTTCTCATCCATAAAATCTTTCCTCACGCCACAAAGAACGCAAGCGGCCTCCGCAGCCTCTTTTCTTCTCTCTCTCTCTCTTCTTCAACTAGAAGCCGAGCCAACTCTCTCTCTCTCTTCCTCTCTAAAGTCTTTTTCTTTCTCCTCTCTTCTTTCTTCTTTTTTCCTTCTTTCTTCCATAATTTTTAACTTATCTCTCCACCAAATTCTTTCTCTTAGCTCCAAACTATTGAAAGTATAACGCCCCGATCCAATAACTTAAGTTGGACATACGACAAACGATCGCACATTCTTAGAATTTAATCTTTTCGAATATACAAGACCTATCTTACACTAAATAATTAATTTTCATCATTTAACTCAGATAGTGATAAAAGACTACCAATTAGAATAAAAATAATTCAAAATAATGTTAAAAATATCTCCAAATAATGTTAAAAAAATAAACATAATTTAAAATAATGTTTAAGAAATAAATCTGTTTAAATAGAATTAACTAAAAATCTACTTAAATCTTTTGCTCCTTGTTGATCGGTTCTCAGTCCAGCAGAATCCTCTGGATCTAAAAAATAAAAACAAAAAAAGAGCATGAGCTTTATGGATTCAATAAATTTACCAATCATCTCTAAAGGATCAAGCATAAATATTTTTTTAAATATAATAATTAAATAATAATATATATTAAGATATCTTTAATTTAAAATCTTATCATGTTAATTAGAAAAAGTCAAAAATTCTCTCTCAGTCTTCAATGACTACGGCCATGATTAGCCCCATGATAAGATCCAAGAGAAACTAGCCCCTGAACGAATAACACCCGAATCATCGGCGTGTTACCAATGATCAACCCCACTGGTTAGGCCCATAAGAGAACTAGCTCTAGTTCATACGGCCATGATTCGTCCCGTGATAAGGTAAAGAGATTAGTCCTGAATAAAGAATATCCAAACTATCGGCATGCTATCAGTGATCAGCCCCACTGGCTAGGCCCAAGAAAAACATATTTCTGACATGTGGCTAACGATCAGTCCCGTTGGCTAGACCCAAATCATAGTCTAACTAGAGAATTTTTCTCATACTTTTGTTTCAATCACTTTTTATAAATAAATAAAAATAAAAATAATTATCTTTATTATAGTATCAACTCAATTTTTATATATTTCAAAGAGCAATAAAAGTAATTTTTATTCAAAATTTCATGTACCGATGGATAGATATAATTTTCTTCTTAAATACCACACAATTTTAATAAAAGATCGTGCAATTTTCAATAAATCTTCTCTTTCAAAATTATAACATGTAATAATGATATCATGCTTGATCCGATTTTTCTCAAATCAATTTTTATTACTAAATTCATAATTTTAAATTTTAATAATTTTTAATTATTTATATATAAGAATCTAATTTTAAAATATGTACATATACATAAAAATAATTCAAAGATAAAAGAAAACTTACCTATTGATTAGATCCAAAATTCTATGATCTTTTTAATCTGATCTCTAGATCCGGTGCTCTTTCGACATCAAAAGCTCTAGCATTTCCAATAATTTAATTAATTTTTAATTCTAAAAAAATTAAAATAACTAATAAATTTTATAATCTAATCTGGATCCAATCTAAATAAATTTTTAATTTGGATCTATTTGGTCCAAATTCAATTAAATTGGGTTCAACCCAAACAAAACATCCAAAACTAACTAAACCCTCTCTCTTGCTTTCTCTCTCTCTTTCTTTCTCTTTTCCTTCCTTTTTCTCTCGATTTCTCTTCTTTTTTTTTCCTTTCTCTTTCTCTTTTTTTTCCATTTGCTTCTTTCTTTTTCTCTTATTTTCTTTCTTCGATTCCTCTTAAGACCAAAACCCTCGGTCCTCTTTCTCAGGCATCATCGAGCGATCGAAGAAGAAAAGCACCGATGGAGGAAAATGGCACGACGATGGTCAGAAAGAAAAAAAGGAAAAGAAAAAAGAATACGTGTGATGGTGGCGGCGGCGGTGGCAATCGACAGTCAAAACCCACGTTTTTCCATCCAAAATCCCACGCATAGGTAATCTAAGATTTTATAATTGGGATTAAGGTTTCTAGGAAGAGATCTAGGGTTTAGGATTGAAATTTCTTCATGAGAATTCTAGGAAGAGATTTATGATTTATTTTATTTTATTTTATTATTATTTTTTTTAATGGAAGAGAGGAAGAAGGCTTCGATCCTTAATATAGAGTTGGAGGGGAGGAGTTTCACTCCTTCCCAAGATGGATTCTGACTCCGTTTAGGAGTTGGTCGGGAGGAAGAAGAAGACTCCAAGGAGTCTTCTTCATTTTTTTAATTTTTTTTTAAATTTTTATTTCAGTGAAGTCGGTAAAGGTTGCTGGCTTTAACGTGAATCAGATCCAAAGAGATCGATTCTCACATTCTTCCCCTCTTAAAATAATTTCGTCCTCGAAATTAGCATATTATAAAGTCGGTATGCTTAGGTGAACCAAATTCTTATCCCATCTTTGACCTTCTATCTCTTGCTAAATAAGAAATTCGAATCTTCTTATTATTGAAACCAAAGTTTTCAATCAATTTTAAATGATTTAAGTCATCATGCTTCTACTAGGCACTCTGATCAGATTCTATCAAATATCTTGGATTTGCTAAATACCTTCTAAACCATATGAATCACCACTGTTATAATTCCTAGTGATATAACCATAAATTTTAATATTTTTTATTAGCTTAAATGACTCAATCACCACACTTTCCACCATACAACTCTAATTAACATTTTTCAAAATTTCTTAATAATCCTTGATTAAAATTCTATATAATCCAAGCAAGAATTTAGTTTATAAATGTCTCTCGAGATAATCGCCACATTCGCACCTTTGTATGATCAAGATATTAAACTCTAAATCTAATTTGGTTTAAACTAACTCTGGATTACCTTAACAATTCAACCAAATTTATTGACCCATATTTATTTTGATGTATTCATCAAGATCCTAAATCTACCCTACTCGATCTAATCTAAATTCTTATGATCTTTAACATAGCTCTGATATGCAAGGGCACTCGACAGACAGCCACACACTCTTAGGATTTAATCCCCTCTAATATGCAAGGCCTATCTTTCACTAAATAATTGATTATCACAATTCAACTCAGGCAGTGGCAAAAGTAATTTCTTTAATATTGAATAAAAATATCTTCAAATAATATTAAAACAATAAACATAATTCAAAATGATATTTAAAAAATAAATCTATTTAAATAGAATTAACTAAAAATCTGCTTAAATTCTATGCTTCTCATTGATCGATTTTCAGTCCAGCAGAATCTTCTAGATCTAAAAAATAAAAATAGAAAAAGAATGTGAGCTTTATGGACTCAGTAAGTTTACCAATTATCTCTGAATGATCAAGCATAAATATTTTTTTAAATATAATAATTAAATCAATAATATATATCAAGATATTTTAAATTTAAAATTTTATCATGCCCATTAGAAAAAGTCAAAAATTCTCTCTCAATTTTTGATGATTACGGTCATGATTAGCCCCTTGACAAGATCCAAGAGAAACTAGCTCCTGAACGAAGAACATCCGAATCGTTGGTGTGCTACCAATAATCAGCTCCATTGGCTAGGCCCATAAGAAAACTAGCTTTAGTTCACACGGTCATGATTTATCCCATGACAAGGTAAAGAGATTAGTCCTGAACAAAGAACATCCGAACCGTCGACGTGCTACCAATGATCAGCCCCACTAGTTAGGCCCACAAGAACTAACTCTACCAGTGATCAATTTTGACTAGCTAGATTTAAGAAAAATATATTTCTGACATGTGGCCAATGATCAGTTTCATTGGCTAGACCCAAATTATAGTCTAATTAGAGAGTTTTTCTCATGCTTTTGTTTCAACTACTTTCATAAATAAATAAAAATAAAAATATTTATTTTTATTATAGTATCAACTTAATTTTCATATATTTCAAAGAGCAATGGAAGTAATTTTCATTCAAAATTTCATGTATCGATAGACAGATATAATTTTTTTTTTAAATACCATGCAATTTTAAGAAAAGGCTATGCAATTTTCAAGAAACCTTTTCTTTCAAAATTATAACATGTAATAATGATATTATGCTTGATCCATTTTTTTTAAATCAATTATTATTAATAAATTAATAATTTTAAAATTTAATATTTTTAATTATTTATATACAAGAATCTAATTTTAAAATATGTACATATATATAAAAATAATCCAGAGATAAAAGAAAACTTACCTGTTGATCAGATCCAAAATTCTATGATCTTCTTAATATGATCTCTAGATCCGGTGCTCTTTCAACATCGAAAGCTCTAGCATTTTTAATAATTTAATTAATTTTTAATTTTTAAAAAAATTAAAATAACTAACAAATTTCATAATCTAATTTGGACCTAATCTAAATAAATTTTTAATTTAGATCTATTTGGTCCAAATTCAATTGAATTGGGTTCAATCCAAACAAAACACCCAAAACCAGCTAAACCCTCTCTCTCTTTCTCTCTCTTTTCCTTTCCTTTTCTTTTAATTCCTCTTCTTTCTTTTTCCTTTCTCTTTCTCTTTTCTTCCCATTTGCTTCTTTCTTCTTCTCTTGTTTTCTTTCTTCTATTCTCCTTGAGACTGAAACCCTCGATCCTTTTTCTCAGGCATCATCGAGCGGCCGAAGAAGAAAAGGGCCGGCATAGAAAAATGGTGCGATGATGGTCGGAAAGAAAAAGAAAGGAAAGGAAAAGGAATACCTGCGATGGTGGTGGTGGTGGTAGCAACTGGCAACCAAAACCCATGTTCTTCCATCCGAAATCCCACGTATAGGTAATCTAGGATTTTATAATTGGGATTAGGATTTCTAGGAAAGAATCTAGGATTTAGGATTGAAATTTCTTCATGAGAATTCTAGGAAGGAATTTAGGATTTATTTTATTTTATTTTATTTAATGGAGGAGAGGAAGAAGGCTTCGATTCTTAATATAGAGTTGGAGGGGAGCAGTTTCACTCCTCCCAAGGTGGATTCTGACTTCATTTAGGAGTTGGTCGGAAGGAAGAAGAAGACTCCAAGGAGTCTTCTTCATTTTTTTTTTTTATTTCAATGAAGTTGGCAAAGGTTGCCGGCTTTAAGGTGAATTGGTTCCAAAGGGACCGGTTCTCAAAGAAAGGAAGATTCAAAATTTTAGGATAAAAATTTTAGAGAAATTTTTTTTATGGCCGACTAATCATCTACGTTCTTAGGAGATCCTATAATCTTGATTTGATAGTATTTTATTTTTTTATTTTTTATATTTTTAATATATAATAAAAATATTTTTTTATTATATTTTTATCTTTATTTTCTTGCATGAGATTCATCTGAAATAGTTTATGATCCTTGGAATGAACCGTGATATATGAGTATGATTCGTACTCTTAGGATATATTATCTTTAGTTTAATTTTCTTTTACTATATCTAAATCAAGTTTGACTAGTCTATAACTTTAAGAAATGGATTGTGATCTAAGAAAACATGTCGTGCTCTCTAAGATAGATTATATCTTTATTGATTAGATACCAATGAAAGGTATATTAAAAAAGATACTAGCTATTTAATAAGAGAGTAGTTGAGATCCTGAGAATCCACCTCCATATTTGATTTTAATTTTTATTTAAATTATTTATTTACTTGCTTTCTAATTAATTTAAGTAATCTTTTAATTAATCATTATCCTATTTTTAATTTAAATCCAAATTCCTCAAATACAATTAACACGATCCCTATGAATACGATCTCGACTTACCCTATCTATATAGTAATTAATATTTATTTTTGATTACCTATGACAGCGATCAAATTTTGGCGCCATTATCGGAGATCATGATTTAATTACTTTAAAAAAATTAATAATAATAAAAATAAATAAATAATTTAAATAATAAAAACTAAAAATAATAAAAATTAAATAATAATAAAAAATAAAAAAATAAAAAAAATAATTAATAAAAATTTAAAATAATTAAAAAATAATAAAAAAATATAAAATAATAATAAAAAGTTAAAAAAATAATAAAAAATAAAAAAATTAAAAAGATTTACACTGACACTGTATAAGCTATTTAGGGGATTAGAGATCTAATCACGAAATCTAATAAGTAAAAACTTTTCACTTTTGATTGGACATCTAGTTTTGTTTGCATTATATCCATTAAGTCCTTTAAGGGCACAACTCATTAACTAAGATAAAGTAAAAATTTGATCATCCTTCATTAGTCCATAAATCATTTTTTTACATCTGCATAATCTAGACCTTAATCTAAAATCAATTAGACATTGGCCCTAGGATACTCGAGCTTAATAGGATAAGAAAGCCCTAGAGTTGGACCAAATTTGGATTGGTTAATTGCTCGGTGTCTAAGATAAGTAGTTTAGAAGATGATTTTTAATTGATTTTATTATCTGATCTAGCCAACTCAGTTGGTGTCTAAGAAAAGCAACAAGTAGGAGACCTTCCACATCTTACATTTATCTGATCGAGTCAATTAGTCAATCTTGAGCTTGGAGTGCTCGAAGATGATCTTGGCAGTTAGGAGTTGTCTAGATTTATAGTAACCTTTAGCTAGGATTGCTTGCATAACTTGATTGCTGACTCATAAAACATAAAACCCAATGAAACTCTTCGCATCTATTTCTTAGATTTAGGACTTTCTAGATTCTCATCTTTAGAATTTTTTTATCCTTTTCTCTTATTTTTTAAAAAATAAAAAAATCTATAAAAACTTAAATCTGTGTTTGCTCTCAGGTATAATCATAAGATGTTTACTTGGACATTATTCATCATGATCCAAAATTCAATCCTTATATCCTGAAATTGAACGAACCCTTAGAGCGAATAGACTTAGAATTATGGCTACACCTTTTCACCAATTGAGAAAATATTTTATCCCTTCTTCTTATATTTATGACCCATATACACTAATGTATGAACCCAATAGAGGTGAAATCTATGAGGTTGGAGACTGCATAGATATGTACAATAAGATTGTTGAGTTGTCCCAAAAAATTGACCGTCTATTGAATATGAGATACTCTCTTGCCTCATCTTTGCATGTATGTGATATATGTTCAAGTTTCAACCATCTGATTAGTGAATGTCTAGCCGCATATCAATCCTGAGAGTTTTCACATAAGCAAACTTACTAAACTCAAACTCAGACTACTTATTATAATTCTTTTCCCAACACCTATAATGTGTGTTGGGGAAGCTATCCAAAATTTTATGAGACATCACCACCAACTATTGACTATGAACCTAGTTATTTACAGAAACTTGCACAGCATACCAATATCAAAATATTCAGCAATCTTCTTCAAGTGCTTATAGTTCGACATTTGAAGAGAGTTTTACACATGCTAGAAGGGCTAGAAATAAACACCAAGATCATCAACTCCCAAACTTAGTCTATAGCAAAGCTAGAAACCCAAGTCAATCAGCTAACCATTACATTTAATAGTTGGGAGGAGGAAGAATTATCTAGTCCATCCATAAGTAATCTAAGGGAGTAATATATAGCTGAAATCTTTAATATTCATGAAATCCTTATAGAATAGCCTAATATATAACTAAAAACTATTTTGAGATGGATATATCTAAAAATATAATAAAGAAAGCTACTTTTAGAATTATTTCTCAGAACCCAGTGCATACACAATGGGATCCTTTCGGAGTGGACGATTTTAATATAGATGGGTAGCCATCCAATTTTAGCACCACTTCCCTATGAGTTGAGAAATATAAATCAATACCTACTTCAATAGCTTCTTCTCTAGAATCACCACCTCTAGAATAGAATCTGTCCTTGGTCGCACCTGAGTACGCATGTTTAGAATCGAATGGCACCCTTCCAGTACCTATTGTATCAGACTCAATAATTCAAAAATTTAATTTATAAGCATTTTAGAAGAACATATTGAAGAAATTCTTAATAAACAAAGGACTATAAATGGGTTTATAAATTATTTTTTTAAAATTAAAAATATAAAACTGACTAAGAATGAGGTCGTGAACTATTTTTTGAAAATTGACGATAAAATACTAAAATTTATCAATAATGGGATCACAAGCAATCTTCCTAAGATCGATAATCCAAAACTATTGAAATTTGTCAATCTAATATTTGACACAGGATAAGTAGAATTGCTTAGTCTGACTGAAGATCTTAAACTTAGCACTTGTTGGAAGGCAATCCAGCATTTTATCTTTCAAATTTTTAATTTTTTTTGTAGGAAATCAGTAAAGACGATTAGCCAAGTTGGGGGAGCACATTATCAACATCCTACAAATTTGATGGAGTACAATGAAGAATCTACAAACAATAATAAATCAGGTGGCATCTCTTCTTGATAAATATTTTTGTTTTTCTCTTCTTCTATTGAGAACAATGAAAATTAAGGTTGGAGGGGGGGGGGGATAACTAATTTCAAATCTATATGAGTCCTCAAGTATGATCTGAAATAATTAGCTTTATGTATCCAAACTTTATTTTGATTAAGAGTTAATTAGGTATCCTAATTAATGAATGATTAATGGTTTAGATAATTTTAGAGATATTGAGGAGTAAATTATTAAAAAAATTTAATGAATGGTAGCATTTAGTCCAGATCAAATTTTAAGAATAATTCTAGAACCCTCTTCTTATCGATCTCAATGAAGAATCTACTTCATGGGAGTTGGGTAGAAAAGTTGAGATATACAAAAGTTATCCTTAGAATCTACTTTAAAAAAAAATTGATTTCTCACTGAGTAACCAGATCTTGTTGTCTAAGTAAGCAATGATATTTGCATTAAAAAATAGGCATTGTGAATTAAAAAAAAAGTTTAGTATTGCCTTATTGAGTAATCGGCTTTTTCGCCTAAGTAAGCATTATGGTTCGCATCAAAAGATGGAGATGTAAAAAATCGATTGAAAAAAGAAGAGAGAGAAAAAAATAAAAAAAAGTGGATAATAAGAAGACTAAATTATAAGAAGATAATAAATATAACTCACATCAAGTTAGATGATTTAAAGAGTAAAGTGAGGAATTGATGAAAGAAGATTTCTAAAAATTTATACGACTAATACTCAACCATTAACTGGATCGAATTAGTAATCCGATGACGTACCTCTTTAATAGTCTGATCGCATATCCGCTATCTTTTAGAATATCTAATCTAATTTTTAATTTAAAATTGAGTTGGTACATATTGCTAATTTATCTACTTTATTCGATGACGAGCAAAGTTCAAATTAGAAGGTATGATCTATGCATAAATATAATAAAAAAATTAAAATATTTAATATTTAATTTTTATTATTTAATATTTTATATTTTTTATAAAAATTATTAATTATAAAATTTTAATGGATCAAAATATAAAAATCCAAGGCCCACTCAATTGAGCGATTCATGTACGGTACATAGAAAATTAGTGGTGTGGTCCACATGCGGCTCATAAAACAATATAAGCTAATGTGGCTCATGAAAAAAAAAAGCTGTCGGTCGCGCATAGGCATAATAATATCCGATCTTTATGCGGTTCATACGGTTCTCACGGCCTAATTTTTCATATGACTCTCTTTCACGTGGTCCCAAAATCCTGCATGCAAGCAAAACACCATGCAAACTTTCTTCCTTTTTTTTTTTTTAAGTTATCGTGGCCCCAACTTCCTTCAAAAAGCCTCTCACACAATGAATTCTCTACCAAAATCTCCACGATCCCTCGAGCACTCTTCACCACAAAATGCCACATCACCACCCCACATTAATTCTCAACATCTCTCCGCTCATTTAATGCTTTTCTTACCGCGTCACACCCCAACCCCATCTTCTTTCACGCTAAACTCCCAGCATCTCTCAGGAGGCCTCCCCTTCCAAACCAATTGCCCCTGCTTCTCTAAGTCCCATCAAGCTCCTATTCTCTGATGCAACCCATCCATATGGCTCATGCTTAAAAAATAAAAAAGGAGAAGCCAGCCGGTCTTTCACGCAAAGAAAAACTCATCTCCATGTGGGTCTGGGAGCGATAGCGGATGCGGTGCTGGAGCGGGTCTTCCCATCGACTCCTTTTCAAAGACAAATTTCTCTTCTATAAAACCTTTTCCCACGCTACAAAGAATGCAAGCGGCCTTCGCGGCCACTTTTCTCTTTTCTCTCTCTCTCTCTCTCTCTCCTCCGAATGAAAGCCGAGCCAACTCTCTCACTCTCTTCCTCTCTCTCCCTAAAACCTTTTTCTTTCTCCTCTTCTTTCTTTTATTTTTCTTTTTATCTACTTTCTTTCATAATTTTTGACCTATCTTCCTACCAATTTTATTTTCCTGCTCTTGATCCCTATTCCAAACTATTGAAAGAAAGATTCAAAATTTTAGGATAAAGATTTCAATGAAAAATATTTTCATCACTAACTAATCATCTTCATTCTCAAAAGATTCCTATAATCTTAATTTGATAGTATTTTTTTTTTTCATTTTTTATATTTTTAATATATAATAAAAAATATTTATTATTATTTTTTTATATTTTTATTATTTTGCATGAGATTGACCTGAAATAGTTTATGACTTTTGAAACAAGTCATGATCTATGAGTACGATTCGTACTTTTAAAATAAATTATCTTTAAATTATTTTTTTTATTATATCTAAATCAATTTCGACTAATTTATAATTTTAAAGAATGAACTGTGATGCAGATCGCACCTTCTAAGATAGGTTATATCTTTATTTATTAAATATCAATCAAAAATATATTAAAAAAAATACTAGCTATCTAATAAAAAAAAATTAAGATCACAAGAATTCATCTTTATATTTAATTTTAATTATTATTTAAATTATTTATTTACTTATTTTTTTAATTAATTTAAATAATTTTTTAATTAATTTTTATTTTATTTTTAATTTAAATCTAAATTCTTCAAACGTAATTAATACGATCTCTATGAATAAAATTTTGACTCATTCTATTTATATAGTAATGAATTAATATTTATTTTTAACCATAGCGATTATATACTAAATTATATTTAATTTTAATTAAAAAATAAAATTTTAAATTAATTTTTAAAATAAAAATTTAAAAAAATAAATAAAAAAATAATTTAGATTTAATAAATTAAAATAAAAAATAAAAAATTAATTAATTAGAGGTTTAAGAATAAAATATTTTGGATCTGGAGATGCGTGGAAGTGGAAAAATGTGAGGATCTTTTCGTGATATGTGTTTGGATGGGTGTCTGAGTCCGTGAGGAAAAGTGGGGCATGCGTGAAAGTTTGAGGAGAGAAGCAACGTGAGAAGAGGATAAGAGGAGAGGAGGTGGGGACATGGGATTTCGTGGAGACTTGAGAATGGGCCACGGAAAGAGGTTTTCAAGAGGAGAGAGTCGTAGCATTTGAAAGGACCGCATGACAAACTGCTCCTGTTCCCATGAGCCACGTGAACGATCGGTGTGAGGATTTTTTTGTGCACCCGGCATAAATGCATGCATGAACCATGCGGCTAAACACCACGCGCGGCTTGACGGGTCGGTTGGACATTTTTGTTGGCTTTTGAACTTTTGAGATTTTTTCTTCATTTTAAATTTAATTTATTTTTTTAGGCTTGTGAATCGGATTTTTTATATTGATGAGAGTCCCCCCACCCCAAATATAGGAAAGCATCAATTTTTAAAATATAAAGATCAATTAATATATATTTTGATGCTTTTTATTGGATGCAAATTCTTTTTTATCGAAGTCCAACAGGATATCAGACCTTAAGGAAACTCCATCCGATGAGGACAGCCATGTCGGACTCTGATCAATGAAGAGCTTACGATCAGGCATTGAGACTACAGACCTCAAATCTGAATCTATCGACTGATCTTCTTCATTCAGATTTCTAGCTTAATTGGATATTCCCAGAACCTATGAAATATTATAGATTTCGCTCAGACAAACTTGAATAGCGATGACAGCCTCCAAACAGCTGAGTAACATATCTAATTATGGCTTGATTTCGCCGATCTTGATGCTCTTTTGAATCTTTTCTTAACAAAAAATCATCCAAGTTATTCAATATTGGACCAACGTCGGATCAGCAGAACTCTCTAGACAAATTCCTACAATATACTAAGGATGGCAGACCTCAGGATTTTTGCATCAAGAACTCTGAACACACAGGCTAAAGGACCTTGTTTCTTTTATATCAGCCTCTAGACGGTCTTGAAAGCAGCCGAGCTTCAAAGGAATAAATAAGTAGGTTCTCTCCAAGTAGATCCCCTTCCGCTCCTTCTAGGCAAAATTCCTCCAGCCGACATCCTTCCAATTAATCTCCTCTTAGACGCCAGACAAACCTCCTTCGATTGACCTCCTTCCAGTCAAACTCCTCTCGGACATCAGTTGATTTTCTTTCCACCAACCTCCGTCCATCCAAACTTCTTGCATTAGCTGAGAAGGGACTCATCGTTATATATTTATTCCTCCAGCAGATCTTCTTTCAGATTTTTTCAACAAAATTATTTTCGAATTTTTGCTCCTTCAGCCGGACTTTTCCTTCCAGCAGAACTACTTTCGGATTCCTCCAGCGGATTTCCTTCAGGATTTCTCTAGTCACAAGATTTTCAAACTCCTTCCGACCGAACTCATTGCAGTCGCCTAAAAAGGCCTCCATGCCTATGCAAATCTAACTATCCATACAGCATGAACCCACATACACAGATACGACCTTGAAAGAGTCCGAACTCCTTTGGGATTGATGAAACTCAAAGCTCTTCACCACTAGTGCCTACCTCCTCCGAACTTCAACTATCAAGTCCCAATGGACTGGCACGTCACAACAACATACACTATCCTCTATTACAAACTTTACATGGCCATGAATAGCCCACTATCAGACGGTTATGGCTGTCGCTATTACTTTATTATGGACTCCACCTATATAAGAGACCATTCAGATATGCTTTCTTCAGAAGCTCTCTTCTCCTTCTTGACACTCTGCTACTTTCTCTACTGAGCATTCCATTTCTGTTGGCCGAAAGGATTGACTTGATCGTCGGAGGATCCAGCCGAAGCCACCCCTCCTCTGATTTGGACTTCATTTGCAGGTCCCGACGACGACCTCAGCTTCTCCAGCTTCAGCATCAATCAGATTTTGTACCAATAGGATTGGCGCTAGAGGAAGGGCACCTCTTTCTCTTGAAGTATCTTTGTTCTTAAAGGAGCGCTCAATAGAGATATATCTTCTTCTCCCTCAGAGTCCTTTTTCCCAGTCGATCTCATGAGGATGCCTTCCATGAAGGCCTCGACTTGATGGTCAACTACCTCCATGGCTAGATCTCACCCAGATTTGCCCGCTCCTGTCTCATCCCCGACATCTCAAGTTCCTTCGATAGCAATGATGGATGCAGAGCAATTTAACCTGCTGGTCCAGCAGGTCAGGAGTCTCACTGAAGTAGTGCAGGCTATGCAGCAGCAACGGCCTTCGGTGCCGATCCGATTGGAATAGGCTTTCCTGGAATCCCAGGATCCTGTCTGGGGACGACCAACTTGGATGAGTCGATCGGTAACTTTCGAAAAAGAGAAGCAGAGGATAGAGAGCCCCTACTCCGATAATGATTCAACCTTTGGGGGGACTTTGCCTCTATTCAGCTAGAAGACTTTGGAGATCCATGATCGTGAGAATCTCCTGGATCGAAAACTATAAGAAATGAACCGATGGATCGAAGAACTCCGCTATGCTCCTTCCTCTCACGGTAATGTTATTTGCACTAACCCTCCCCTTTTTTAGAAAATTATGCAGGAACCCATCTGCCGAACTTCAAGCTTTCTTAGTTCGAGAGCTACGACGGGATTACAGATCCGATCGATCATCTGAAGGCCTTTCGGATAATGATGCTGCTCCATGGTACGTCTGATGCCATCTTATGTCGAGCTTTTTCCTCCATCCTAAAGGGAGCAGCCAAGAACTAATACTTGACTCTTAAGTCGGGTACTATCTTTTTCTTCGATCAAATGAGTCATCAATTTGTGGCTTATTTTGTCAGCAGTCGACATTCTCGATAAGGCTCGGACTCTCTCATAATATTAAGCAGAAGGAGGGAGAATCCATACGGACCTATATCATCCATTTCAATATCGCTGCACTAGAGGTCCGAAATTTGGATCAATCTATCACAATGGCCGTACTAAAGGGTGACCTTCAGAAGAATGATTTGCTGTTCTCCCTGAAGAAGAAGTTTTTTAGAAATTTCACTGATATACTAGCTCGGGTTGAAGGTTATGCCTGAGTAGAAGAGGCCTTCAAGGCTAAGGATAGTGAAGCCACTGAAGAGTGGCGAGTGGGTGAATCAAGTATGCTTGCTACTGATGAAAAGCCGAGTAAAGCTCGACCGTGCTCCTGAACTCCTTCTGAGCGCAAGCGAGCCCGAACTTCTCGGACTCGAAGGCAAGAAAGCCCGGATAGAAGGGCATGGCGGGGCTTTCCTTTAGAAGGTTTCACAACTATGCTTCCCTCAATGCTCTGAAAATCTAGATGCTGATAGAAATCAAGAAGCAGCTACCGAGGTCGGAGAGGTTGCGCATGCATCCCGACAAGTGTAATCCTAATAAATACTACCTTTAGCATCATGACCACGATCACAATATTGAGGAGTGCATTCAACTCCAAGATGAGATCGAGAAACTCATCAGGTGGGATAGGCTTGACCAGTTTCTGTGACGTTGGTCTGAAGGATGGAAAGATCGGCTAAAGGCACTGCCGCAATCAGAGCCATCAAGGAGGAAGGAGCAACAAGAAGATTAGCCCCCACTTGGCATTATCAATACCATCTCTGGAGGACTTCGGCAAGAGGAGGTCGATGGATCTGGGGGACCGACAAAGAGATGGAGAATTGAGGAGCCCCTAACTTTCACTGAAGCTGATGCATAGAAAGTTCAGTTTCCATATAACGATGCGATTGTAATTATTTTAAATATTACAGACTATGATGTATGCTGTGTCCTTATTGATAATGAAAGTTCGGCCGATGTTTTGTTTCATAATCCTTTCTCTAAAATGTTTATACCTAATAGCTAATTTGGACCAATGAACTCTCCATTAGTAGGCTTCACTGGTGATGCAGTACCAGTTGAAGGCGTAATAACTTTGGTTGTGACTATAGGATAATATCCGAGATAGTCCAAGATATAGGTGGACTTTCTGGTAGTAAAAGCTCCATCGACTTATAATGCAATTCTCGATCGATCTGATCTAAATGTGTTTTGGGCAGTGGTGTTGACATACTATTTAAAAATAAAGTTTTCAACAAGCTATGGGATCGAAGAAGTCAGAGGAGATCAAGTTCTGGCAAGACATTGCTATTCAATCACCTTGTAGAGGGATGAGCAGTCAGATTCTTATCCAATTGATGGGTTGGATGTTCGCAATGATCTAACTGAAGAGCGGGGTGAGCCTATGAAAGATCTTGTTTTTGTCCCACTGAATGATGAAACTATGGAGTACACGGTACAGATTGGCTCCAACTTAGCGAAAGAGATACAAGAGCAGCTTATCAAATTTCTATGGAGGAACGTCGATATTTTTGCTTGCGTCCCCAACGACATGCCTAGAATAGATGCTGAAGTCATGAAACATCGTTTGATTGTTGATCCCAAACTTTGGCCGATGAAAGAGAAGATGCGCAACCATGCCCCAAAGAGATAGAAAGTAATTACAAAAAAAGTTGACAAGCTCCTTAAGATCAGATTCATCCGTGAAGTCAATTATCCAAACTAGGTCTCCAATGTCGTGCTCATCAAGAAGGCGAACGGCAAGTGGAGAATGTACATAGACTTTAAAAAGCTGAACAAAGTCTGCCTGAAACATAGTTACCCCCTGCCCAGGATTGATCAGCTGGTGGATGCGACCTCAGGCCATGAGCTCCTTACTTTCATGGACGTCTTTTCTGACTATAATCAAATCCGGATGGCACTATAAGATGAGGAGAAAACTGCTTTTATTACTGACCGTGGTCTTTACTGTTATAGGATTATGCCTTTTGGACTCAAAAATGCAGGAGCAACATACCAACGCCTGATCAATAAAATCTTCAAGGAGCAGATCGATCGCAACATGGAGGTATATATAGATGATATGCTTGTCAAGAGCTGAGCTTTAATAAATCATATTATCGACCTTAAAGAGACCTTCAGCATCCTTAGGAGGTACAAGATGAAGTTGAACCCAACCAAGTGCGCATTCGGCATGACTTCGAAGAAATTTTTGGGATTCATGGTGTCGAGGCATGGAATTAAAGTAAATTCGAAGAAGATTCAGACCATTTAAGAGATGACTGCTCCAAAATTAATCAAAGAGGTTCAGCACCTAATTGGAAAGGTGGCAGCCCTGAACCACTTCATCTCGAGGTCGGTCGAGCGATGCATGCCCTTCTTTCAAGTTCTAAAATAGTCGAAGAACTTCTACTGGACTACTGAATGTCAACAAGCCTTTAAAGAGCTTAAGGACTACCTCTGTTTATCTCTCCTATTAGCAAAGTCCGAACCCAGAGAGAAATTATTTTTGTACTTGGCAATCTCCCCAGCGGTCCTTACGGTAGTTCTAGTCAAAGAAGAGGCAAAAGTACAGAGGCCAATTTACTACATAAGTCGAGTCTTGAGGAATGCCGAGATCAGATATACTAAGTTAGAAAAACTAACTTTTGCCCTACTAGTTGCAGCCTAGAGACTTCGATATTACTTCCAAGGGCACACCATAACCCTCCTCACTAATCAATAAATCAAAGCAGTTCTTCATCGAATGGATGCCTTTGGAAGAGTAGCAAAATGGGCAATAGAGCTCACCGAGTTTGACATCAACTACCAATCTCGACCATCGATCAAAGTTCAAATTCTAATAGATTTTATAGTTGAATGCACCATTCCGAATGAAGTCGAGCCTGAATAGAATGAAATCGATATTTCCTAATTACAATCGAGTTCCTTTGAAGAAAGAGCCGATCGTCCTAAAGATTTTTGGGCCCTATATGTAGATGGCTTGTCCAATGCTTCTGGTGTAGGTGTAGGGTTGATCTTGGTTAGCCCAGAAGGAGTCATCGTCGAATATGTGCTATGCTTTGAGTTTTCTATGACTAATAATGGAGCTAAATATGAAGCTTTGATTGCAGGATTAAGAATTACCGAAGAATTAAAAATAGATCGACTCCAAATCTATAATGATTCTCAATTGATGGTCGGACAAGTTAATGACGATTATGAGGCTCGAAAAAAAAGCATGATAAAATATCTCAAGAAAGTGAAGATCTTGACTCCGGCCTTCAATAGTTTTGACATCAAGTAGATCCCAAGAGCGAAAAATACTAGGACCGACCTTCTTTCAAAGTTGACAATATTGGCCCCAATTGAGCTGCCCAAGGAGGTCTTCTTTGAAGTCCTGAAATATTCGAGTCTAGAAGGACAATAGTTTATAATGCAAATCGACCATGAGCCATGTTAGATTGACCTATTGGTTGCTTATCTCAAAGATAGAGCTCTTCCTTATGATCTGAAAGGAGCTCGAAAACTTAGAAATCAAGTCTCTCGATTTATTCTGTATGAAGGTAAGTTGTATAAAAGGTCATATTCTTTATCGCTCTTGAGATGTCTCAGACCTTCAGAAGCCGACTTTGCATTATGAGAAGTGCATGAAGGAATCTGCGGAAGCCAGCTTTTGAACTTACACCCCTGAGCACCCCATGGTCATTTGCTTAGTGGAGGATGGACATACTCGGATCTTTTTCTATGACACCGGGACAACGCAAGTTTCTCTTGATGGCAATAGATTATTTCATAAAGTAGGTCGAGGCTGAATCTCTAGCGAAAATCACTGAAGCAAAAGTGCAGAACTTCATCTGCAAGTCGATCATTTGTAGATTTGACTTACCTTGAATCCTCATAACTGATAATAGATGGTAGTTTGCTGGAGCAAGATTTATCAAATTCTATGAAAATTTGAACAACTCCATCATTTTACATCAGTCATCCATCTACAGGCAAACGATGAAGCCGAAGTAATAAACAAAATCCTACTGCAAGATATCAAAGCAAGACTTGAAAGAGCAAAGGAGATTTGGATGGATGAACTCTATCATGTTTTCTAGATATACTAAACTATCCAAAGATTGTCAATTGGGGAGATCCCATTAACCTTAGTTTTCGGAACAGAAACGGTCATCCCAATAGAACTCAAACTCTCATCAGCATGAGCCATGGCATTCAATGAGCAGCATAACTCACGGGACCTCAGGACTAATCTCGACTTGTTGGAGAAAAAATGAGAAAAAGCTCAAGTTCAGATGGTAGCCTATAAGCAAAAAGTGGTCCGTTACTATAACTCTAAAGTCAAAGGCAAAATATTCAAAGTAGAAGACTTAGTACTTCGGGGAGCAGCTATTTCATAACCTCAGAATCAAGAAAAGCTTGCTCTAAATTGAAAAGATCCATATGAAGTAGAGGAGATCATCTGGTCCAGAATTTATCGCTTGAAGGAGCTTAGAGGAACAACATTCCCACGGCCATAGAATTCAGAAAATCTAAGAATGTACCATCAGTAATTTGCCTTCAATAAAATTTTTCTATTTCAATATTATTGTTTCTTATTGCAAAATCATATGATGACAAAAAATAACTCTCCGAAATAATCAAAAGTAGCCATGTTAGGAATAGAAGAAGAACCTCGTCCTAACTTAAGCAAGCTGAAGGCCTCGTTAGTCTAAAGATGAGATGAGGGGAGAGACCTTTTCAACGGCCCATATGTGCCCCTACAGTCATGTTAGGAATAGAAGGAGAACCTCATCCTAATATGAGCAAGTTGAAGGCCTCGTTAGTCTAAATATGAGATGAGAGAAGAGACCCTTTCAACGGCCCTAATATGCCCCTATAGCCATGTTAGAAATAGGATGAGAATCTCATCCTAACATGAGCAAAATCGAAGGCCTCATTAGTCTAAGATGGGATGAGGGGAGAGATCTTTTCAACAATCCTTATGTACCCCTATAGTCCTATTAGGAACAGAAGGATAACCTCATCCTAATTTAAGCAAAGCAAAGATCTCGTTAACCTTAGATGAGATAAGGGGAGAGGCCTTGTCAACGATCCAACTATGCCCCTACTGCCATGATAGGAACATGAGGAGAACCTCATCCAAACATGAGCAAGATGAAGACCTTCGATTACTTAAGATAAGAGGAGAGAACCTTTCAACGACCACAACTAGAACAGGAGGAAGGCCTCACCTTAACATAAGTAAAAACCAACCTCATTAGAAACAGAAGGAGAACCTCATCCTGACATAAACAAAGATCTCTGATTATGTAAGGCAGGAGGAAGGACCTCGTCTTGACGAAAGGATGAAGAAAAATCAATAGAATCAAACATGAAAGGATAAACACATCCCAATGTAGGTAAAAAATCTTTGGTTATGAAAAGATAGGAGAAAAACTATTTTTTCGACAATCCTTTCAACGAAAGTCTAAGCAAAAGAGAGAAATGAAAAAATCAATAGGCACTGAATCCAAACAAAGCAAAAAGATGATCAAAGAAAATATTCCTTCATTAAATCCGAAGTTCATTACAAAGTGAAGGTCCACGAGATCATGTACAAAGAAGAAAAAAGAAAAAATGATAAAGTCCTAAGAAGATTCGAAATCCTCGGACTTTGGGCTATCGACCCCTGCCATTATAAGAGACTGCTTCAACCTAAAGATTTCCTTCTCAATCTCCTTCTTCTTATATAGACCATCTATATACATCCTGTTGACGTGTTGGAATTTGCTTTCGAGCTCTTGCCATTGCTTCCTCAAGACTTTAGACTTAGCCTCCGCATCCTTGATGGCTTACTGCTCGTATGACAGCTGGATCCTTAGCCGTTGAACCTCGGCCTTCTTCCTCCCCACTGCTTTCGAAAGTTCACCTAGGATCCTCGTTAGGGAGGCAACCTACTCTGATCCCCTGCTCATGCCAGATTGATGACTGTCATCAAGTTATTTTAGGAGTCGGATTACCTTGCTATTAACAGCACGAAGCATTTGCTTAAGCTAGGATATCCTCTTGCTCCAACCCAATTGGTAGGTATCATAAGTGAGCTCGATGTCATGCAGTTGCTTCTGAAGTACGGAGAACCTCTTCGACCAATCCCACTCATACCGAGCCTTATCGAAAGACCACGGTGAGCTCCCCTCCAGTAGATAGATTTTCTCCTTCACTGCCTTGAGATCGACTTCGAGAAAGCTGATCTTCATCATTAGTGCCTAAGATTTATTGCTGGCATTTTTCTTGAGCTCGGCGATCTTCTTCATGAAGCTACCCTTCCAAATGCTGAAGCTCACAAAATCTTTTATGTATAGCTTTCGGAGATGGATGACCTCAACCGTCGCCTCTGAAGCATTCTTTTTAGATCTCTAAAGTTCATCTTCTATTTTCTTCAACTTCTTCTTCAGGTGATGAATCTTTCTTTTTAAATTTTTGACTACGGGCTTCAGAGGGATACCTTGGGATAATAGCTCAACGTCAATTAGAGATGATGGATCCTGACTACGATCGCTAGAGGGGTTTTGAACAACATCCACCATGACATAAGTATAAAGAAAAGAAAGTTCATTTTCATTCCCAAAAATATTTGGTATACATCGAAAGAAAAAGAGAAGAAAAGTATAAATTTATAAAAAATCTTAGACCTCGATCGGTGCAGAGGCAGGCGAGGTTGGTACATCCTTTATGGTGTCGGGCTCGAGAATAGACTCGAAAGCTTCAGCTGCAAGTTCGGGAGCACTCCAGGCAGGTTCAGCGATAAGGGAAGCGGTGCTAGCATCGGAGGGACCGACTTCCTCACTGGGTTCGTCTGTTAGAAGATTGAGGTCCACTCCAGGAAAGTTCTTCGTGACCCTCCTCATGCAGATCTCGAACCCCTCCAAAAAGGCTTTCTGGGCGAACACGATCTTGATGTCCTCCATTGCTTTGGAGGACTTGAAGGCTTCGACAGCCCTCTCCCTCTCGATGCCGACCTTCTCTTCAGCCTTCTTTATTTTGTCTTCGAAGAGGGCTAGGACTGCCCTCAGCCCCATAGAAGCTTCTTCCTCTCTCCGCAACACCTTTTGAAGACGCTCGACTTCTGTAGTTTTAATTTTTGAGACCACCTTCAAATGGTCGACCTCGGCCCGAACCCTCTCAACCTCCGCCTGAACCTCCTGCACGGCTTTAGAAGCCTCGGCTTGATGAAGATTGGCGGCCTTCGAGTGGACAAACAAGTAATGCCCCAGCTATAAGATAGGAAGAAATTAAGTTAGAACTTTAAAAGCGCACCCTTCATTCAAACAAGTTAAGAAAAATGGATTACCTTGAGATAGGCGGCGAAAGACTTATCAAATCTCTCAGCATCCTCTGTCCCAACCATTTTTTTGATAATGTGCGGGAGGATGCTGCCCTTCATCAGGGATTGGACAACCTCTCGATCATCCAAGGAAGCTCGCTCCTGATCGAAGCCTTTGCCACTCAAATTTTCAACCGCCCTCCTCATCTTTTTCCTGACAACATCCTTTTTCTTTTTCTTCTTCTCAATGACCTCGTGCTGCTTGGGAAGCATGGTGGCAGTATCATCTTGGGATGAGATCGGAGTTGGTGCAGCCACATCGATCTCAGGGTTGGGCGCTACCTGGATCGGCACGGCCAGGATCGACTCATCAGTGCAAGCCTTCTTGGATGTTCCCCCATGGAGCTATCCTTTCTCTTGAGGGGCTTGATCCCCTTGACCAGATGGTTCCGCTCTTTAGGAGTCATCTCTGCAGAAGAAAAATCAAAGTCAGAGAAGGATAGGAGACCATGCACAATTGCCAAGCTGCAAAGGACTACCTGCCAGATTGAGAGAACTAAGACTGAAGTTGAATAAGGTCTGGTCCTCCAGGAGCTTGGAGATCGAAGGAGCTCGAAAGTTCTTTAGCTTATCGTCCAAATTTTGATCCTCTTTCTCAAGCCCAAGAGTTCGACGGGCTGAGTCCCTTATTTCTCCCCAAGAAGGAAGTCCTAGTTCTAGGGAAGGATAGAAAATAAAAAAGAATTTCTCCTTTCAATTATGAATGAAAGAAGGGGCACCCTTGAGCAACCCCTTCTTGCTGAACTGGAGAGACATGTACCACCAATCTTTGGCAGTTGGGTGATATTTGAAAGTGAAGAAATTATGGAATAGGGAGATGGAAGGTTGGATGTTGGCCATAATACACAAGAAGAGAAATCCTATGACAAATCTAAAAGAGTTTGGTGCCATGACGGCGAAGAAAATGTTTAAAAACTTGAACAAGTTGATTACAAAAGAAGGTATCGGCAGTCGAAGTCCCGTCTGAAGGATTTCAACGTGCAAGCAAGTTCGACCAGGAGGAGAAGAGCTGGCTCGATCACTAGGGCCAGGGAGTTCAAGTTCACAATCGAAAGAAATTTTGAACTGGATTTTAATCAATGAAAGGTCTTCGAACTGAAGTTTACATGAAATGGTATCAGGGATGAAGGATGGCCGAGGTACTTCTATAAGCTCGGGATTCTTATAAGAAAGGTCCATTAAAGCTAAATGAATCGAACTTCTAGAACCGATCGATCAGGACTCTTCAGAGGATATGAGGATCAAACTAAAATAGAGAAAATCTTTGGAAAACCAAAGAAAATAAAATCTGAGACTTTTTTGAAGAAACAAAATGGGTAGAGATGCCAAAAGATATAGATAATCAAAGAAAAAGGTTTAGAAATTGACCTAAATCGACTGGGAAAAATGGAAAGGTGGCAAGCTTGATGGAAAACAAAGGAGAGAACCCCCAAAAATAGAAAGAGTCGGCAGAAGACGTTGGTGCCCTGGAGCAAGAAGGGAGAAGGAAGCCAGAAGGAAGAAGAAGGAGATCCAGATGAAGTGAAGCTCCTGTACAAGAAAAAGAATTTAAATAGCCGCTGGGATCCAAGATAGTTATGATTGCAGATATCCATTGACCAATCTCGGGTTGACGCATATCTCACTCATCATAGCGGCAGACTGGTAATGGGCAGAACTTTTATTGCACCATACTTTGAGCAGTGCTTCAGTGGGAATTTCAGAAATTTATCTTTTCGGGTCATCTTGTATTTAAGAAGTTTCGATGCCCATGCAAAAAGAGTCGGGATCAGTTGCTCTATTGGCGTGGAAAGAAAAAAAGGACTTTGGCACTCATATTTCTTTACTCTTTTCGTTCAAATTTTGAAATCGGGAGTGGGGGGACTTGTGTTGGTTATGAACCCTTTCCTGTCGAAGTTCGATAGGATATTGGGCCTTGAGGAAACTCCATCCGATGAGGACAGTCATGCTGGACTCCGACCAGTGAAAAGTTTATGCTCAGGCGTCGAGATTGTAGACCTCCAACCTAAATCTATCGGCTGATCTTCTTCATTCAGATTCCTAGCTCCATCGGATATTCCCAGAACCTATGGGGCATTGTAGTTGCTCAGACAAACTTGAATAGTGATGACAGCCCCCAATCAACTGAGTAATAAGTCTAATTATGGCTTGGTTTGATCGATCATGTCGCTCTTTGAATCTTTTTCCAACAAAAAATCATCCAAGCTGTTCGATATTGGACCAATATCGGATCAACAGAACTCCTCTCCAGACGAACTCCTATAATATACTAAGGGTGGCAGACCTCCCGATTCCTGCATCAAGAACTCTAAACATGTAGGCTAAAGGACCTCGTCTCTTTCATATCAACCTCCAGACGACCTCGAAAGTAGTCGAGCTTTAAAGGAATAAATAAGCAGGTTCTCTTCGAGCAGATCCCCTTCTGCTCCTTCCAGGCAAAATTCTCCCAACTGACATCCTTCCAATTAATCTCCTCTTGGATGCCAGACAAACCTCCTTCGATTGACCTCCTTCTAGTCAAACTCCTCTCGGACACTGGTTGATTTTTTTCCTATCAATCCCCGTCCATCCAAACTTCTTGCATTAGCTGAGAGGGGACTTGTCGTTATATATTTGCTCCTCCAGCAGATGTTCTTTCAGATTTCTCCAATAGAATTTATTGTGGGTAAACCTCACTCCCATCGATGTTCGGTTTAGTGCTCAGCTAAGTATAACTCATAATCACAGGAGAGCTTTAATCACAAACTTCTTCCGAATTTCTTCAGCAGTCAAACTTCTCCCGGATTCCTTTAGTCAAACTTCTTTCGAAGTCCTCCAGCAGTCGAACTTCTTCCGAATTTCTTCAGCAGTCGAACTTCTTCCGAATTTCTCCTACAACTGAATCCCTTCCAGAGTCCTCCAGTAGCTGAACTCCTTTTGGATTCCTTCAGTAGCCGAACCCCTTTTGGATTCTTCCAGCAGCCAAACTTCTTTTGGATTTCTTTAGTAGTCGAACTCCTTTCAGATTCCTCCAACAGCCGAACTTCTTTCGAATTTCTCCAGCAGTCAAACTCCTTCTGAATTTTTCCAACAACCGAATCTCTTTTGAAGTCCTCCAACAGTCGAACCTCTTCTGGAGTCCTCTAGTAGTCAAATTTTTTTTGGATTTCTCCAGCAGCCAAACTTCTCCCGGATTCTTTTAGTAGTCAAACTCTTTCCGAATTCCTCCAGCAGTCGAACTTCTTTCAGAGTCCTCCAGTAATTGAACTTCTATCGAATTCCTCTAGCAGTCGAACTTCTTTCGGATTTCTCTAGTAGCCAAACCCCTTTCAAAGTCCTCTAGCAGTCGAACGTCTTTCGAATTCCTCCAGCAGTCGAACTCCTTCCGGATTCCTCCAACAGTCGAACTTCTTTCGAATTCCTCCAACAGTCGAACTTCTTTCGTAATCCTCCAACTGTTAAACTCCTTTTAGATTTCTCAAGCAACCGAACTTCTTTTGGAGTTCTCCAGCAGTCGAACTCCTTTTGGATTTCTTCAATAGCCAAACTTCTTCCAGATTTCTCCCACAGTCGAATTTCTTTCAGACTCCTCTAGCAATCAAACTTCTCGCAGTCATCTAGGAAGGTCTCTATATGAATCTGGCTCCACATACAAACTAACTCATCCACAGACTACCTAAAAGGAGTCCAAACTCCTTTAGTATTGATGTAACTCAAAGATTCATCACCAACTGATGCCTGCTCCTCCAAACTTTGACTATTAAATTTCAACGGACTGGCACACCACGACAACAGAGACTATCTCCCATAACAAACTTTACGTGATCTCGAGCAGCCCACTATCTGATAGTTATGGTTGTTGCTATCAATTTGTTATAGACTTCATCTATAAAAGAAATCCTCCAGATATATTTTCTTTAAGCTTTCTTCTTCTTCTCAATATTCTATAATTTTTTTTCTGAGTACTCCATTTCTATTGGTCGAAAGAGCTGATTTGATTGTCGGAGGGTCTGGACGAGACTTATCTTGCAGATCACCGATGGTGACCTCATCTTCTTCAACTCTAGTGCTCCTTCGACGGTAATCAGATTTTGCACCAACAGAATTACCGCTAGAGGAAGGGCCTGAACCTTCATTTCTGAGATTTTCTTATTCTTAAAGGAGTGCTCAACAGAAAATTCTCTTCTTCTTCTCTAAGGTCATCCTCTCCAAAAAAGATGCCTTCTAGGAAAGCTTCTACTTGACGGTCGATGGCCTCCATGGCTAGATCCCATCAAGATCTACCCACCCTTGTTTCATTTCCGACGACTCAAGCTCCACCTGCAGTAATGGTGGATACGGAGCAGTTCAACCTACTAGTGCAACAAGTTTACGACCTCATGGAAGTGATGCAGGCCATGCAGCAACAGCAGCCTTCGACATCGATTCAGCTAGAATAGGCTTCTTCAAAATCTCGTGATCTGGTCTGGGGGTGGTCGACTTGGGCTAGTCGATCGGTAACCTTCAAAAAGAGAAAGCAGAGGATTGAGAGCCCCTACTCTGATCATGACTCTACCCCTGGGGGGGACTTTGCTCCTATTCAACCAAAAGATCTTGGAGATCGACGATCGAAAGGATCTAGACCAAAAACTACAAGAGATGAATCGATGGATTGAAGAACTCTGTCATGCACTCCCCTCCCATAGTAATGATATCTGTACCGATCCTCCTTTCTCTCACTGTATCATGCAGGAACCGATTTTGCCAAACTTCAAGCTTCTCCAATTCGAGAGCTATGATAGAACCTTCGATCTGGTTGACCATCTGGAGGCCTTTCGGATAATGATGCTGCTCCATGGTGCATCCAACGCCATCCTATGCTGAGCTTTCTTATCTACTTTGAAAGGAGCAGTCAAAAATTAGTACTCGATCCTTAAGCCGAATATCATCTTCTCTTTTGACTAGATGAGCTATCAGTTTGTGGCTCATTTTGTTATTAGCCATCGTCCCAGGTGAGGCTCGGAATCCCTCATCAACATCAAGCAGCAAGAGGAAGAATTCATCCGGGCTTATGTCAACCACTTCAATGCAGCTGCTTTGGAAGTTCGAAATTTGGATCAGTCTATTGTTATGATCGCACTAAAAAGTGGCCTTCAGAAGAATAATCTGCTATTCTCTCTGGAGAAGAAGTACCGTAAGAATTTTGCCGATATGCTGGCTCGGGCCGAAGGATATGCTCGAGCGAAAGAGGCCTTCAAGGCCAAGGACAATGAAGCTACTAGAGAGTGGTGAATTGAAGAGTCATGTAGGCCCGCTAAGAAAGAAAAGTTGAGTGAAGCTCGACCGTGCTCCCAAACTTCTTCTAAGCGCAAGCGAGTCCGAACTCCTCCCTGGGCTCGAAAGCAAGAAAGCCCTCACAGAAGGGCACGATGGGGCTCCCCCTTTGAAGGTTCCACAACTATGCCCTCCTCAATGCTTTAAAAATATAAGTACTGATGGAGATCAAGGAGTAACTGCCTAGATCGGAGATGATATACTCTCATTCCAACAAGCGCAATCCTAACAAATACTGTCTTTATCATCGTGACCACAGTCATGATATAGAAAAGTGTATCTAGCTTCAAGACGAGATCAAGGAGCTCATCAGATGGGATAGGCTCGGTTGATTCCTGCGACATCGGTTCGAAGGGTAGGAAGATCGATCGAGGATACTGCCACAGTCAGAACCACCAAGAAGAAAGGAGCAGGAGCTAGATCGACCATCTCTCAGTATCATCAACACCATCTCTAGAGAACTTCGATGAGGAAAGGCTAGCAGATCAGCAGAGCTCAGGAAGAGGCGGAGAACTGAGGAGCCCATTGCTTTCACTAATGAAGATGCCCAAGGAGTTTAATTCCCGCATAATGATGCGATTGTAATCTCTTTAAATATTGTTGACTATGATGTATACCACATTCTGATAGATAATGAAAGCTCTACTGATATTTTATTTTTTGATGCTTTCTAAAAAAATATCTTTACCTAATAATCATTTGAGACCTATGAATTTCCCATTGGTAGGCTTCACTGGCGATGCCGTGCCAGTTGAGGGCATAATAACTCTGACTATGGCTGCAGGGCAATGTCCGAGACTAACCAGAGCGCAGGTCAATTTTCTAATCGTAAAAGCTCCATATGCTTACAATGCTATTCTTGGCTGATCTGGCTTGAACGCACTCTGAGCTATGGTATCAACCTATTACTTAAAGATAAAGTTTCCAACGAGCTATGGAATTGCAGAGATTAGGAGAGACCAGGCCTTTGCAAGATACTATTACTCCATTGCCTTACAGAAAAACACCCAGCCTAATCATTGTCCTATTGATGGACTAGATATCCATGATGATCTTACGGAAGAGCGGAGCGAGCCTATGGAAGATCTTGTAGCCGTATCCTTGGATGATGGGAACGTAGAGCACACTGTACAGATCGGCTCCAACTTAGGGAGCGAAGTTCGAGAATAACTCATCACCTTCCTTTGGAAGAATGCAAACATCTTTGCCTGGATCCTAGCGGATATATCGAAGATCGATGCTAAAGTTATGAAACATCGGCTGGTTGCTGATTCCAAGTGTCGATCGATAAAAGAGAAGATGTGCAGCCACGCTCTGAAAAGATAGAAAGCAATTATGGAAGAAGTTGACAAGCTTCTCAAGATTGGATTCATCTTGGAAGTTAACTACTCGAGCTGGATCTCAAACATGGTGCTCATCAAAAAGGCAAACGGTAAGTGAAGGATGTGTATAGACTTCAAAAAGCTGAATAAAGCCTATCCAAAAGACCCTATCCAGGATTGATCAACTGATGGATGCAACCTCGGGCCACTAGCTCCTCACCTTTATGGATGCCTTTTTCGACTACAACCAAATTCAGATGGCACCAGAGGATGAGGAGAAAACTACTTTTATTACTGATCGTGGTCTTTACTATTATTGATCATGATCTTTATGGATGCCTTTTTCGACTACAACCAAATTCAGATGGCACCAGAGGATGAGAAGAAAATTACTTTTATTACTGATCGTGGTCTTTACTGTTATAAGGTTATGCCTTTTGGACTCAAAAATATGGGGCAACGTACTAGCGTCTGATCAACAAAATCTTTAAGGAGCAGATCGGCTGCAACATGGAGGTGTATATGGATGATATGCTCATCAAAAGTCAAGCTTCAATGAACCACGTCGCCAACCTCGAAGAGATCTTCTGTGCACTTAAGAAGTATAAGATGAAGTTGAACCTGACCAAGCACGCCTTCGAAGTGATTTCATAGAAGTTTTTGGGATTCATGGTATCGAGGTGCGGGATTGAAGCAAATTCAGAGAAAATTTGAGATATTCAAAAAATGACTACTCCAAAAAAAAATAAAAAAGTTCAATGCCTGATTGAAAAAGTGGCATCCCTAAACCGCTTTATCTCGAGATTGGTTGAGCGATGCATGTCCTTCTTTCAAGCTCTCAAGCAGCTAAAGAACTTCTGCTAGATGATGGAATACCAATAGGCATTCGAGGAACTTAAAAACTATCTTGACTCACTCCCATTCCTAGCAAAGCCTGAGCCTGAAGAAGAATTATTCTTGTACCTAATAGTCTCCCCAGTAGCTCTGATGGCAGTCCTAGTCAAGGAGAAAATGAAAGTGCAGCAGTCGATCTACTACATAAGCTGGGTCCTGAGGGATGCAGAGAGTAGGTACTCTAAATTAGAAAAATTAACTTACGCTCTTCTAATTACTGCTAGGAGACTCCGATCTTACTTTTAGGGGCACTCCATAATGCTTCTCATGGATCAGCCAATTAAGATAATCCTTCATTGAATTGATGCCTTCGAAAGAATCATAAAATGGATGATCAAACTCACAGAATTTGACATCAACTATCGATCTCGACCATCGATCAAAGCCTAAATATTACCATATTTTATAGTGGAATGTACCATCCCAGATGAAGCCGAGCTTGAGCAGGACGAAACCAGTGTTTCATGGTTACAGTCGGGCTTCCTTGAAGAGAGGGCCGACCTCTCTGAAGGTTTTTGGACTCTATATATGGACGACTCATCCAATACTTCTGAAGTGGGTGCAGGGTTGATCTTGATAAATTCAGAAGGCATCATCATCGAATATGCGCTGCGGTTTGAATTTTCAGCAACTAATAATAGAGCCGAATATGAAGCTTTGATCATTGGGTTAAAAATAGTAAAAGAGTTAGAAACGGACCGGCTCTAAGTCTACAGTGATTTTCAACTGATGGTCAGATAGGTCAACGATAGTTATGAAGCTCGAGAGGAAAGCATGATAAAATACCTTGAGAAGGTAAAAAACTTAGCTCCGACCTTCAACGATTTTAGTATTCAACTGATTCTGAGGGTAGAGAATATAAGAGCCGACATTCTCTCTAAATTAGCTACTTTAGCTCTAGTCAAACTGTCCAAAGAAGTATTTTTTAAAATCCTAAAGTGCCCAAGCTCAGAGGAGTCGTAGCCTGTTATGCAAGTTGAGCGCAAATCAAGCTGGATCGATCCGCTAGTTGCCTATCTCAAGGATGGAGCTCTCCTTGATGATCTGAAAGAAGCTTGAAAGCTCAAAAATTAGGCTTCTTGGTATGTTCTGTATGAAGATAAGCCGTATAAAAGATATATTCTCTACCACTCTTGAGATGTCTCCGATCTTTAGAGATCGACTTCGCATTATGAAAAGTGCATGAAGAAATTTACGAAAGTCATGTTGGAGCTAGATCTTTATCACAAAGACTACTTCGGTAGGGATATAATTAACTGACATTGTACCATGATTCCATAGAGTATGTCAAGAAATGTGATCGCTATCAGAAAAATGCAAACATACAAAGACAGCCGATCTTCAAGCTTACTCCACTAAGCGCACTGTGGTCATTCGCACAATAAAAAATGGATATATTTGGCCCTTTTTCAATGACATTCAGACAGCGAAAGTTTCTTCTAGTTGCAATCGACTACTTCACCAAATGGATCAAGGCCGAACCATTGGCAAAAATTACTGAAGCCAAAGTGTAGAACTTCGTCTGAAAGTCAATCGTCTACCTATTTAGTCTGCCCCAAACTCTCATAACTGATAATGAACAACAGTTTAATGAAGTAAGATTTGCCAAATTCTGTGAAGATCTGAATATCTTCCATCATTTTACATTAGTTGTCCATCCATAAGCAAACAGAGAAGCTGAAGTGATAAACAGAATCCTATTGTAAGGTATCAAAGCAAGACTTGAGAAAGCGAAGGGGACTTGGATAGATGAACTTTATCATATGCTCTAGGCATACCAAACTATTCAAAGATTGTCAACTAGGAAGATCCCATTTGTCTTGGCTTTTGGAACAGAAGCGGTCATCCCAATAGAACTTAAACTTTCATCAGCACGAGTCATGGCATTCAATGAGCAGTGAAACTCAGGGCTAACCTCGACTTATTAGAAGAAAAATGAGAGAAAACCCAAGTTTGGATGGCAGCCTACAAGCAAAAAGTAGCTCACTACCATAATTCAAAAGTCAAAGATAAGATATTCAAAGTGAGGGACTTGGTACTTCGACGAGCGACTGTCTCATATCCCTAGAATCAAGTAAAGCTCGCTCTAAATTGGAAAGGTCCATATAAAATAGAGGATGTTATTTGGTCCGAAATTTATCGCTTGAAGAAGCTCGAAGAAATAACTCTCCCATGGCCTTAGAATTCAGAAAATTTGAGAATGTATTATCAGTAACTTTCCTTCAATAAATTTTTTCTATTTTAACATCATTATTTTCTGGCGCAAAGATCGTGTAATGACTAATAACTTTCTGAAGTAATCTAAAATAGCCCATTAGGAACAGAAGAAGAACCTCATTCTAATACAAGCGAAGTCAAAGAGCTCATTGAACTAAGATGAGATGAGGAGAGAGGCCCTACCAATAGCCCTAACGCGCCCCTACAGCCCGTTAGGAACAGAAGGAGAACCTCATCCCAACGTGAGTAAAGTTGAAGGCCTCGTTGAACTAAGACGAGATGAGGGAAGAGACCCTACCAACGGCCCTAACACGCCCCTACAGCCCCATTAGGAATAGGAGGAGAACCTCATCCTAATACGAGCAAAGTTGGAGGCCTCATTGTACTAAGATGAGATGAGGGGAGAGGCCCTACCAATGGTCTTAACATGCTCCTACAGTCCGTTAGAAATAGGAGAAGAACCTCATCCTAATGCGAGCAAAGTTGAAGGCCTTGTTGAACTACGATGAGATGAGGGGAGAGGCCCTAATGTGTTCCTATAGTCCGTTAGAAATTGGAGAAGAACCTCATCCTAATGTAAGCAAAGTCAAATGCCTTGTTGAATTAAGATGGGACGAGGAGAGAGGGCTTATCAATGGCCCTAATATGAGGAGAACCTCATCCTAACATGGGTAAAATCAAAGACCTCGTTAAACTAAGATGAGATGGGAGGAGAGGCCATATTGACGATCCTAACGCATCCCCACAAGCCATGTTAAGAACAGAAGGAAAGCCTCATCCTAATGTGAGCAAAAGTCAGAACCTCATTGACCAAAGACGAAGAGAAGGAAGAAGCTCAGCGGAGGATCCTTACACGTATTTTTCTACGACTACCTGACTACATCAAATATGAAAGATGAAACTTTATCTTAGTGTACAGAAGAGGTCATAGTTCGGCATCTATAACAAGCATTTTATGAGAAGGCAACGTAGAGAAAAATGAGATAAAGAAGGTAAGGCTACAAATAAGCCTCAAATTCATGCGAAATGAAAATAACTAGAAATGTATTATTTCATTACAAAAATAAGTTCATTACAAGCAAAACATAGGTCGACAAGGTCAATTACACTGAAAGAATGAAAAAGAAGGGAAAGAGACCAAAGCACTAAGGTGAATCAGACTTCTCAAACTTTGGGCTATCGACCCCGGCCATCTCCAAGGCTTGCTTTAGCCTATCTCCTCCTCAAGCTCCTTCTTCTTGTAGAGACTATCTAGGTATATTCCATTGGCAAGCTGAAAGTTACCCTCAAGCTCTCGGCACTGTCTCCTTAAAACTTCAGACTCGATCTCTGCGTTCTTGACAGCCCGATGTTCATAGGTGAGCTGAAGCTTCAACCATTAAACCTCGGCCTTTTCCGCCCCGATCGACTCCCAAAGCTCATCAATGGTCCTCTTCAAAGAGATGACCGCCTCAGCCTCCTTGCTTGTACTAGCCCTAAAGCCATCATCGAGTTGCCACTGGAGCTGGGCTACTTCGTTGTTGGAGGCATGAAGCTTTTGTTATAACGTGGACATCCTACCACTCTAGCCCAGTTGGTAGGTCTCATATGTGAGCTCGGCATCGTGCAGCTATTTTTGAAGTACGAAGAATCTCGTCGACCAGTCCCACTCAAATCATGTCTTATCGGAGGACCACGATGAGCTCCCCTTCAGAAGTTAAACTTTCTCATTCACCGTCTTAAGTTGAGTCTCGAAGGAGCCGATCTTCACCATCAATGCCCAGGATTTGTCGCTCGCACTCTTTCGAAGTTCGGCCAGCTCCCTCTCGAAGCTTCCCTTCCGAATGCTGGAACTAGCGGCATCTTTAATGTGCAAGTTTTAGAGGTGAGTAACCTCTTTGGTCACCTCCGAAGCATTCTTCCACGAAGCTTGAAGGTCATCCTCTATCTTCTTTAACTTCTTCTTCAGCTGATAGACTTCCTTCTTCAAGCTTTTTATTAAGAATTTCAGGGAAACCCCCTGAGGTAGTAGGTCAGCATCGATGGAAGACTACATTCAAGATATGAAAAATATTCAAAGGTATGGACAAAAAAGAAATCCACCTTCATTTAATAAAAAATTTTTAGTACAAAGTGAAAAAGGATTGAAAAAGCAAAATATAAAACTATTCGAGGATTTCAATCTTGGAAGGGATGACGAAAGATGAAACTGGAGTACTCTCGGCTACCTCAGATGCTCGAACTGGCTCGGGCGCTTCAACGGCAGACTCGAACGGACTAGACACAGGCTCAACGAAGGGAGGATCGACTGTGGCATCGGATGGTCTCGCGTCTGCCTCATCTTCCTCCAAAAAATTAAGGTCGAGTTCGGAGAACCTCCGAGCCACCCTACCTTCATAGAGCTCGAAACCCTTGATAAATGCGTTTTGACCAAACTCGACATTCAGGTTCCTCATCTCGGAAGAGGTCTTAAACTCTTCCACGGCCTGGGTCATTGCCTCTGAGATCGATTTTGCCATTTGGGTCTCTAGTTTGGCGATCCTATTCTTGGATTTTTTTCTCCTTTCCTCCTCCAAGGCTAGTGCGACCTTTAGTCCGATCGAGACAAACTCCTCTTCATGAAGTGCATCCTAAAGACTTCCGATGTCCGTCGTCTTCTCCTCAGCAAGGTGCTCGACCTCATTAACCCTCTCTTGAAGATGATGGATCTCAACTCGAAGGTCCTCCTGAGCCTTTTGTGCCTCCGCCTCCTGATGATGCGCCCTCTTGATGTAGGCGAGCATCTGATGATTCGATCGCAATAAATAATTGATGTTAAAAAAAAAAAGAGAGTAGAAGAGAAGAGAAAGAGTTGAGCAATGGAGCAATCACCTTGAGAATGGCTCCGAGAGAACCCCAGATGAGCTGCCATAGGTCAAGATCGGCCATTTGCTCCAACACCTCTAGCATGGCAAACCTATCAGTTAGATCTCGAATGATCTCTTGATTGTCGAAGGAATCCTCTCCTCATTCGTCGTCGTCACCATCCGCCCCGTTAAGGCAAGCCTTGCGGGACGCCTTAGCGATGGCTTTCTTCCTTTTTCTTCCTTTTCCTGTCTCTTCCTTAGCAGAAAAATCCAAAGCCTGATCCCCACTGGAGGGACCTGAGGGCATGGAAGGCATGGGCCCATGCCAGTGGTGCTAACCTCGACAGTTAGGGCAGTCTCGACACCAGCGATGACCTCGAACGCAGCGATAGTGGGGGTGGGGACTTCGGAGCTAGAAGCACCAACCTTCGCCCTCTTTGAGCCATCACTTGGCACCTTCCCTTTCCTCTTCTTGGTGTAGAGCCCTTTGGTAAGCATCTCGACAACTTGTGTATCAATTTCTATAATGGAAAAAAAAGCATGGTTAGTAGCAATACACATGCGCGAAACCATGTGGATTCAAAAATCAAAAGATGTACCAGCGGGATCGTGGGGACTCAGACCCAGGTTGAACAAGGTATGTTCCTTTAGAAGGTTGGGAAGAGAAGAAACTCGGTACGCCTTAAGTTTATTGGAGGAATCAAGGTTGGCTCCGTCTAAGCTAGGAGCTCGACGAACTGACTTCCTAATATAATCTCATGGAGGAAGACCTAATGGCAGGGTTAGATAATATACAAAAAAAAAACTTTTCTTTTCAATTATGAACGGAAGAAGGGGCACCTTTCAATAATCTCTTCTTACCAATCTGAGGGGAAAGTACCATCAATCTTTTGTGGAAGGATGGCGCTTGAAAGTGTAGAAATTCCTAAAAAGTGAAATGGTCGGCTGGACTTCGGCCAACCGACAGAGGAAGAGGAAACCTATGATGAATTGAAAGAAGATCGGTATGATAGATGCAAAGAAGATGTTTAAAAATTGGAAGAGGACGACTATAAAAGGGGGCGATGGGAGCTTAAGCTCGGCACACAAAGTTTCTAAGTACAAGCAAAACTGGCCGATCGGAGGGGAGCTAACTTGGTCATTAGAGCTAGGGAGTTCAAGGTCATATTCCGAAGGGATTTCGTATTAGATTTGGATCAGAAAAAGATCATCCAGAGTAAGAATAGATGAAATAGTGTCTGAAGCAAAAGATGAGCGGAACATGTTCCTGGGTTCTACCTCGGCCCGGGATGCAGGGTTAAAGAAGGTCGGTTCGGATGAGCCCTATGAATCGATGGAGTGGAAGATTTCGAAAGACATTTGGATTGAGATTAAACTCCAAGAAAACCCCCAAAAAAAAGAATAATAAGAAAAAATGCGGGGCAAAGGTCACCACCAAAAAATCAGGAAAGCAAGAAAGCTAGAAATGAAAAGCACGAATAACCTAAGAGAAGGGTTAGGAAACTGATCTAAGCTGTCTGAGAAGAATGAAAGGATGATGAATGCGATGAGGATCAATCGAAAGAATGTCCGGAGCTCGGAAAGGCGAGGGAGAAGGTTAAGACCCTTGGGAAGAAGATGGACGGGGGTTGATGAAAGGAGAAGACTCTTGCAGGAATGACTTTCAAACAAAGGGAGAAGACCTAAAATAGCCAGAAGTAACCCAAGGAGTTATGATCGCGGATCAACTTCGGCTGGTCAGCGTGCACGCATGTCCCACTCATCATGATGAAAAGGCTGCCGCAGGCGGAGTCTTTATGGCATCATTCCTGGGGCAGAGTTTCGGCGGAAGAAATGAAGAGCCATCTTTTCGGACTCATTTTAGATTTGAAAAGTTTTGATGCCAGTGCGGTAAATGCCAAAATATCTCATCTCGACAAGGTGGAGCCCGGAAAGGAACTTCGGAAGTTGTCATTTTACTTCCTTCTTTTGAATCTCGAACTCGAAAGTAGGGGGACTATTGTTGGGGGTAAATCTCACTCCCATCGAAGTTCGGTTTGATGCTCAGCCAAGTGTAACTCATAATCGCGGGAATGCTTCAATCATGAACTTCTTCCAAATTTCTTCAATAGTCGAATTTCTTTCGGATTCCTCTAGCAGTCGAACCCCTTTCGAATTCCTCCAGCAGTCAAATTTCTTTCAGATTCCTTCAGAAGCCAAACTTCTCCCGAATTCTACCAGCAGTTGAACATCCTTTCGGATTTCTTCAGCAGCCAAATCTCTTTTGGAGTCCTCCAACAGTCTAACTTCTTTCAGATTTTTTCAGCAGTCAAACTTCTTTCGGATTCCTCTAGCAGTCGAACTCCTTTTGAATTCCTCCAATAGTTAAACCCCTTTCAGAGTCCCCCAGTAGCCAAATTTCTTCAGCAGCCGAACTTCTTTTGGATTCCTCCACCAGCCGAACTTCTCTCGGATTTCTCCAGTAGCCGAACCTCTTCAAGATTCCTCCAACAGTCAAACTTCTTTCGAAGTCCTCAAGCAGTCGAATTTCTTCCAAATTTCTTCAGTAGCTAAATTTCTTCTGGATTCCTCTAGCAGTCGAACTCCTTCTGGAGTTCTCTAGCAGTCAAATTTCTTTCGGAGTCCTTAGGTAGCCGAACTTCTTCTGGATTTCTTTAATAGCCGAACTTCTCTCAGAGTCCTCCAGCAGTCGAACTTCTTTTGGATTCCTCCGACAGCCAAACTTCTCCTGGATTCCTCTAGCAACTGAACTCCTTCTGAACTCCTCTATTAATCGAACTTTCCACAGTCGTTCAGAAAGATCTTCATATGAATTTGGCTCTACATACAAACCAACACACCCACAGACTACCTAAGAGGAGTTCGAACTCCTTTGGTATTGATGTAACTCAAAGATTCATCACCAACTGACGTATGCTCCTCCGAACTTCGACTATTAAATTCCAACGAACTTGCAGACCACGACAATAGATATTATCCCCTATAATAAACTTTACATGGTCCTAAGCGGCCCATCATCTGATAGTTATGGCTGTCGCTATCAGTTTGTTATAGGCTTCGTCTATAAAAGAGACCCTTCAGATATATTTTCTCTAAGCTCTCTTCTTCTTCTCGATACTCTATAATTTTTTTCTTGAGTACTCTATTTCTGTTGGTCGAAAGATCGTATTCTATGACTTCAGCGCTCCTCCGACGGTGATCAAATTTTGCACCAATATAATTATTTCTGAATTTCTGCTCCTTCAACCGGACTTCTTCTTCTAGCAGAACTACTTCTGAATTTCTTCAGCAGACTTTCTTCAGAATTTCTCTAAACATAGAACTTTTGAATCTCTTTCGATCGAATTCACTGCAGTCATCTAGAAAGGCCTCCACGCCTACGTAAATTCAACTATCCATATAGCATGAACCTACTTACTCACATACGACCTTGAAAGAGTCCGAACTTCTCTATGATTTATGAAACTCAAAGCTCTTTATCGTCAGTGCCTACCTCCTCCGAACTTTAACTATCAAGTTCTAATGGACTGGTGCATCACGACAATGGACACTATCCTTTGTTATAAACTTTACATGACCCTGAACAGTCCACTACCAGATGGTTATGACTGTCACTATCAATTTGTTACGGACTCCATCTATATAAGAGACCCTCCAGATATGCTTTCTTTAGAAGCTCTCTTCTCCTACTTGACACTCTGCTACTTTTTCTACCGAGCATTCAATTTCTATTGGTTGGAAGGACTGACTTGACCATCAGAGGATCCAGCCAAAGCCCCCCTCCTCCGATTTGGACTTCTTTTGTAGATCCCGATGATGATCTTGGCTTCTCCAACTCCAGCCAATTCTGGCGTCAACCTCCCAATTTAAGTTTTACTCATCCTCAAGTAAAAGAGAAAATTAGAAGAATGTATCAACTTGTTGAGATGTAAAACTTTCTTCAGGTCATCCTAAAATCAGTTGATACTAAGTTAGAAAATTAAGAGATGCATCATTGGATTATTAATTCCATCCCAAATAGTGGTTAAGTAGAGAACATAAAATTTTAGAGCTTTTTCTTAACTAACACTCCATTTTTATTCTTTAAATCCTCTATCTTTAGTATTGACTGAAATATAATTTTTTTTAAAGAAAATATATTATAACTAGTGTAATATTTTAACCTCTTTAGCTTTCTATTTAATTCTTATAGCGAACTTTGGATCAATGACTCTAAATTAGTTGGCTTTAGGGCACTAGGTGTAGAACACCACAAGGGCTTATTGACTTGAGTCAAATAGGCTATGAGTTAAAATAAGCTGTATAACAAGCTTTTTTATATTGCCCACTTTTTGATGTGAATATCATTCCTTACTTAAGCAATAAAATTCAGTTATTCGATGGAAGATCAGTATTTAGAACTTGCTCTTTATTTATTTATTATTTATTTATTTTTTTTAAAAAAAATAATATATTTTTATATTTTTCACTTATACCCATACAAAGTAGATTCTTTATTGATATAAGATGGAAGAAGATTCTAGAATCACTTAGAAATTTATTTTGTTCTAGACTTGACCATTGATTGGGTTTTCTTAATAATTGGGTTCTTGGTATTTCAAAAATTTTCTAAATCATTAATCAATCATAGATTAAAATGCCTAATTAACTTCAAATTAAGAAGAAATCAGGTACATAAGATTAATTATTATCATATTCGAGGATTTAATTATTTTATTTTATCTTCCCTCGAACATAATTTTTATTGTCTTCAATGGAGGAAAAAAATAAAGTGTGAAAGGTAAAAAGAAGAAAAAAGGAAAGAGTTCACTTGGCCTTAATATGTTTCTGGTCTAGCATGGGTCTTGAGGATAGCAGATGTAGTTCTCCCCCTAAATTAGCATTGATAATGTCCAATGGAGCAATGAAGTAAAACCTAAATAAACTGAAAAAAAAATTAAAAGTGGGTTGCCTTTCAAGAGTGTTAAGTTTAATATCTTCAGCCATACTTTTGTTAAGACTGCTCCTAGAAAATTGGGTTACCTCCTAACTAGTGCTAAGTTTACCGTCTTCAGCCAAACACTGTGGAGTCTCACTTATAACCAATTTTGAAACATCCCTCAAGATTTCAAAAGAACAGGATCAATCAGAAGGCCTTGTCATCATGGCAGTAAAACGTCCATGGAATGCTCTACAACGATTAGCCCGGACCAATAGAGTGTACTGGGCAAGCATGTTGCACAAATCTAGAAATATTAAAGTCAAGAAGGGATGGTATTTGCTGGACTGAGATCGGGGGTGGTGGTTTAGAGATTACTTTAACTATAGCCTGATCTACCCTAATTCCTATCTCGGGTATGATATGTCTCAACATAATCATTTTCTAATCTAAAGTCTATCACTTTTTTAAATTAATATTAAATCTGCCTCCATACATCATTTTAGTATTGTAGAGAGATTTTGGAGGAGTCTTCGAAAGTAGTGCCAAATACAGAGAAACCAATCATAAAAATCTTAAAATTATTATCTCTTATATTCACAATATCCCATCCAATAGCTTCTTTATGTGCTTTTAGAATACTTACAAGTTGGGTTTTCTGGTTAGGGATCACTGGTAAAGTGTCAGTGGATGCATCAGAAAGTGGCTTCAATTTTAGAGCAGCTGGTGATTCTAACAAGAGAGCTATTGGATGGCTAGGTGGTAGCTTATATTTTTCAATCTAAAGTAGGTTGGTTTTGGGGTAGGATATATCTACTTGGTCATTTACTTCTGTAATATTTTCATCTTCATCAAAATCATCCACTCCAAAATGAGCCAGATAGGGGTTTAACGAATCTTAGGAAAGAATTATGGGTGTAGCTTCCTCTAGCGTGTTTTTTATTTATGATTCTTGAAAAGTTTCTATTAATTCCATCATTTCATCAGTTTGTCCTTCCTTTTCGTTAAATGAAATGGATGATTCTAGGGCACTTGGGAAGGGATCATAGGTAAGTAGGGTGATGGAATTGGTTCATCCCACCATTCTAATTTTTTTCTATATATTTTTGCCTTAGTAGAATTATCTATATTGGTCTTTTTGGTTGTGCATGATTATTCTATGATCATTTCATTCTTGAGTGTCATAATCGATTGTTCAGAAAAAATTATTTGGATATTAAAATTTCTAGCTAGGTATGGTCCCTTAAAGTCACTCTCGGGCTGACTAGGCAACTCTCTTTCCTTCATCCGATTGAGTGTGAGAACTAGCTTCTCTAGTTCTTTTAAGGATTGCATAGAGGAGTGAAGGCTGAGTTCTATCCGTTCTATTGCTTGCTAAAGCCTCTCTTCAAAAGTTGTGTCATCGTTAGTTGGAGAAGGGTTGATATTATAAGTTGGGCATACTACAATAAGGTGCATCCATGAATGTAGGTCCTTGTCTTATCGGGATAACTACTGATTGTGGTTTTCATAAAAAATTTGGTTGAGCCCCCTAGTCTAGATTGTAGGCATTAAAGTATAGATCATTTCCTGGTCTATAGGTCATTTGGGTTTGATCTTGATGAATAAACTCAGAAAATTGGTATGTGGCTGGGCATTCATTCGTATAGTGAGTGGGGCTCAAACATATCATGCAAACTTATTGTGCAGGAAGAAAAGATGGATATGGATAGCATCTGATGGCCGTTAGAGAATCTAATCTAAGGGACAGCTTATCCAATCTACTACCGAGATCCATCTTGGATTGTTTTGATTATTCAGATATGCAATCAAGGGTTCTAAATCAGAGCAATCCTCTTCTGATTATTATTTATTTTATTTTATTTTATTTTAAAGAATGAGAAGAGAGAATTCTAAAGATAAGAGCCTAAAGGATCCTAGATCTAAGAGATAGGTACGAAGAATTAGTTAATATTTGGTGTTAATAACAATCAAATTAAACAAAAATAGACTCTCTATCCTAGGATTAACCTAGATCTAGATAGCTCCTAACTGTACTAAGATCACCTTCGAACCTTCCAAGTATAGGATTAGCCACTTAACTAGTTAGGTAAGTGTAAGGTTGGTTGGGATCCTCCAGTTGCTTTTCTTAGACACCAATTTAATTAGTCAGATAACCTAATGGAACCAATTAAGTAACTACCTTCCTTCGAGACGTGATTTCTGAACCACTTGCCTTAGATACCAATCAAACTAACTAATCCTAACATGATCCAACTCTTAGAGTTCCTTGTTCTAGTAAGCTCAAGTTTCTAGGGTTGACGTCTAATTGATTTTAAGAATTAGGATTAGGTAATGCAGCTGCAGAAAAGTGATTTATTGGCTAAGAAAGGATAATCAACTCTCCATCTTATCTTAGTTAATGGGTTATGCCCTTAAAGTATTTTATGGATATGTAATAAAAAGATCAAGATGTCCAATTTAGGTAACACAATCAAACTTAAATTAATTGGTTTCACTTGTTAGGTTTTGTAATTAAGTTTCTAATCTTCTAAATAGCTTATACACCATCAGTGTAAAGATTTTTTTAAAATTATATATATATATTTTAATTTTAAAAAATTTGAATTAAATTCAAATATTAAAAGTCAACTAGATATAAAAGGCAAGAATTTATAGAGCGCAAAAGAAGGAATTAAACAACTAGGAGAATAAAGCTATATATATATATTAAAAAAATAAAGCAATTGTGCTATAATCCCTAGCAACGATGCCAAAAATTTGGTACTCATCATTACAGCATCAAAGATAAAATTAAACTGATTCTACTATTGATTAGAATAGCAATGAGTCAGATGTCAATTTCCTCGAAGATTGTAGGCTAAGTTATATTTAGTTTTAATTAATTTTTTTTAAAAATTAATCTTTAAAATAAAAATTTAAAGAAGTAGATTAAAGAAAATTAATTTAGATCTAGCAAATTAAAATAAGAGAAAGTAAGTACTAATTAATTAGGGATTTAAGAATCGGTTAAAGGCATTCTAGGTTTTTGAATCCATCTTTAGCAGGATTATGGTAATTCTTTTTTAATGTAAGAATTTAAATTTTAAGAACTTAGTTATGATTATAACTTATTTTCTGAGAGTATGAATTATATCTCTCGATCATGACCCATCCTTATAGAATCATAATTTATTCAATACTTAATTTTTAAAAATTTAGAACATGACTTTTAATGATTTCTCTCTATTATAAACTATTAAATTGAGTATGGTTTGTATCTTCTGATCATAATCCGTTCCAATATATATAGTCTATTTAGATCTTAATCAATAGCAAGTATGTTAACACAAAGATAAGATCTCATGCATAGAAAATAAAATTTAATTTAAAACTGAGCAAGAGAACATTGCATAAAAAAAAATTATAAAAGATAAAAGAAAAAAAATACAATCCATACTAGAAGACTTCTTCTACTTCTCTAGAACTCAGCCCTTTAGTCGCGCATTTTTGAGGATTTCTTCAACTTGAATCTTGGCATGGAGGAAGGTAGGATGGAAGGACAAGGGAGGCTTGATTGATGGAGGAGAAGAGGAGGGAAGAAAAGAGAGAATGGCTTGGTTTGAGGGCATGGAGAGAGCTACGGATTTTGAGAGCTGATGAAAAGTTAGGGGAGGCATTAGGCTTTTTATAGAGGAGTGGGTGCGTGAGAAGAAGAGTTTGGAGGCACGTGGAAGTGGGAAAATGCGAGGGTCTTTCTGTGAGATGAGTTTGGATGGGAGTTTGTAAGGAAAAGTGGGGGCCATGGTGAGAAAAGAATAGAGATTTAAAGAAAAAGGTGGGGCATTGGGTTTATTTCTACAAGGGAGTTAAAGAGTGGGGGCTGCATGGAGGTTTTAGTATGGAAGAATTAATGCTTTATTTGATATGAAGGATGGATTGAAGGATGGATAGATGAGGAAGAATGGATGAGAGAGAGGATGGATGGAAGATCCATCTATCATTTTATATGTTTGGTGAAATATGGAAGGATGGATAAAAATGATTCCTTCCTCTGTTTGGTATAGGAGGAATAAAAGAAAGGATAGATGATATTTATGTAATATTTTTACCAAACTATCCTTTGAAAAAATTATTACTATTATCAATTTATAATACTAATTTATACTAAATAAGTAAACAATATATAAACTTATAATCATTATAGTTTATAATTATATAAATATTTAATTTTAATTTAGTTTAATTTAATAAATAATTTTATAATTAAATTATTAATGAGTTAATTATATAAATAATTATTAATTTATAATTTAATTTAATAATTAATTTCATTAATAATATAAATAATTAGTTAATTTATAATCTAATTTAATAATTAATTAATATTATATAAATAATTAATTAAAAATAGTAAGTAAAATAAAAAATTAAAGATAATTCTAGTTATTTAATTATAATTATCAAAATTATATACTCAAATTAAAATAATTAGTAATAAAATTTAATAGTATATATAAAAATATATAAAAATAATATGAATGAAAAAGTGAAGAAATATTATAGTTTTGTCAAAAAAATTAATGAGGGGTAATTTTGTCTATGCAAAAATTCACCCATCAATGCTCCATCCATCCTTCCTTCATCCTTCCAATTTGGAAGGATGCAAATTGGTGGACCAGAATGGATGAAGAATCTTATTTTTTCATCATCCTCTCTGTATCTTTTTCATCCATTCTTTCAATTTGAGAAGCGCTGGAGTTGGAGAAGACGAGGTCTCCGTTAGTGATCTGCAAAATAAGTCTCATGCAGAGCCTTGAGGGTGGCTCCGACAAGATCTTTCAATGATCAAGTCAGCTCTTTCGATCAACAAAAATGAAGTACTTAATAGAGAAAGTTGCAGAGTATTGGGAGAGAGGAGAAAGCTTCTTCCTCCATTTTTCTTGGTTCCACGTGCATCCTCATTCGATTTTTGTTGCATTCATCATCTCCTTATTCTCCTCAATCAATTTAGGTCAACCCTTTGATACTTTTTTGAATTATTTCTGCACTCTTTGCTTTCTCGCTCTTTTTATTTTTGTCGAAGTTTAAATACCTTATTTTTTCTGATTTTTTGGACGATTCCTCGATTTTTCTTTGATCCAAATGTCTACCGAGGAATCCTGGTCAACATATTTTGAGAGCTCGACCTCTTTAACCTTGGTGAGTCCATCTCCTGAGGAAGTTGAACCTTTGGGGTCAGCCCGTCCTTTTGTGCCTCACCATTCCTTGTAGACTTCGGTCCGATGATCTTTTTCTAGCTTAGATTTAGTTTGGGATTCCTTCTGAATACAAACTTGAACTTCTTAGGCCCGATGATTGAGTTTGCTCACCTTCTCTCGGCCGAACCTATTGTTAGATATATGTGCCCTAGAAGCCAGAATTGGCTGACACTTGTAATACACTTCTAGGGGCAAAATTGTAATTTTGACTAAAATCAATAAATGGGTTATTTTCTATCACATATGTGTATTTAGTGTCTGTGATACATCCTTTGAGTTAATAGTAATGATAATTCATATTTTCAAGAGTTGAAAATTTAAGACATGAATAATCATTATTAACTCATAAATTGCTCCTGACCATAGGATCATCACGAGGATGGTGATTGATCCGGAAGATTGGTGTACAATCACTTCTCTTTAGTAGATGAATCTTGAGTCTACGGTGTGGAGACACCGGAGCGAGAGTACAGGTACTCGTTAGAGAACGAGGGCACTGAGCGTGACCACCTCGAGTAGTCATTAGGGAGTCTACCTTCTCGTCAATGACTGACTCGATGCTGCAGTAGTGTGTCTGGTTCTTTGACCTGAGATGCATCGGCAGTTCACCTTGAGGGTGTTATAGTTTGACTACACCATTACTCGGTCTCCTAGCCATATGGAACCCTGAGGTGTATGTTGGCTATAGCATGTTCATTGTAGGAACTGGATTGCATCAAGATGGAATCTATCTACCTCGGTGGTAGAGGAGCAGCCCTATGATGATCATGAGAATCAAGTCCAGAAATCCATGGCCATGGTAGAGTGAAATAATAGAAAGAGTTTCTATTTAGATTTTCACATTGGACTCGAATCGAATGATTACATCATATGACAGAGACTAGGGTTTGACGAGTTCACCTTAACCCTAATCTGATCGGGGCTCAAGATAGAAGAACTGAATCACACAGGTAGCTGCACCAAGAGGTTCGCATTCAGCTCTGATGGGTTGCCACCATATACTGCTAGGTGTCACTGGTGGATTTTGGGAGCAATTAGAATGATTTAGATGATCGATCATTCTAGCTGTTCGAATCAGAAGAGTTCTGATCCATCGAAAGGAGTTTCGATGATGTCGATGATAGAGATCATGACATATCCCATTACCATACAGAACTGAACCTAACTGGGTCACACAAACAAGGGTTTGAATCTGGTGATCATCAATTGAACTGATCTAGTTCAATTGATCTGAATGAGATTCAATTAGGTTCAAGGAAATCGTGCTAGCACTCGATTGAACCTAACGTTCTTCTTTTACTATCACAAATAAGTTGTCCTGACTGAGCCAAAGGAGTTTGTGCTCAATCAGAGGCCTTCATATGGTCTGACTGGAGGTTGTCCAAGTCAGAAAAGGTTGTCTTATTTGTAAGACATTACCTGCCATTTTTGGTCACCTGCCATTTCTTGTTCTTTGACTTTGGTCAAAAGTCTACCTTTGACTGGTCAAACATTGACCATTGACACTTTGACTTTTGACCACATGTCATGCACCTATTGGAGAGCTGGTGGGGGCCTGTCCCCCTGCCAGAACCTGGCAAGGAGAAGGGCGCACGCCAAGGGTGGCGTGAGCCCAAGTTGGAGGCGCCTAGGAGTCCTTGTTGGACAAGGACTCCATCTCCCTTTTTGGATTCCAATTAGAGTTCTTCTAAGAATCCAACTTTGACTGGTCTTAGGCACCCTCTAAGGAGGAATCCAGGGGTCTCTATTCCCACCAATCAGATTTAGATCTGATTTCACAAAGGGTTGTGATTGGTTGGGAGGAAGAGGAGTTGGATCACAAGCTTAGTCTATAAATAAGACCCTGCGCCCAACTCAGATTAAAGTGAATTGCTAATTGAGAAACCCACGCCCCAAGGCTGCCTCTCCCCTCCTTCCTCCATGCCATAGTCTCTTCTCCCCTTGCTCTCCACGTCCAAAAGGAGTTTTGGACTTTGGTTGGTGCGATTCAGATCAAAGAAAGGCGATCAAAAGCAAGAAGGCTGCGCTGCTGCAAAGGACGACTGCTGATCTTCAAAAGAGTTTTGAAGATCCTCCAGATCAGATCCAGATCTGAATTTTTGGAGGTGTGATAGAGAAGAAGAGGATCTCCAGATCCAACCCGAGTGGATACCGGTAGAGGCCAGGCGCTTGCGTGGCTAGATCCAGAACCTTCCGCTGCAATCAGGATCATCAACAGGGTAATAGGATTACCCAAATCAGGTAAATTAAATTTGATTTAATTTATCTTATTTTATTTTATTTATTAAAATAATAAGAATTAGATCTGAAATATATCAAGATCTGATTGAGATCAAGAGAAAAATTTTTGAAATATATCTCTTGATCTGATCAGATCTGAACGAACCTGGACCGAAAATCAGGATTTTCCTTCAACTGGTATCAGAGCCATGGTTCTAAAAGTATTTAGATCTGAATTTTAAATTTATTTTAATTAGAAAATAAAGTGATTTCAGATGTCACATGAGATGTGATCAGATCTGAAATCAGAAAAAATTAAAATTAAATGATTTGGATCTAAGATTAGAAGAATATGCATGACTAGTTCTAGAAATAGAATAGTTCTATAGAATAGTCTTGCATGTTTTTGATTTAATCTGATTAAATCATATTTTAGATCTATTTATTTACTATTTTTTGATATTATAAGTGTTATAATAACATCTAAAAAATAGCAAATAAAAATTATTTAATTTTAAATATCATATGAGATATGATTGATGCATGTCTAGACTAGTTGTAGAATAGTTCTACATAATTGTCTAGATTAGAATTTATTTTGATTAGATCAATTTAAATCTAATTTTTTAGATTATTATGAGATAATTTAGATCTAAAAATATGCATGATTATGATACATGAGATGTATGCAAAATATGCCATGATTAGATCTAATTTGTATATGAGATATATGATATAGATCTATAACTATGTTTTGTAGTATTGACATGTTCCTGATTAAGGCGTTCCTCTTGGCCGTCCGGTCATAAGAACGAAGAAGGGTTTAAAGGCCCTCTCTTCCCATTCGATGGGGTGTTCTTATGACGTGTGTAGGGGTGCTGCGTGTTCGTCCTTAATCAGAAACCCAAAACTTACTTTCTGCAAAACCCTAGATCCTGAAACCCTAGGATTTATTGTGCATATTTTGTTTATGAACCCTACTTAATTAAGAATTAAGTTTATGGAATATTAATTAGGTCTAAAATTGAGAATTTCAGATCTAAGACATATTCATAATACTGGGTTCGGGCTTGGGTAGCTCAATTAGGTCTAAGCGGTTGATCAAACCGAATCAAGAGTTGGTTAGATGGGATCAACAATGCTTAAATTGACCAGCCTAATAGGATTAAGTCTGGGTCAAGATCGAGTCACGATCAAGCAAGACCTAATTAGGCTCAGAGGTTAGAGTCTGGATTGTAGGCTAACCCAATTGGTTCTGACTCAACAATTTGGTGTCTAAGGTAAGTTTGGCACATACGACCGACTGATTTTTAATTGGAAGCTACTCGACCTGAATGCGTTCTTGTACGAGTTAATGGCATATTCCTTCCACCGATCTCACTTACCTGGCCATATCTGTTGACACAGTTCTGATCTGAGGTGGTCAATAATCCGAGCTAACCCATGCCACTAGGTTAGTCATAATTGTTATGACTAAGCCAAGTCTAGTTTAATGAGACCTGAATCAATTCTCCCTAAGAAAAGATTAAGTCTGAGGTCTTCCACCATTGTAGATGTGCGGGCCCTTCCCGGGGTTGATTGTTCTCGGCTGGATACAGTGGCTCAGTTGCACCGGGAAGACGCAACCATGTCTATTAGGCATTGGATGCTATGGGCTGGAGGATGAGTTGGGCTCAATATTTCGGATACGGTGAGAGACTCAATTAGGAACCCAGTCTATGCAAATGGTGGGTCTGACTTAACTAAGGAGTGGATCAATATTCCGGATACGGTGAGATTCATGAATTAGAGACCAAGTTTGGGTGCACCATGATTAGAGAATCATTGAACAAGAGTTGTTCACTCATTGGCTAACCCATCACCAATAACTGTTAGGTGAGGTGATGAGTCAGTTGGTGAGACCGCACCACCCACTAGAAATCATTAATCGTGGAGATTTTTGCATCTCTACAGAGGGAGTGTAGGGATCCGAGAAAATAGTGGGAGCTAATTTGTTTAAAAATAAAATCCCTAAATAAATTGGTCAAGTCAAAATTACAGTATCTAACTAGAATCTTTGACTCTCTACAGGAAAATATGTCTGCGTCCAACCCATTGGCACGTATCCTGGACACACATAGACTGACTGGACCCAATTATAAAGATTGGCTCAGGAACTACAAAATTATTTTGGGTTCCGAGAAGTTAACCCATGTTTTGGACCAGGACCCTCCCACCTTACCAGCCCGTCCATCTGTTGAACAGAGAGCGTCTCTGGAAAAATGGATTGACGAAGATAATAAGGCCAGATATTACATGTTGGGCTCGATGTCTGATGAGCTCCAGCGCCAACATGAAGATATCGGGACTGCTCGCCAAATGTTGGCTCACCTACAGGAGATGTTTGGTGAACAGAGTCGCGCAGCCAAATATCAAGTCACGAAAATGACTTTTTAAGGCTAAGATGCGTGATGGGCAGTCAGTCCAAGATCACTGTCTGACAATGATCAAGGACATGGAAGAGCTTGAGAAGCTCGGTGTGAAGTTGGACTTGGACCTGCAGAACGATATTATTCTGCAATCCTTGACTGATGCATATGGGCAATTCATCATGAATTACCACATGCATAAACTTCAAAATTCCTTGGCCGAGTTAATGAATATGCTGGTTACCGCTGAGCTTTCTATGAAAGGTTCTAAAGGCTCAGTTCTTGCTATGGAACGGACTTCTTCCAAAAGAAAGTCTTATGGAAAGAAAAAGAAGTCTGTGAAAAAGCAAAAGGTGGAAGGATCAAAGAAGAAGAAGGCAGAATCCGAAGAAAAAGGCCGATGGCAAAGGAAAGTGTTTCCATTGCAACAGCGACGGCCATTGGAAGCGGAACTGCCCTACTTACCTGGCCACCCTAAAGAACAAGAAGGAAGGTCCTTCTGGAGGTATGCTCGTTATTGAGTCTAACCTTACGGTTTCTTCTGCATCCAGTTGGGTGCTTGACTCTGATTCTAGTGCTCATCTATGCACTTCTATGCAGGGTCTTGAGGATAGCAGGAGGCTGAGGGATGGAGACATGATCCTACGCATCGGTAATGGAGCAAGAGTTGCTGCAGTAGCCGTGGGAACATACCCTCTTCGATTACCATCTGGTTTAGACTTAGTTTTAAAAGACTGTTATTATGTGCCTGCAGCTAGCAGGAATTTGATTTCTGTTTCATGCTTAGCACAAGAAGGTTATGTGATCACCTTCTTTAAGGACCATTGTAACATTCTTTATGAAAGAAATAAAATTGCAAATGGTTTCCTTATTAATGGTCTTTATCAGCTACATATTGATGTACCTGTTCTAACTATCGAGCAAAACGTGAATGCCAAACGACCTAGGGATAGTCCAAACGACAGATATCTATGGCACCTGAGATTAGGTCATATAGCAGAAGATAGGATCAACAAATTGGAGAAAAATGGGCTATTGAGTCCATTGACTTTTGAGTCATATCCAACTTGTGAATCTTGTCTTCAAGGCAAAATGACTAAACTCCCTTTTGTTGGACATGGGGAGAGGGCCACAGATCTCCTTGCCCTAGTACATACTGATGTGTGCGGCCCATTTGATGTGCCGGCTAGAGGCAATTTTGTCTACTTCATTACCTTTACCGATGATCTGTCTAGGTATGGGTATGTGTATCTTATGAGACACAAGTCTGAAGCTTTTGAAAAGTTCAAAGAATTCAGACATGAAGTAGAAAAACAAACTGGAAAACCCATTAAGGTTCTTCGATCAGATCGAGGAGGTGAATACCTTAGCCGGGAATTCCTAGACTATCTTAAGGAAAAATGGCATAGTCTCTCAATGGACTCCACCAGGAACACCTCAACTCAACGGGGTTTCAGAACGGAGAAATCGGACTCTATTGGATATGGTTCGATCCATGATGAGCTTCACAGACCTTCCCTGATTTTCTTTGGGGACATTCATTATTAACTTCAATCTATTTACTGAATAGGGTTCCCTCTAAAACCGTTCCTACCACACCGTATGAGATATGGCACGGTAAGAAACCAAGTCTGAGTCATCTCAGAATTTGGGGTTGTCCGGCTCATGTCAAAAGACAACAAGCGGACAAGTTAGAGTTTAGGTCCTTTAGAGCTCGATTCATAGGATATCCTAAAGAGTCATTAGGATACTATTTCTACATTCCAGAAGACCACAATGTGATTGTGAGTCGACATGCCATATTTCTTGAAAAATAGTTTATTCAAGATAGTGGCATTGGAAAGCAGATTAAGCTTGATGAGAAAGTCTCACAAGTGGAAAGAGCTAAGGACCAAGTGGAACCAAATCAGGTTGAGCCAATAAGAACACTACCTCCTCCACCTCGTAGATCGGAAAGAGTTTTCCATCCCCCTGAAAGATACTTAGGTATTATTTCAGAGGACGTAGAGGAAAATGTTCCTCATAGGTAATGGTGCTCATGGTGATGATCCCAAAACCTACAACGAGGCGATATCAGATATCGACTTCGAGAAATGGCTTGAGGCAATGAAGTCAGAGATCGACTCGATGCACTCAAACCAAGTCTGGACCTTGGTAGATCCACCAGAAGGTATAGTACCTATTGGGTGTAAATGGATCTTCAAGAGAAAGATTGGTGCAGATGGGAATGTGGAGACATTCAAGGCTAGACTGGTGGCAAAAGGTTATAGTCAACGCGAAGGCATTGACTATCAGGATACCTTTTCCTCGGTAGCTATGCTAAAATCCATCCGCACATTGCTTGCCGTTGCAGCCTATTTCGATTATGAAATATGGCAAATGGACGTGAAAACGGCATTCCTAAATGGATATCTTGAGGAAGATATCTATATGGAACAGCCGCTAGGTTTCACATCCAGTGATACTGATCACAAGGTTTGCAAGCTGCAAAGGTCCATATATGGACTTAAGCAAGCATCTCGGAGCTGGAACACTCGTTTCAATGATGTGATCAAAAAGTTTGGTTTCATCAAAAATGAAGAGGAACCATGTGTTTTCAAAAGGGTCAGTGGGAGCGCTGTTGTCTTCCTCGTATTGTACGTGGATGACATCCTCCTTATTGGGAATGATATTCCCATGTTGACATCAGTCAAGATGTGGTTGTCCAAGGAATTCTCCATGAAAGACCTAGGTGAAGCATCCTTTATTCTAGGAATTAAGGTCTATAGGGATAGACCGAATAGGATGCTAGGACTTTCACAGAAGATGTACATAGAGGAAGTACTAAAGAGGTTTAGTATGGAAAACTCTAAGAGGGGATTAATACCCTTCAGACATGGTATTCATCTTTCCAAGAAGATGTGCCCCAGCACACCTGAGGAAATAGAACGCATGAGCAAGATCCCTTATGCTTCTGCAATAGGGAGCCTCATGTATGCCATGCTATGTACACGACCTGATATAGCCCATGCTGTGAGTGTCACAAGCAGATATCAGTCAAATCCAGGTGAAGAACACTGGACTTCTGTGAAATGTATCCTTAAGTACTTGAGAAGAACTAAGGATATGATGTTGGTCTTTGGTAATGGAGAACTCCAAGTCCAAGGATACACAGACTCAGATTTCATGTCTGATATAGATGATCGAAAGTCGACATCTGGCAGACTGTTTGTGCTGGAAGAGTTCCAAGCAAATGGTGATACCACCCCATCAACGATTACCTCAAAAAGGGTTATGTCGAGGTCAAGAGAGTCAACTCCGCAGATAATGTGGCAGACCCACTTACAAAGCCGTTGGGCCAGCAGAAGATCGAAGCCCACCTTGAGAAGATGGGACTTAGACTTGTAGCCAATTGGCTTTAGGACAAGTGGGAGATTGTTAGATATATGTGCCCTAGAAGCCAGAATTGGCTGACACTTGTAATACACTTCTAGGGGCAAAATTATAATTTTGACTAAAATCAATAAATGGGTTATTTTCTATCACATATGTGTATTTAGTGTCTGTGATACATCCTTTGAGTTAATGGTAATGATAATTCATATTTTCAAGAGTTGAAAATTTAAGACATGAATAATCATTATTAACTCATAAATTGCTCCTGACCATAGGATCATCACGAGGATGGTGATTGATCCGGAAGGTTGGTGTACAATCGCTTCTCTTTAGTAGATGAGTCTTGAGTCTACGGTGTGGAGACACCGGAGCGAGAGTACAGGTACTCGTTAGAGAACGAGGGCACTGAGCGTGACCACCTCGAGTAGTCATTAGGGAGTCTACCTTCTCGTCAATGACTGACTCGATGCTGCAGTAGTGTGTCTGGTTCTTTGACCTGAGATGCATCGGCAGTTCACCTTGAGGGTGTTATAGTTTGACTACACCATTACTCGGTCTCCTAGCCATATGGAACCCTGAGGTGTATGTTGGCTATGAGCATGTTCATTGTAGGAACTGGATTGCATCAAGATGGGATCTATCTACCTCGGTGGTAGAGGAGTAGCCCTATGATGATCATGAGAATCAAGTCCAGAAATCCATGGCCATGGTAGAGTGAAATAATAGAAAGAGTTTCTATTTAGATTTTCACATTGGACTCGAATCGAATGATTACATCATATGACAGAGACTAGGGTTTGACGAGTTCACCTTAACCCTAATCTGATCGGGGCTCAAGATAGAAGAACTGAATCACACAGGTAGCTGCACCAAGAGGTTCGCATTCAGCTCTGATGGGTTGCCACCATATACTGCTAGGTGTCACTGGTGGATTTTGGGAGCAATTAGAATGATTTAGATGATCGATCATTCTAGCTGTTCGAATCAGAAGAGTTCTGATCCATCGAAAGGAGTTTCGATGATGTCTATGATAGAGATCATGACATATCCCATTACCATACAGAACTGAACCTAACTGGGTCACACAAACAAGGGTTTGAATCTGGTGATCATCAATTGAACTGATCTAGTTCAATTGATCTGAATGAGATTCAATTAGGTTCAAGGAAATCGTGCTAGCACTCGATTGAACCTAACGTTCTTCTTTTACTATCACAAATAAGTTGTCCTGACTGAGCCAAAGGAGTTTGTGCTCAATCAGAGGCCTTCATATGGTCTGACTGGAGGTTGTCCAAGTCAGAATAGGTTGTCTTATTTGTAAGACATTACCTACCATTTTTGGTCACCTGCCATTTCTTGTTCTTTGACTTTGGTCAAAAGTCTACCTTTGACTGGTCAAACGTTGACCATTGACCCTTTGACTTTTGACCACATGTCATGCACCTATTGGAGAGCTGGTGGGGGCCTGTCCCCCTGCCAGAACCTGGCAAGGAGAAGGGCGCACGCCAAGGGTGGCGTGAGCCCAAGTAGGAGGCGCCTAGGAGTCCTTGTTGGACAAGGACTCCACCTCCCTTTTGGATTCCAATCAGAGTTCTACTAAGAATCCAGTTTGACTTGGTCTTAGGCGTCCTCTAAGGAGGAATCCAGGGGTCTCTATTCCAACCAATCAGATTTAGATCTGATTTCACAAAGGGTTGTGATTGGTTGAGAGGAAGAGGAGTTGGATCACAAGAGGTCTATAAATAAGACCCTGCGCCCAACCCTAAAGTGAATGCTATTAGACACGCCCCAAGGCTGCCTCTCCCCTCCTTCTCCATGCCATAGTCTCTTCTCCCCTTGCTCTCCACGTCCAAAAGTGTTTTGGATTTAGGTTGGTGCGATTCAGATCAAGGAAAGGCGATCAAAAGCAAGAAGGCTGCGCTGCTGCAAAAGGACGACTGCAGATCTTCAAAAGAGTTTTGAAGATCCTCCAGATCTGATTTTTGGAGGTGTGATAGAGAAGAAGAGGATCTCCAGATCCAACCCGAGTGGATACCGGTAGAGGTCAGGCGCTTGCGTGGCTAAGATCCAGAACCTTCCGCTGCAATCAGGATCATCTACAGGGTAATAGGATTACCCAAATCAGGTAAATTAAATTTGATTTAATTTATCTTGTTTTATTTTATTTATTAAAATAATAAGAATTAGATCTGAAACATATCAAGATCTGATTTAGATCAAGAGAAAATTTTTAAAATATATCTCTTGATCTAAACAGATCTGGACGAACCTGGACCGGGAAATTAAGATTTTCCTTCACCTATCTGTATGTCGAAACCCTTCAGACCGAGCTTAGGTTATCTTTGCCTTCTTTTGTAGTTGATTTATTCAGTTTTCTCAATATCTCTCTTACTGTCATGGTGCCGAATTTCTTTAGATTCATCATAGGATTTCTCTCTTTGTGCACCATGATAGGCGTCCGACCTACCATTTTCTTATTTCGCAACTTCTTCACTTTCAAACGCCATCCAACCGTCAAGGACTGGTGATATGTATCTCCACAGTTCGGTAAGAAGGAACTACTCAAAGGTACTCCTTCCTCCATTTACGGCTGGAAGGAGAAATTTCTTTTCATCTCACATCCCTCCTTAGGGTTAGGACTTCCTCCGTGGGGCGAGATAAGCAAATCGGTCCATCGAGCCCCTGAGCTAGAAAATGAGGATTGGAGTTCAGCAGATAAGCTAAAGTTCTTTAACGCTCCACCGATCTCTAACCTTTCATCCGATCTTTTTGCCGACAGCCTTTTTCTTCTTTCTCTCCGCGACTTTCCCTTGTTGAACTGGAGCAGAAGGGGTAGCCTCATCAGACAAGATTGGGCTTAGCTCGGCAACGATGGGCTCGAGGGCCAGCACGGTCCGAATTGGCATGGCCTGGCTTGACTCTCTAGTTCGAGCCTTCTTTCGTGGTTCACCGAAAGGACCTTTTATGGAGACTTGGGAATGGGGGCACGTAAAGAGGTTTTTAAGAGTAGAGAGTTGTAGTGTTTGAAAGGATCGCGTGGCAAACTGCTCCTATTCCCATGAGCCATGTAAAAGACCAGCATGAGGATTTTTTTGTGCACCGCATGTGAATCATCAAAACATGCTTCTTTTTCCTCGTGAGCCACGACAAACATCAGATAATTTTTTCTTTGCACTGCACGTGGACTGCATGGCTAAATAAGTTGGTTGGGCTTCTTTGTTGGCTTTGGGCTTTTGAGATTTGATCTTCATTTTGAATTCAATTTATTCCCTTAGGCCTACGAATCGGGCTCTTTATGTTGGTGAGCATTTTTCCTGCAAAATACAACAAACCATTGATTCTGAAAGAATAAAAATCCAATAATATATATTTTGATGCTTCTATTTAATATTTTTATGGGACTTATCAGTAGCCCTTTTCTTTTACATAACTTATAATCTATAGAATTGTGAATTGTGAGTTTGGCATTGCTTATCACTTTTGATTGCATGCACTCAGCTCCAATAGTTTATGTCTTAGAAAAAGTGTGCATATGTTACTCTTATGTCGTATGATAATATGAAGATAGCATGCTCGTCTTGACTCCTAGATAAACCATCCTAGATATAGCTGAAGGTTAAGATAGGGAGAGAGGGTGGTAGATAAGGATGGACATAGTTGGGGAGCTCTAGATTGATCCTCAAAAATTAGGGTTACCGAATTCCTTGTAAAAGTTGATTTTCTTTATATCAACCCTTTTTTTTTTTTTTTGGAGGGGAAGGATTGTACGATCTTAGGTTTCCTTCATCAGAAAAACTCCTCTCCAACTACTAACCTCTTTGTTTGGTTATGGACAATCTATCCAAGAATATATATAGACTTAAGGCCTGTTTCCTTAGGTTTTCTTGATCTAAGGCCCTATTTGAAATGGGGATAGACGGGGTTTATCCCATTTATTCTCGGGTTTACTACCAAACAGCTTTTGTTGGGAGGGATAATTTATACCTGTTATCAGGTCAAATTCTCATGATTACGCTTATAGAGGCTATGACTTGGGTCCCATGGCACAAGTTGAAACCTGGTTTAACTTGGTTTTCAACACCCGTCCTTATCCCTCTATTCTTGCTGAAAATGACCAGGCCTCCTCCAATATTAATGATACTATATTGTTATATTAAACTAATATGATATTATATAATTATAACATTATTATAATTATAATATGATCATATGATATGCTATTATGATATAATACTATTACAGAATATAATATTTTAGTCTAGTTTATAATCCAATATCATAGTACAATATTCTAATATAATATATTATATACAAGCAATAGTATCATCATCGTATTGTTATATTGTTAATATAGTATTATATTACGTAACAATAGAGATTGGAAGTGCAAACTTGTCCAGTTTCAAACAAAATAACCTTTTTCATCCACTTATCCCTGGTAACATCCAAACAACATTTCTTACTCCTTGTCAGCATCCAAATTTGCAGAGAGAATAACTGCAATCGTTCCTTGGTATAACGCCATCTTTCTCGAACAAAAAATAAGATCTATACCTGTTTATCTGTTATAAAGTAATCCACCCAGCATAACTTTTTTTTATCATCAAAAAAACTCATATGCTCAATCCAAACAGAGCCTCTATGTTTTACAGTGGTGATCTTTTGATTTCTTTTTGTGCATTGCCTCTATGGTGCTACCAGCATTCCTATTATTGGTTCCTAAATTTGCAATGAAAGATGACCGTAAAAGTCACTACTAATTTGGTTTCTCCCTTTCCTTCGTTTCCTTTCCTCTTCTCCCTCTTTGCACTTTCTATATGGCTGCTCTCTAGAATCTTTATTGTTTATGCTATTGGTTAATTAAAGGTATCCAATAATTGAACCACATCGGTGGACCATACAACATCCTTCAGGCTAACATGGTAATGACAATTTCAGCCCTATGTTGTGATTGACATGAGCATGGATGGCATGAAGAGACATGCTTATCGGTCTTTGTCGTGCAACCTATCCATATGATCAGATATGATGGCATAAGATGCATGTTTAGAAATATGGACATGTGATGAAGGAACATTCTTTGGGGTTGTATCCAGACTATAATGCTGTAATATATGTGATGAGGCTAGATCATCAAAAGAAGTCCACTCTTTTAAGTGCTTATCATGTTTATTCAGTTCATGGTATTGTATCAAACATGTCATATTTTTTTTACATCAATTGATAATTACTTAATTAATTATTTAAAAATTATTAAATGTATATTTAAAATCTCTAAATTACTTTAGAAATGTAGATCATCAATGCATAATACTATTTTGTAATTTTTATAATATATAAATATTTTTAATTAATTTATGTAATAAATTGATATTTAAATAGTTAATATCTAAAAATTAATTTTAATTAAGATTAATGTAGACCTACCAAGGATCCTACATATATTTTAATTGATATTTTATTTAAAAATAATCAAATTTTTATTAAAATATGAAAACTAAGATCATTACTTTAGAAAATACTTTTGAAATATCCACACATGATACTAGCTTTTTTCATAATTTTCATAATTATTTAAATTATTTTTTATATAATTTTAATTAATAAATTAATATCTAATTATAAGACATATATAAAATTAATTTTAATATGAATGGGTGATCACGGGTGCTACATATATTTTCCTAGCCTACAGGTGTGCACTAATCACCACTTATTTTTAAAATCTATTTAAATTTTTGCTTATGTTGCTATATACATGATCGTGCCCATTGAATACATTGCTATCAAATCGAGATAGCAAGTAGCATGCATATCTCCACAAATCTGATCACTATTTTATAGTAAAATTATATATATACATTGAAGAAAATAAAAAAAAATAGAAAAAAAATTTTTGTATATTTTTTTGAATCATAATATTCTTTACATAGCTCCTATTCATACATATTAATTAGTTCTAGAATAGGAAGCTAAATAATTATAAAAGAAAACAAAAATACTTAGGAGAATCAACTATATATAGAAATTGAAATTAATTCCTAATAATTTAGGATTCTTATAATCATAGGATTTCATCAGATACCATAATAACATATATCATAATTTAGGATTCCTATAATTATATAATTCTAGCAAATCATGGGACTTCAATAGATACCATAATTTAAGATTTCTATAATCATGGGATTCCAACACTCTCTCTCAAGTTGGTCCATGGATATCACACATATCCAACTTGCAAACTAAAGTATGAAATACTCTACTGCTTAGTCCCTTAGTAAATACATCAGCCAACTACTCCTTCGAAGTCACATGAGAAATAGATAATGAGCCATCCACTATCTTCTCCTTTATGAAGTACCGATCAATCTCTATATGTTTATTCCGATCATGCTGAACTGAATTGTGGACAATACTAATAGCAGTCTTGTTGTCATAGAATAAGGATAAACTATTTGTTTCTAACAACTTCAACTCTTCCATCAATTTTTGCAACATAATAGTTCACAAATATCCTGAGCCATAGCTCTATATTCTGCTTCTACACTTGATCTTGCTGTCACATTCTATTTCTTGCTTTTTCAGATAACTAGGTTACCTTCAACAAATGTATAATAATCAGATGTTGATCTTCTATCATCAAGAGATCCAGTCCAATCTACATCTGTAAAAGCTTTTATCTGTAGGTGGCCATGCCTTTAGAAAAATAGCCCTTTTCCTGGTGCAGATTTTAGATATCTCAAAATGCGAAACATAGCTTCTAAGTGGGATTCACGAGGCTCATGCATATATTGGCTCACTAGACTAATAGCATAAGCTATATCTAGTCTAGTGTGTGAGAGATAAATCAATCTTCCAACTAACCTTTGATACCTTCTCAAGTCAACCGAGTTTCTAACTCCTGTATGCAATTTGTGATTAGCCTCAATAAGAGAATCTGCAGGTTTACATCCTAACATGCCAGTTTCTTCCAGAAGATTTAGAATATATTTTTTCTAAGAAATAAAGATCTCTTTATCTGACCTGGCAACCTCTATTCCATGAAAATACCATAGCTTACACAAATCTTTAATTTCAAATTCTTGGACTAAAAGCCTTTTTAGATGGGCAATCTTCTCTTTATCATCTTCAGTCATAACTATATCATCAACATAAATAATAAATAATGTGATCTTACCTCTACAGTGTTTCATAAACAAGGTATGATCAATATTGCTTTGATGGTAGCCAAAAGAAATCATGACTTTGCTGAATCCATCAAACCATGCTCTTAAAAACTGCTTTAGACCATATAATGCCTTCTTCAATCTGCAAACCTTTTCTTTGATTTTTTCATCATTAAACCTTGGAGGAATCTCTATGTGCACTTCTTTCTCTAAATCCTTATGTAAAAAAGCATTCTTGACATCAAACTGCTATAAGTCCCACTTAAGATTTGCTGCACAGGATAACAGGATTCTGATAGTATTCATCTTTGCAATAGGGGCAAAGGTCTCCTGATAATCTACTCCATAGGTTTGTATGAAGTCTTTTGCCACTAACCTGACCTTGTACCTTTCAATTGAACCAGCAGCCCTATGTTTTACAATGAACACCCATTTGTTGGGAATTATATCTTAAAGCCAATCATCTAGATTATAGATGATTGAGCTAAATATAATTATACTTAAATTATTAATTAATAAAATTATTATTTTGATATTTTCATCACTTTGTGCATCTTCCTATAATGAGCTCTTCTATGATGAAGTTCTTAGAACTATTTAGACTCGACAAAGGAGAATTTATCGTTTAGTCCTTAAATCAGTTCATGATCAAATGATTCGTTGTTAACTAGGATGATAACATATCGAGTATAGATCGTTGTGTGCCATAAGTATTGGTTATTCTTTTAACCAAAAAGTATGGAGATACTGTTATGGCATGCAGGTGAAGTATAGGGGTACATTTCACTGAACATGATCTAACTGCGGAGCTCTCTTCTATCAAGAGTTGCTCATGAAGGATATGGGTATATGTATCCCTTAGACCTAAGATTACCACGGTGACTTGCAAGCAACTCACTATACTTAGGTATCAGACTATTTGAATTTCTAATTCAGTGATGGAAGGCTACTGGATGTAGTTAAGTACTTGGCTTGTTGGTACGTAACTCAAGATGAGATTGATCCCTCTAAGTGTTGAAGCAAGTGCATTATTGTATTTCAATTTAGCAAATTCTTGGTCGGGATAGTCCATATGATGGATGCTGAATTTTGAAATATAATATAGATGAATTTTTAGGATTGACAGTTAATCCTAGATCATCCTATGAGTATCGAGGTCAAGGGGATGAATTACACGGTTACCATATGCCACAGGTTCATCAATATTACATTATAATTTTTTGATCTATCCGAGCATCGGGTACCATTATTAGATAGTCACATCGATTGGTATAGAAAATTAGTTTCTGTGCTACCAACTTCAGATTCGAACCTATGGGGTCACACATAATAGGAGTTTCTACCTGATCTGATGGTTGATATTGAGTCTCGATGATCTAGAACTCTATGGTCAAGAGTCCCACTGGACTAAAACTCTATGATCAAGAGTTTTACTGGACTGGGACTCTGAGTCCTCCTAGTTTGGGACTTTTTGATCGAGAGTTCTGATGACCTAAAACTCTATGGTCAAAAGTTTCACTAAACTGGGACTCTGTGACCAAGAGTCATAATGGACTGAAACTCTAAGTCTTACTCATTTGGGACTCTCTGATCAAGAGTCCCATAGGTCTGAGACTCTATGATCGCGAGTTCAACTCATTTGGGATATGGGTTCAAGAGTCTCACTGATTTAGGACTCTTCAAGAGTTTCATGTTGATGGGACTCTATTACCCAGACACCCACCTAATTGAAACTCTATATTTATTGAAGTATTAATTAGTAATTTAATTATTAATTAGCTCAATTTGATTAAGCGATGAGGATTCAATTAAATCTAATCGAATTGAATTCAATTGGGTTTGACCCGATCAGGTCATGAGATGACTTAATCGCTATGGGAGATTTGACCTTGATTTGATCAGGACCTAAACCTAATTAATTTTTAATTTAATTAAAATTTTATTGGGTTGGCTTAAGCTTAAATTAGTTAGATTTAACCTAATCTAATTGAGTCTAGATTAATTGGTTTGGTTGAAACCAATTAAGACTAAGTCAAATAAATTTGAATTTGAACATTCCTTCTTCCTGCGCCACCTTGCTTTGACTTTTCCACACCCTTTCTCACGCACACTTTGATTTTGGATGATAATTCTCACACACAGAAGGTATCTGCACTCCCTCCTCTTTCTACCTTTGACCTGGTCCAAGTGTTGGATCGGATTTGATCTAAGTTGAATTTTGAATTCAACTTGAGTTGGTTAGTTTGGTTGAAACTTCCCAACTCCCTCTCATGCTTATCCATTCACCACGCCCCTTTAGAAATGTTACGTGATTTTTTTTATGCATTTTCTAAAGGTGGGTGTGTAGAAGGAGAGTCCTTATACATGTCAAACATTTAGGGATGGGCGTTGGATAAGGATAAGAGGCTCAATTTTTGAAATCAAGTGAGTGGTTAAAACCTCCCAACCACTCGACTATTATTACTTTTAATATGCTTTTTCATGGTATTCACTTTAATAAATTATGAGAATTTTTTTGCGTGCATAAGAAGGGGTTAGCATTATGTGGTAAAAATTTTAGAGTGATTGGGCATCGATTTTGGGTGAAAAAAAATCTTGGAGTTAAGGTGAGCAGGGTCCTATAGCACTTTACTTTTCCCTCATGCCTCTCTTCTCTTATGATTTTTACCTCTAAGGATACCCAATTTTTAGATATGATCTAAATAGGATTTATAGATATGAAAGTTATCTTTCCATAAAAACTTATTTCATAGAAAAAATCTACACAAAGAGGGTGTGATAGGATTTTTAGTGTGTCAGGATTTTTGGGCCGAGTGAAACCCTAGTTTGGGAATCTGGGTTCGGGTGGAGAGATCGAGTGCTGTGAGCATCGGATCGCCACCAAATTTGAAATACCTCTTCATCATCCTCCAATATTTATGTTTTAATTTTTTAGAGTATCTAAAAAATCAAAAGTATACAATCGATTAGATCGATCATGATCAACCATCGAAGGTCCCGACGAGGAGCTAGCACTCTGATAGAGCTGATCAGGATCAGAAGTTCCGTGTGGACCAACCATAGAGGTCGGACAAGTGTGCAGCTGTAGCACGATGCTAGAGTCTATTTTGGTGGATTCAAATTATAGAGATTATCTATCCATGCATAGGTATCGAGTTCTGAACTCGCATCAGTCAGCAAATATGATTTGCTGATTGATTATATTTTATTTTTCTATTATATATTACCATGTCTAGATCCTGAGTAGGATAATTGATTAGATCAATGCATGCTATATAATTAATATTGGATTAATTTTAGCTTCTATTGTATTTTATTCAAAATTTTTTTGAAAATGCATGCTTAAATCCTGCCCCAATTTTCTTCAAATGGTATCAGAGCAAGGGTTGCTTGACATGTTAATATGCTAATTAGAAAGATTAAATACTTACATATTTGATATGCATTTAATCCAAATAACTTCATAATCGAGGATGAATGAGCCACCAAGCCATTTGATCATAAGGGACAAGTATGGTTTAAAGGCCATCTTCTCCCATTTAGTGGGGATCCCTTATGGCAGTAAGGATGCCACCGTAAACTCATTCATTAAGATGAATAGTAAAAAAATTTGATTAAAATTATTTCAATTAGAAAGTTAAACATGAATATGTTTAGATTAGATCTAAAAGATAATTCATGGTTTAATTTTTAATATGTCTTATTTTCTATTAGGAGATTAGCAATAGGATTGCTATTTACGAAATGAGCTGATCCATTTATGAAATGAGTCAACCCTATTATCGTCCACAATATTTCAGGCATCACCTGGCTCTGATACCAAATTATAGACCCATGATATCGCTCGAATATCAATCATCCTTGACATCACAAGCACCGATATCATGTTGCGGAAGCTCTTGATCTTTAGCATGGATTTGAAAAAACCTGTGACGTTCTCTATGGGCAGCAAACCACCGATCCTCTACCTAGATTTGTGATGGGGCGCCTCCCTCTTTGGGCTTGAGGGAGATGCCCTCCTTCTCTAGGACTTCTTCAAGAATCCTAGGATGGCAACTCTAGAGAGAAGGAAAGAAAAGAGTTGAGAAAGAAAAGATCTGTATTGATTTCAATTCTTTTTTTAAAATTCTAATATAACCTATGTATTTATACATAGTCATTAGATCCGACCAAAAACTCCCTGGCTAACCCAATATATGAAAGCACTCACCAAGCCCAAGTACATCTATGTCTCCCATAATCTCATCCTCTAGATCTAGACCCGACCTATACATAAAATAGCCATCTTAAGACCTCTCAAACTAGGTCTTAAGATCCCTAGGATCAACTCAGACCCTAGCCCAAAACAGACCCTCGCGTAATTTTGCCCGTGCACTGAGCCGACTCAGTGCTGGGTTGGCTTAGTCTAAAATTGAGCCGGCCTAGTCCTATGTCTTGCCCGCAGTTCCGAATGTGCAGCTCTCTATTTTGCCTGTGCACTGAGATTTAGCTGGCCCAATTTTGGACTGAGCCAGCTAACCTGCAGAAAATCTTCTTTCGGTAGTCTTGATTCTTTGACTTTGGTTCCTTGCTTCATCTTATATTTTAGATCTTTGAAGTACCAACCAAGCCCCTAGAATCTCCAGAGCCAACACCGTGACTCCTTCCGTGGCCTTCTAAGGCTTGGGAGCACCATAAATTCTCACAATCTCCACCTTGGTGCTCCCAAGTTTTGGCAAACCTCTCGACAATGACCTCCTACACGATCCCACTGTCCCTGTGCACTCGACAGCACCTATACAAACATTGCCTCTAGCAATTCTCTTCAACTGTTGTGCACCCTTGAGGCTTTTGGGATAACCGCATCCACCGCTGAAAATCTATGCTTGCTTGTTGGCACCATCCTAAAATTGTAGGATCCCTTCTGCTTAGTAGCTGCATCATTTTTTCTGAACTTTTCTGAAGAGCCTATAGTATTTCTGCACTAGCACATGCTATACCATCTGTCACAATCTCCTCAGAGCTATGTTTGTCCATCTGCACATGCTGCTCCATCTAGAACTGTGCATCACTAGCGCTCTAAACTCATGCCAAATTTTCTCTCTACTTGTGAAGCCACCTCTCCAGAGCTCCACCTATATCCGAAGTCCACCTAATGCCTCAGAAGTTGACTCTATCATCGAGTCCCTCAAGGCCAACCACTTAATGCTGTACTGCTGAGCCCGCTACTATACCTCGAACATCGTTGTTGCCCTTTCGAATCTTCCATGCTCCGCGGCCCTCTTTGAAACCATCTCGAATACCTCCATAACCCGTGGGCACCTTCGAAATCCAAGAGCTCATTTAACTCTTCTAAAATCAATGACTGAACCCTAGAAAATTTCACCATAGTCCTTCTCTTCTGCCCCTACACCAGCCATCGCTTTAGTTGTGTCCGGAGAACCATCCTCCATCTGAACCATGACTCTCCCTGATGCTCCTATAGAAGAAATCTAATCAATGATACTTTCCATTGCTAGAGACCTCCTGGCACTTCTTGAGACCTCCTGACTCTCTCTAAGACCTACATCCGATCTTTTTGAGATACAACTAATACTCTCTGCTGAGATACACTCCTTGATTGCTGCACCATCGAGCCTCTTTCAGTCCCTGAGCCTCTCTTAGTCTCTGTGCCTTCAGGATAGCGCTCCTGCAGCACTCCAGCGCTCTCTGACTCATCTCTACACCACTCTACAGCCGCCCAGTCCTAATCTACTGGATCTCCATGGATCATCCATCTCTATCACTCCCAAGGCTTCGTAAATTCATGCTCTAATCGAACTGTTGAATACATCTCTGATTATTTTTCCACCATTCTGACACCGAAGGACGTATAGTCACTTCTTCAGCCTTTCTTCGACCATTACTCCTTGAAAAATTTTTCTTCAACAGTCTTACACTCTCCATCTTTCTAGAGAACTCTGATGCTCTCTACTGAGATATCTCCCTCGACTGCTATATCGTCAAGCCCCTTTCAGCCCTGCATCTTCAGAAAAGCGCTACTGCAGCACTTCAGCGCTCCCTGCCTATCACATAATGGTCATGCACCTCGGTCTTTCCACCAAGATCGATCAATAAATTATGCACCAAATTCTTCCACCTTGGGAAAATCTCTTTTCATTAATCTTCTCAACCTTTACCTTTAACTCGCTGCTCCCGGTTGGCCAAACCACAACAACAACAAGGATAGATTTGAGAAAATCGTGAAATCCTTATATAGATTTTTGATTTCACCTTGTACAACTTCTCCTTCCCTTCTATGCACCATCAAGCTCTGAAACCTAGCTCCTTCCATGCACCATCAGGCTCTGAAACTAGGCTCTGATACCATATTATCGTCCATAATGTTTCAGACATCACCTAGCTCTGATACCAAATTGTAGACCCATGATATTGCTCGAATGCCAATCATCCTTGACATCATAAGCACCGATATCATATTGCGAAAGCTCCTGATCTTTAGCATGAACCTGAAGGAACCTGTAACATTCTCTATGGGCAGCAAACCATCGATCTTCCACTTAGATCTATGATGGGGTGCCTCCCTCCTTGGGCTTGAGGGAAACACCCCCTTCTCTAAGGCTTCTTCAAAAATCCTAGGATGGCAACTCTAGAGAGAAGAGAAGAAGAGAGTTAAGGGAGAAAAGATCTATATTGATTTTAACCCTTTTTTTAAAATCTTAATACAACCTATGTATTTATACATAGCCATTAGGTCCGACCAAAAACTCTCCTGGCTAACCCAATACATGAAAGCACTCACCGAGCCCAAGTACATCCATGTCTTCCATGCTCTCATCCTCTGGATTTAGATCTGATCTATACATGAATTAGCCATCTTAAGATCTCTCAAACCATGCCTTAAGACTCCTAGGATCAACCCAAACCCTAGCCCAAAATAGGCCCTCGTATAACTCTGCCCATGCACTGAGTCGACTCAGTCTCAGCACTGAGGTGGCTAAGTTCCACTAGGTCGGCTCAGTCTAAAACTGAGCTAGCCCAGTCTTATGCCATGCCAGCAGTTTTGAATGCACAGCTCTCTATTTTGCTTGTGCACTAAGACTTAGCCGACCCAATTTTAGACTGAGCCGGCTAACCTGCAGAAAATCTTCTATCTGCAGTCTTGATTCTTTGACTTTGATTTTTTGCTTCACCTTGTATCCCAAGTCTCTAAAGCAACAACCAAGCTCCTGAAATCCTTGGAGCCAACATTGTGACTCCTTCTGTGGCTTTCTAAGGCTTGGGAGCATCATAAATCCTCACAAACCCATTTGATCAATAGAAAATAAAATCTTTCAAAATTTAAAAATTATTTTTGAAATGCCGAACCCTAATCCATCAGTCCAAAAACTTAATTAAAAGAATTAAGTATCTCATAGAATCTAGAATTATGAATTAAAGATTCTAAGACATAAGCATAAGCTATGGGTTAAAGGGTTAGATGAATTAGGTCCATTAATTGGGTTAGACTTAAGATTAGTTAAAGAATAAATTAATCTAGAGTAATTGATCAAATCTAACCAAGTGTTGAATTAGATTAAGTCAAGGACACTCTAAACTCAACTTCAATAGTTATAGTTGAATGAGTCCATATCTTTAACTAGACCAAGATGGACTTGATTCATGGCTAAGCGGTCTAATCTAAAATTACTAGGTCAATCAGATTAAACCTAATTAATCGGCTGGTGTCTAAGGTAAGTTTGGCAGTCTAGACTAGTGGTTTTTAGTTAGGATCTACTCGCACTGATTCGATCTTTGATGAGTTAATGGCATGTCCCTTCTACTGATCTCACTTATCTGACCGACATGGTCGATTAGAGTTTGATTAGATCACTTGGTGATTCGAACTGACTCATGTCACTAAAAATTAATTTGACTGATTTCAATCAGTAAGACTGAATTAGATGCCCATGGACCTAAATTGATCCTAATCCTAACCTATTAACTTGGCAAAGTCAGTGGAAGGATTTGACTTGGTGAAGTTTATGGAAGAAATTGGTCTGTATCCTTTCTATCCTTAAATCATAAGTAACCTAAATTCTCTAAATTATTAGATTCTTAAAATAACTAAGTTATGGGGATAACCGAGTTATAGCCTCCCATTAAGGTGAATAGTAATGAGTTCAATTTTCTGGATGGACATTGGAGGTGCCTAACACCTAGGTGTTTATCTGGATATTAAAATTACTGTCCATCATATGATGATTAGGTTGCACTCTCTTAATGGTGATCAGGTTAGTCAGAGCCTACCTTGGGCCTGATCATCATTGGTTTGATACACCGAATTCAATCATGTTAATGGTTGGACCTAGCCAGACCTTTTCAGTGGAGGTCAAAGCTTACTGAATTGACTTCTGAAATAAAATCTAATTACTAAAAATTATTTAAAAAAATAATTGATTGTGAACCTTCCTATAGATACACACGAGTTAGATAGAGCCTACCTCAGGCCCATCTGTAGTCTATACGGATTTCAGTGTTCACTAAGGAGTTAATGTAATTCCTCGAATTGGAGGTAGAGGCTACTAATTTGCTAAAAATAATGAAAGAATCTTTAGACTAAAGTCCAAATCTTTAGGATTAATTAATTTAAGTACTAATAAGATTTCATATTTTTCTTTCAGATAAATAGAATGTCTAGTATTTATCCGCTCCATTCACTGTTGGACAGTGGTAAGCATTTAGGTTCTTATTACAAGGAGTTTAGTGTCTACCCTAATCTGACAGACCTGAAGAGGAATGATCCTCTTGACCCAAATGGGCTGAACAGAAGAAATCAGCAAGTAGTTGCTGGACAAGGATGTTATATGATAACATCTTATAATTTCTCCGTATGTAAAATATCTACCTGGATATTAGATACCGGAAGTCTGATTCATATATGCAATTTATTGCATGGACTTCAAATTGGTAGAAAGTTTGAGAATGGCGATAGATTTCTGAATGTTGGAGATGAAAGTAAAGTTTCAGTCCTAGCATTGGAAACTCTTGAGCTATTTTCTAAATATAAAAATATCATTTTAAGTGATTATCACTATTGTCCATCTTTTATGATGAACATAATATTTATTGGGCTTTTAGCCCAGGATGGTTATTATTTATCAATAAAATAAAATTATTATAATATTATTATAAATAATATTACAGTAATGCGAGAATAATTAAGAAATGATATTTATATTTAATCACAGTCTGTTAATGTAATGTACATGTCAAACAAATGTCTAAAGCTAGATCATGTCTTCGATGCCTATCTTTGGTGTTGTAGGCTCGATCATATAAACAAGAATAGGATAAATAGGTTAATCAAGAAGAATATCCTTAACATCGATGATTGTGAATCATTGAATACCTATGAGTCTTGTCTACTTGGTAAGATGACTAAATCATCTTTTACTGAAAAAGGCGAACGGACCACTGAGCTTTTGGGTCTAGTACATACTGATGTATGTAGACCCATGAACATATGTGCTAGAAGTGGATTCTATTACTTCATTATATTTACTGATGACCTATTTAGGTATGGGTACGTCTATCTCATGAAGAATAAATTTGATTCGTTTGAAATATTCAAAGATATCAAAATGAGATAGAAAAATAATCTGAAAAGAGTATTAAAACTCTTTGATCAGATCGAGGAGGTAAATATCTTTTCAACGAGTTTTTAATGTATTTGGAAGAGAATGGGATTCTCTTACAATGGATCCCTCCTAGAACACCACAGCATAATGGTGTATCAGAAAGGAGGAATCAAATCCTGTTGGACATGGTTCGATCTATGATGAAATTTATGAGTCTACCAATTTCATTCTGGAGTTATGCATTAGAGACTGCTTGTTATATTTTGAACGTTGTTCCGAGCAAGTCTATTGCAAAGACTCCATATGAGATATGGACTGGCCGTAAGCTGACACTCTATCACTTTAGGATTTGGGGATGTTCGATTTATGTCAAATATTTGTAGCCAAAAAAGCTTGAACCTAGGTCTGATAAATGCTTGTTCATAGGATACCCCAAGAAAATTAGAAGTTATTACTTCTACCTTGCTGAAGAACAAAAAGTGTTCGTCAGCAATAGGGCAGCCTTTTCAGAAAAGGAGTTTTTTATGGAAGGAATAGCTGCCTCTAATGTTGAGCTTCGTAAAGTTCGATAGGTAGAAGAACTGACACATTCTAGTGAACCTGCAAAACTAGATTTGATAAGATCAAACCCAGAGCCCGTTGAAGAGGCACCTTTAAGGAGATCCAGTAGAGTATCGCGTCAACTGGATAGATGTTATGATTTCTTGATCTGGGACGGTGATTCTATTGAACTCAATGAGAATGATGAGGATCCAATCACCTACATGGATGCTATGCAAAGGTCCAACTCTGATAAGTGGCTAGAAGCCATGAAGTTCGAAATGGAGTCCATGAAAGTCAACAGTGTATGGACACTGGTTGATCCACCTAAAGGGATAAAATCCATTGGGTGTAAGTGGATTTTCAAAAAAAAAGGGTGTAAATAGAAATATGGAGACCTATAAAGTCCGTCTAGTTACCAAGGGATATCGTCAATGTTATGGTATTGACTATGATGAGATGTTTTTTTTCGATGGCAATGCTTAAGTCCATTCGGATTATACTTGCGATAGCAGCATACCTAAACTATGAGATTTGACAAATGGATGTGAAGACCATTTTTCTAAATGAAGAGTTGGATGAATAGGTGTATATGATACAGCTTGAGAGTTTCATATCCACAGACAAGTCCAAGGTGTGCAAGCTTCAAAGATCTATCTATGGATTGAAGCAGGCATCTCGGAGTTGGAATATGTATTTTGATAAAGTGATCAAAATATATGGCTTCGTTAAGAACAGAGAAGAATCCTGCATTTATAAATGGGCTAACAATTTTGTAGTTGTATTTTTTGTATTATATGTAGATGATATTCTCTTAATCAGGAATGACATTCCTACACTATAGGGAATAAAGATTTGGTTGTCGTCTCAATTCTCTATGAAAAACTTGGAAGAAGCTTCCTACATCCTAAGGATAAAGATCTATAGGGATCGATCTAAAAGGTTGCTTAATTTATCCTAGTCCACGTACATCGATACCGTGCTGAAAAAGTTCAACATGGAGAATTCCAAGAAGGGCTATCTTCCGATAAGCCATGGAATTTCACTCTCAAAGAGGGATTGTCCGACAACTCTTCAAGAGAGAGAGCGTATGAGTAGAATATCATATGCTTCGGTAGTGGATTCTATTATATTCACCATGATGTGTACGAGATCAGACGTGGCATACTCACTATGAGTAGTTAGTAGATACCAATATGATCTGGATGAGCATCATTGGAAGGTTGTAAAGACAATCCTGAAGTATTTAAGAAATACAAAGAATCAGTGGCTCATCTATGGAGATACTGACTTGAAACTTATGGGATATACTGATTTTAGTTTCCAATCAGATCATGATGACAGCAAGAGTGTGTCAGGATATGTGTTTATCCTGAATGATGGAGCGACATGCTGAAAGAGTTTCAAGCAGCATACTGTGGCTGATTCTATGTGCGATGTGGAGTATGTCACGGCATCCGATGCTGCAAAAAAAGCTGTATGGCTGTGAAAGTTCATCAATGAGCTAGGAGTGGCATCCTCCTTGGATGGTTCGGTTCTACTTTACTGTGATAGTACTGGAGCCATAGCTTAAGTAAAGAAGCCGAAGCCACATCAGCGCACCAAGTATATTCTACATCGCTATCACTTTGTATGAGAGATCATGGAATGAGGTGACATCAACCTTCAGAGGATTGATAGAAAGGAGAATATGGCTGACCCATTTATTAAGGCTCTTGGAATCAAAGAGTTCGACAATCACAAATGGAAGATGGGTATTCGATACTGTTCTGAGTTGCTTTAGTCTAAGTGGAAGTTGTTGAAAATTGTATCCTAAAACTAATCATCTATATTATAAATGGTTAAGCTAAATATAATTATACTTAAATTATTAATAAATAAAATTATTATTTTAATATTTTCATCACTTTGTGCATCTTCCTGTAATGAGCTCTTTTGTGATGAAGTCCTTAGGACTATTTAGACTCGATAAAGGAGAATTTATTGTTTAGTTCTTAAATCAGTTTGCGACCAAAAGATTTATTGTTAATTAGGACAACAACGTATCGAATGTAGATCATTGTGTGCCATAAATATTGATTATCCTCTTAACCAAGAAGTATGGAGATACTGTTATGGCATGCAGGTGAAGTGTAGGGATATATTTTATTAAAGATGATCCAACTGTGGAGCTCTCTTCTGTCAAGAGTTGCTCGTAAAGGATATGGATATATGTGTTCCTTAGATCTGAGATCACCATGGTGACTTGCAGGCAACTCACTGTACTTAGGTACCAAACTATCTGAATTTTTAATTCAGTGATAGAAGGCTACTGGGTGCAGTCCAGTACTTAGCTTGTCGGTGCGTAAGTCAAGATGTGATTGACCCCTCTAAGTGTTAGAGCAAGTGCATCGCTATATTTCAATTTAGCAAATCCTCGATCAGGATAGTCCATATGATGGATGCTGAATTTTGAAATATAATGTGGATGAATTTTTAGGATTGGCAGTTAATCCTAGATCATCCTATAAGCATCGAGGTCAAGGGGATGAATTATACGATTATCATATGCCACAGGTTCGTCAATATTGCATTACAATTTTTTGACATATTCAGACGTCGGATACCATTGCTAGATGGTCATATCGATTAGTACAGAAAATTAGTTTTTGTGCTACCGGCTTAGGATTCGAACCTATGGGGTCACACACAATAGGAGTTTCTATCTAATCTGATCGTTGATATTGAGTCTCGATGATCTAGAACTCTATGATCAAGAGTCCCACCAGATTGAAACTCTATGATCAAGAGTCTCATTGGATTGAAACTCTGAGTCCTCTTTATCTGAAACTCTCTGATCGAGAGTCCTGATGACCTAGGACTCTATGGTCAAGAGTTCCACTCGACTGGGACTCTATGACCAAGAGTCCTAATGGACTGAAACTCTGAGTCTTACTCATTTAAAACTCTCTGATCAAGAGTCTTATTGGTCTGAAACTCTATGATCGCGAGTTTGACTCATTTGGGACACTGGGTTCAAGAGTCCCACCAGTTTAGGATTCTTCAAGAGTTTCATGTTGATGAAACTCTATTGCCCAGACATCCATTTGATTGAGACTCTATATTTATTGAAGAATTAATTAATAATTTGATTACTGATTGGCTCAATTTTATTGAGCGATGAGGATTCGATCAAGTCTGATCGAATTGAATTCAATTGGGTTTGACCCGATTAGGTCATGAGATAACCTAATCGCTATGGGAGATTTGATCCTAATTTGATCAGGACCTGGATCTAATTAATTTTTAATTTGATTAAAATTTTATTAGGTTGGGTTAAGCCTAAATTAGTTGGATTTAATCTAGTCTAATTGTGTCTAGATTAATTGGTTTGGTTGAAATCAATTAAGACTAAGTCAAATAAGTTTGAATTTGAACCTTCCTTCTCCCTGCGCCACCCTGCTTTGACTTTTCCACACCCTTTCTCACTCACACTTTGGTTTTACATGAGAATTCTCACACACAGAAGGTATCTAAGCCCCCTCCTCCTTTTGCCTTTGACCTAGTCCAAGTGTTGGATCAAATTGGATTTAAGTTGAATTTTGAATTCAACTTGAGTTGGTTGGTTTGGTTGAAACTTTTCAACTCCTTCTCATGCTTATCCATTCATCATGCCCCTTTAGAAATGTTACATGATTTTTTTTATGCATTTTCTAAAGGTGGGCATGTAGAAGGAGAGTCCTTCTACATGTCAAACATCCAGAGGTTTTGCGTTGGATAAGGATAAGAGGCTCACTTGATTTTTGAAATCAAGTGAGTGGTTAAAACCTTCCAACCACTCGATCCTTATCACTTTCAATGTATTTTTCCCATGGTATTCATGTCAATAAATTATGAAAATTTTTGTGCATATATAATAAGGGGTTAGCATTATGTGGTAAAAATTTTAGAGTGATTGGGCATTGATTTTGGGCAAAAAAAAAATCTTAGAGTTAAGGTGAGCAGGATCCTACAGTACTTTACTTTTCCCTCATGTCTCTCTTTTCTTCTGATTTTCACCTCTAACAATACTCAATTTTTAGATATGATCTCAATAGAATTTATAGATTAGAAAGTCATCTTTCTACAAAAGCTTATTTCATAGAAAAACTCTACATAGAGAGGGCGTGATAGGATTTTTAGTGTGTTAGGATTTTTGGATTGAGTGAAATCCTAGTTTTGGGAATCTAGGTTCGGGTGGAGAGATCGAGTTTTGTGAGCATCAGATCATCATAAAATTTAAAACATCTCTTCATCATCCTCCAATATTTGTGTTCTAATTTTTTAGAATATCTAAAAAATTAGAAAGTATATGATCAATTGGATTGATCATGATCAGCCGTCGAAGGTCTTGATGAGGAGCTAGCACTCCGATGGAGCTGATCGAGATTAGAAGCTCCATATGGACCAACCATAGAGACTGAACAAGTGTGCAGTTGCAGCATGATGCTAGAGCCTATTTCAATGGATTCAGATTATAGAGATCAGCTATCCGTGCATAGGTATCGAGTTCTGAACTCGTATCGATCAGCAAATATGATTTGCTGATTGATTGCATTTTATTTTTTTTATTACATATTACCATGTCTGGATCTTAAGTAGGATAATTGATTAGTTCAATGCATGCTATAGAATTAATATTAGATTAATTTTAGCTTTTGCTGTATTTTATTCAAAAAAGTTTCGAAAATGCATGCTTAAATCCTGCGCGATTTTCTTCACCACTTGCATCCCACTGGTCTCTTTCCTAATGGAAGAGTAACAAGGTCCCATGTCTCATTTTTTGCCAAAGCCCTCATCTACTCAACCATGGTTGCCCTCCATTTTGGATCAAGGTATGCTTCCTTCCAACCCTGTGGGATAGAAACAGAAGAAACAGACAAGACAAAAGCTCTATAGTAAGGAGATAAAGAATCATAGAAAACAAAATTGAAAATGGGATGTTTAGTACAAGTTCTGACTCCTTGTCTAATAGCAATGGAAACATCAAGATCATCAAAAAAAGAATTAGGATTAGAATAAAAATTAGAATCATCAAGGATCAAAGGAGACTCACCTCATATATCTTCATAATGTTCAGGAACTAAATTCAAGGATGCTGGTTGATCAGGTGTATCATGCTTAATGGACGTATCTATCTTGTTCAGATGTGTGTAAGTTATCAAATCTAGTCTATCCAATCTTTATAGGGGTTGAGGTGGTTGGTCTTTATTATCCTCATTAAGATCTGTCTCAAGTCTAAGAATCTCTCCCTGAAGAGGGTAATATAAGGAGGACACCTCTTCATTCTTGTGCTCCCCTTGAAGAGGTGATCGAGTGGAGAAATAAGGCTTAAATTCTCTAAATGTGACATCCATGCTCACAAAATATTTTCTTGAAGATGGGTGGTAATATTTATATCCCTTTTGAGTACTAGAGTAACCCACAAATACACATTTAAGAGCTCTAGGTTCCAACTTTCCAACATTTGTCTTATGAACAAAACAAACACAACCAAAGATCATTGGGGGAACATTATAAGAATTACTATCCTGTAAAACTTCTAAAGGACTCTTAAAGTTTAGTATTCTAAGAGTCATTCTATTGATAAGATATGCTACAGAAAGAACAGCATCCCCTAAGTAAGGTGTAGAAAGGTTCATGGTAAACATAAGGGATTGAGCCACCTCAAGTAAATGTCTATTCTCTTTCTGATACTCCATTTTGTGCACTAGTATTAACACAACTAGTCTGATGCACAATTCTATTTGAATCTAAATAAGCATGAAAGACTATTTATATATTCAATACTATATCAATTCTTAGAATCTTAACCTGAGCATTAAACTGTGTACAAATCATCTTGTGAAACTGTTGAAAGCAAGAAAACACTTCATTTTTTGCTTTCATCAAGTAAACCTAAGTCAATCTAGTGCAATAATCAATAAAAGTGACAAACCATTGATAACCAGATAAAGAACTTGTTTGGGTAGGCCCCCATATATCAGCATGAATAGTTATGAAAGGCATCAAACTCTTATTATTTATTGGAACATAAGAATATCATGTGTGTTTAGCAAATTCACAAGCATCACAAATCAGCAATTCAGATTTGCATTGTCTAAACAAAATAGGATATAACCTTTCTAAAGTAGAAAAAGAAGGATTTCCTAATCGCCTATGCCACTAGATGATCTCTTGTTCAGCACTTATAGAATGTCCTAACAAAGCTTGGTTGGGATCAGGATTTGAGAGACCACAATTGTCATCCAGAAGATACAGGTCATCTTGCAATCTACCACTGCCAATCGTTCTCCCTATTTTTAACCCTTGAAATATGCAATGAGTAGGAAAAAATTTAATTTCGTAATTAAGAAATTTAGTAATGGAACTAACGAACAAAAAATTAATAGGAAAGCTAAAAACATGAAGAACTAAAGCTAGATTTATGATGGTAGTACATTTAATAAAACCTATTCTAGAAATAGTGGCTAAGGACTTGTTTGCTATGCGGACTTTTTCTTTTCCTGTACATGGAGAGTAGGTTGAAAATTTATTTTGAGAGCCTGTTGTGTTTGTTTGCTCCAGAATCTACAACCCAAAAAGATGTTTGAAGATTCACAAAAAAAGCATTACCTGATTTGACAAAAGTAGAAAAGGAAGCAGTAGTAGATTGAGATTCAAGCTGAGACAACAAACGCCTTAGGGATTGGACTTCTTCATTGTAAAAGATCCTAGTATTATTTATTTTCTCAGAGAAATCCTCGATTTCAGATACATTCGCTTGTGGTCTTGATGAACCCATCCACTTACCACCATGCCCTTTGGTTGGGCGACCATTTAGTTTTCAGCAATATTCTTTTGTATGCCGAGACTTGCCACAGTAGTCACAGTATAATTGATTCTTGTCTGGACAACCATGATGAGGAACATGTGATTGCTCTTATGAAGAGGCAACTACTAGCCCTGCCTTATCAATAGAGGATGAATGGATCATAACACTCCTTCGACTCTCCTCTTGTTGGACATATGAGTATGTTTGCCTTAAGGAAGGCATAGGATCCTTTCCAAGTACTTGGATCCGTATCTAATCATACTCTATATTCAAGCTAGCAAGAAAATCATATATGCATTCCTTTTCAATCAATTTCTGAAACTTAACAGATCAGCAGCACACGTGGCTTGAAAGTTCTGATAGTAATCCAGTTCTTGCCATAAACCACTTAATTCAGTAAAGTATTGTACAAAGTCATCTCACCTTGTTTAGTTCTATGAATTTTGTTATGGAGCTCGTAAATCTGTGCATCATTGCCCATTTGAGAGTAGGTTTGAGAAACTACATTCCAAATAGTAACTGCACTATTCAACAACAAATATCCCTGAGCAATCTGAGGTTGCATAGAATTGATGAACCAAGACATCACAAATGAATTTTTAGATTTCTACCGAATATGATTAGAACTGATAATTTTTGGTTTTAGACTATCTCTAGTAATATATCCTTATAGTCCCCTAGCTTGAATGAACAAAAGATAGGATCTAGACCAAACTAGATAGTTAGTTCCATCGAGCTTTATAGGACTGATTTATAAAGATGGGTTATCACTCACAAAGTCCGATTTTGTTTCAGTCATAGCCCTTTTTTCCTCAATCATGTTTCAGCAAATAGGAGAAAAAGCACTGAAGAAACAATACATTTAGTACCAGTAAAAAAAAAAAGCAAACCAAGTCAAGAACCAAGACTGGATAGAGGTGTGACACACGAGAAAGAACACGAGCAGTAGGCCGATCGATGGCAGGACTTCCTCCTAGGGCAAGAGGTCACACTCAACTCCCCCTAATAGATCGCTAGAAGCTTGACCCAGAAAACCTAATATGGCTCTATAAAATTATGCCATGAAAAATCAGCACGGCTTTGATACCATTAAGAAAACAAAAAAGAAAAATTAGAGAATTTTTTTTTGTATATTTTTCTGAATCATAATGCTCTTTACATAGCTCCTATTTATATACATTAATTAGTCCTAGAATAGGAAACTAAATAATTAAAAAAAAATAGAAGTAATTAGGAGAATCAGCTATATACAGAAATTAAAATTAATTATTAATAATTTAGAATTCTTATAATCGTAGGATTTCAACAGATACCATAATAATAGATACCATAATTTGAAATTTTTATAATCATGAAATTTCAGTAAATCATGAAATTTTAATAAATACCATAATTTGAGATTCCTATAATCACAAAATTTTAAATATATATATATATATATATATATATATATATATATATATATAGATAGATAGATATATATATATATATATATATATATATATATATATATATATATATATATATATATATATATATATATATATATATATATATATATATATATATATATAGAGAGAGAGAGAGAGAGAGAGAGAGAGAGAGAGAAAGAGAGAAGGCATGGGAGGCCTTCTTCTACCTCCTCAACTATTTATGGCAGAACAAGGCCTGGATCGCCTTGTTCCATGCCAAAATGCTGAACCATCTGGAATTGGGGCTGATAGTTTGGTACACTTGGGACCAGTGGTTTGGGGTGGTACAGAACTGGCATTAACGTGTGCTTTATGATATTGAACTATACTTCTTTGAATTTCCTATCTTTATGGATCAATGCTACTTCGTTGAGAATAAACTCAGTATCGAGCAGTTCTGGTCCATATGAAACTGGTTCTGGTTTGACAAGGTTAATGCAGTTTCGTACATCTTTGAGCCCAAGCCAAAAGGTCTCAAGTCTTTTTCCCTCTTCATTTCTGGGGTGGAACGTGTCATGCCATCCTATCCATGGGCTTGCATGCCTATGGTGACTAAAGTCCTTGATCTAATCATCAGTTGTTTTCCACAAGTGTCATTTGTTACAACCAGTTTATTCTCTCAGTCATTTTGGATTATCCTGCAATGTTTGGTAAAAGTTCTGAAGTGTAGGTTGATTTGTCTTTGTAGGCAACACTTTGTGAAAGGTGAAAATGTACCCATAATCCTGACGTTGCGACGGACAAGAAGGTAGGTAGCCTTCCTCTGGAAATTATTCCTATACCAACTAAACAACTTTGTGCCCCTTCTGTTGAGAGCAAGCGCAAGTACTAAGCTTTTCATCATCCCAATCAGCTGTCTTAGATATTGGTCTTGGGAATCAAAATGTTGCCGGTCATCGCATGAAGCAAAGAAGAGTCGTTCTCCGGTATGAATTTCTTTGGCAAATCTGAAAGTTTTGCTCCAATAGATTGGTGCTAAAGAAGAAAAATATCCATAACTTTATGAAAATGGTAAAGAAAGTGCAGAATCCAGCTGTCTTCTCCAGAAGCTCCTCTGGAGATGGTCCAATTCCATCCTCCGGCAATAATTAATCTACAGCAATTTAATCTCTTGGTGTAATAGGTCCAGACTCTCACCAACATCGTACAACAGCTCCAACAAATAATGGAGTGACGGTATGAATCTGTTTTTCAAGCGGCTGCATCTCGAACCAGCCATTTTCCAACCCTCCAAGAACTTCATCGAGAGCACCTTCTTGATCAAGAAGAGCACTCCTATGAAGTTGAATCAACCCCTTATAGCAAGAAGCCACTGTAGGATATAGATCTTGAATAGAAGCTTCAAGATCTTGAAAAGAGATTGAAAGAGGTGCAGCTCGAAAGGCCTTTCCAAAGTAAGAAGGACTTCCACCTCACTTTTTCTTTTTTTGCTGAAATCTTAAATGAACCGATTCCCTCCTGATTTAAAATGCCCGTATTGGAGTCATTCGATAGTTCCACGAACCCTCAAGACCATCTTGAAGGATATAGAGACGTGATGAGCCATTCGATAGTTCCACGAACCCTCAAGACCATCTTGAAGGATATAGAGATGTGATGGGAAAGACCATCTGACACCCTTTTCTGTATGGTCTTTCCCATCATCCACAAAAAATCTTCAAGAGTGTGGTTATCTGGACTCTACCCAGGGTCTATTTCATCTTTTGACTAGCTGAGCAAGCTCTTTGTAGCCTATTTTGGAAGTAACTATCTGCATCTGAAGCACTCGAACAGCCTCTTTTCCGTAGTGCAGTAGGAGGATGAGTCCCTTTGTGAGTACATGGCCTGCTTCAATGCGGCCATTCTTGGAGTTAAGGACTTCAACAAGCTGTTGCAATATCAGCCTTGAAGCAGGGACTCAGGAGCTACCGTCTGGTCTTCTCCCTCAACAAGAATTTTTTGAAAAACTATGAGGGAATGTTGGCTCGAATCTAGAAATACATCCATGCAGAAGAAGATGAGAAGCTGAGCAAGAAGGAGAAGAAACATAAAGAATGAAAGAAGCGGCCTCGCGAGGAAGAACACGAGAATCAGGAGAGCACGAGGGAGCCATCTCGAAAAAATCTGAGGTTCCAAAGTCCACCCCATAAATTTAACAGCTATGCCTCTCTGCCCGCCTCTTGATTATAAATCTTGATGGAGATAGAGAATTAAGGATATCTCCATCGCCCCAATCCTATGAAGGCCCTTGTTGATAAAAAAAATAAGAGCAAATTCTACTACTTCCATCGGGATCACAGATATGATATTGAAGAATGCCATCAACTTAAAGATAAGATTAAGGCCTTAATCTACCGGGGCTATCTTGGCAAGTATGTCCGAGATTGGGCAAATCAGGCCCTGGAGCAACGACAAAAGCTAGATGACACTACAGAGCATAACTGATCGATTGCAGAAGTTATAAACATGATCTTACAAGACATCAGACCTCGGGGGGCATTTAGGAATCCCTCTCCAAAAAGGTAGCGCCCCAAAAATTTTATTTTCTTTTCTGATGAAGATGCTTAGGGGGTCCAAATATCCCATAATGATACTATCATCGTTTCTATGATGATAACAAATTATGATGTAAAAAAAATTCTAGTAGACAATGGAAGCTCAACAGATGTGTTATTTTATGATACACTCTCCAAAATGAATGTGATAAGTAAATTAATGCAAGTTGGATGCCCACGGTTAGATTTTTAGGTGACTCAGTGGCAGTCGAGGGAGGAATCATGCTACCAGTCACCATGGGAAGAGAACCGTACCAATCGACTGTACAGCTTACATTTCTGGTTATCAAAATATCTTTCATATATAATGCCATCCTTGGCCGACCTGGGCTCAATGTTTTTAGGGTGGTAGTCTCAACTTACCACCTATTGGTCCATTTTTCGACCAAGTTTGGCATCAAAAAAATGTGAGGAGATCAAATGTTGGCCAAACAATGCTTTCTGATAGCTTTGTAGATAAAAGAGCTGGTAAAAAATTCACTAATTGAAATTTCCGATCAAGAGCTTAAAAGTGAGGATGGAAAGAGTCAAGGTGAGTCTGTTGAACCACTTATTACCATTCCTCTGGGAAAGGATTTGAAGAAAACTATCCAGATAGGAGCTCGGTTAAATACCAACCTCAAAAAAAAATTGGTCTCTTTCCTTCGGCAAAATGCAGATGTGTTTGCTTGGTTAGCTTCAGATATGCTAGGAATTCCTGCTGATGTCATCACACATAAACTAAATATTGACCCCAAACACAATCCTGTAAAATAAAAAAAGTTTCGCTCTCGAAAGGCAGAAAATAATAGATGAGGAAGTTGATAAACTTCTGAAAGCTGGATTTATCAGAGAAGCACAATATCCAAATTGGATAGCCATTATTATGATGGTTAAGAAAGCAAGTGAAAAATGGAGGATCTACATCGATTTTATCGACCTCAATAAAGCTTGTCCCAAGGATAGCTTTTCTCTTCTAAAAATCGATCAATTGGTTGATGCGACCTTAGGACACAAGCTGTTAAGCTTCATTAACGTCTTCTTTGGCTACAACCAAATTAGAATGGCACCAAAAGATGAGGAGAATACATCATTTATCATCGACAAAGATTTGTATTGTTACAAAATAATGCCTTTTGGTTTGAAAATGCAAGTGCCATCTACTAACACCTAGTCAACAAAGTTTTCAAGTACCAGATTAGTCATAACATGAAAGTTTATATAGATGACATGCTGGTTAAAAGCATAGAGAAAGATCAGCACATTATCGACCTGAAAGAGGCATTCAGAGAGCTCTGCAAATATTAGATGAAGCTTAACTCCAACAAATGTGCTTCCGGAGTCACAACTGGTAAATTTCTTGATTTTTTGATAACTCAGAGAGGAATAGAAGCCAATCCTGAAAAGATTCAAGCATTGCTTGAGATGAAGCTCCCAAGCTTCCTGAAAGATGTATAATGGCTCACGGGATGAGTAGCATCTCTCAGTAGATTCATATCTAGGTCAGTCAAAAAATACCTTCCATTCTTTAAAACCTTAAAATAAATCAAAGATTATAGGTGGTCGAAGGAATGTCAATCTATCTTTGATAAACTCAAGGCGTACCTTAGCTTAGTTTCATTATTATCGAAATCAGTTGAAGGTGAGGATTTATTCATATATCATCTATTTCACCTAATGCTGTTAGCTCGATTCTAGTTCGAGATAATGCAGGGATATATAGACCCATCTATTACACCAGTAAATTATTATGAGATGCAAAAACTTGGTATTCTAGAACTAAAAAACTCATCTATTTTTTGATCACGACCACCAAACGACTTCGACCATACTTTTAAGCCCACTCTATTGTCATCTTGATAAATCAGCTACTAAGATTAGTCTTCAATGACTTGACACATTCGATCGATTGGCCAAATGGATTATTGAATTCAGCAAATTTGATATCTACTATCGACCTAGATCTTTTATGAAAGCTCAGGTGCTGGCTGACTTTATGGTAGAATGTTCAATATCTGAAAAAAATTTGATCCTGAAAATTTAGAGAGAAACTACTGGAGAATTCTATTGGCTCTTACATGTGGATGGAGCCTTAAATGCTCAAGAAAATGGCATCGGCTTGATTTTGGCTAGCCTAGAAGGAGCTATCACTGAACACACTCTAAGATTCAGTTTTAAAGCCTCTAATAATGGGGCTGAATATGAAGCCCTCATTACGGGACTCAAAATGGCAAGGGAGCTCAATATTAAGAAGCTCAAGGTCTTCACAGACTCCCAGCTTGTCTCTAGATGGGTATGAGGTCAATACGAAATTAAAGACTCTATTATGTCTCAATATTTATATAATGTAAGAAAATTATTGAAAAATTTTGATGATCTTAAAATCATTCAAATACTGAGATCGAAAAATGCCTAAGTAGATGTCCTCTCACATCTTGCCACATTAGGATTTTCTGACCTTAACCAAAGAGTATTTCATTAAAGTCCTTGAGAAACTCAGCATAGAAATTTTATTGATTACTTAAGTGAATCATGAACCGAGCTGGAAAGATCCTTTGATAGATTATTTGGATAAAGGAATACTGCCTAATGATCTTACCGATGTAAGAAAAATCAAAGGCAAGCTCCATGGTATGTCATTTTGGATGGAAAAGTCTATAAGAGATCATTTTCTTTCCCTTTGCTCTGGTGCTTAAGACCCTCGGAGGCTGATTATGTCCTTCGGGAGGTTCATAAAGTAATCTATGACAATCACTTGGAAGATAGGTCCTTAGCGTACAAAGTAATCCGATAGGATTATTATTGGCCAACCATATAGAAAGATGCAACTGACCTCATCAATAAATATGATCAATGCCAGAGGTATGCAAACATTCAACACCAATCAGTAACTAAACTTATTTCTATTACGGCTTCTTGGCCTTTTGTAATTTGAGGAATGGACATTCTTGGACCATTTCCCATGGCAATAAGACAAAAGAAATTTCTGGTAGTTGCAATCAATTACTTCATCAAATGGGTAAAGACTGAACCACTACCACAAATTACTGAGAAAAAGATGCAAGACTTCATCTAGAAGTTGATTATCTATCATTTCGGTCTTCCCCAAATCATTATTACTGATAACGAGAAAAATTTGATAATGCAAAATTTAAGAAATTCTATTCCAAATTGCATATCAGCCACAGGTTGACCTCAGTAGGACATCCATAATCTAATGGAAAAGCTGAGATCATGAATCGAACAATTCTCCAAGATCTAAAAATCATGCTCACTAAAGCTAAAGATCTTTGGGTAGATGAACTATATAATGTTCTATAGGCTTATAGAACCACTCCTAGATGATCGATGGAGGAAACACCTTTCAAGCTCACGTTTGGATCAAAGATAGTGATACCTATGAAAATTAGCCTCTCAACACCAAGAGTGAAAAACTTTTATGAGAAAATTAAGTAATTCAGATAGATTGAGAACTGATCTCGACCTGCTAGAGGAAGCCAGGAAAAGGGCTCAAATACGAATGGCTACATACAAATAAAAAGTGGCTAGATATTACAATGCCAGGGTAAGGCTAAAAATCTTTCGTAAAGGCAATCTAGTCCTTTGCCAAGTTAAGGTTTCGAAATCTCTAGAATAAGAAAAGCTCATCCTAAATTAGGAAGGATCGTATCGAATTACTGAAGTGATATGTCCAGGGGCATACAGGATTGAGAATTTAGATAGTTCAAGTATCTCGAGAACATGGAATGCTAAAAATCTTAGAGTATATCATCAATAAATTTTGAATAAAGATTTTAAAAATTTTATCCCATTGAAGACTCCTCCAAAATTTCAAATTCTCTTAATTATCTCGACAAAAAATTGATTTCTAGATCGGTAAAGCCCGAAGGGCACAGGAGATAAGATCTCCACTATTCTAAAAAAATCGATCTTTAGATCAGTAAAGCCTCGAAAGGCACAAGAGATAAGATCTTCACTATCTTAAAAATCAATATCCAGATCGATAAAGCCCCAAAGGGCACAGAAGATAAGATCTTTACTATTTTAAAAAAATCAATATCCAGATCGGTAAAGCCCCAAATAGCATAGGAGATAATGTTGACCCCATGATTAATTTTGATGATTGTCAAACTTTGAGTATTTAAGTATTTAACCATGTATTTCAAGAATGGATGTAGGTCTTTTTAGATTTTTAAGTTAAAATTATAATTTTATCAAGTTGGAGATAAAGAAAAAGTGACAATTGGCAAAATTATAATTTTATAAAATTAAAAAAAAATCTATTTTAAAAGTTTCAAGAATAAGTTTAGAAAATTTTTGATCTTTTGGAGGTAGTCTCATAATTTTTGGATGCATAAATTAGAAGAAAATCAAGTTTTAGCAAAATGGTCAACCCAAGGGATGACCCCTAGGTCATCCCCTTTTGAAATGGACTGCTTGGAATGCTTGGCATGTAAACTGGGCTGACCCAATTTGAGATTGAGCCGATCTAGTCTCAATGGAAGCAAAAGATAGAAAGTGCAGAAAGCTAGTTTTTCAAGATCCAAGGGATTAAGCCGATCCAGCTATAAACTGAGCAATCTAGTTAGGATTGAGCTGACACAATTAAAAACTGAGCCGATCTAGTGACCGTAATGACTAATTTTTTGTAGCTTTTTCAAACAATCATTTCTCCACTCCAATGACTATTTCAAGACTTTCAATGACTAGAACTGATTCTTAAGCTATCACAAAGAGTATAAAAGACTAAAAAAATATTTGAGAAAGAAGATTAAGTGGATTGAAAGTAGAAATCATTTAAATGGTGAGATTCATTGAATATCTAAAGAAAAAAAGAGAAATGAGAGGACTTTGTGCATCAAATTCAGAGAGCTTCTAAGTATGATTATCCTCATTCATTCGAGCTTCCTCTCAGCCTTTAAAGGAGAGAATACAAAGCTTCAAAAGCCAACTTTCAGTCTCTCCATCAAACTTCAAAAAGAATTTTTTTTATTTTTATTTTTATGCTAAATTTTTATACTTATATTTTTATTTCTTTATAAGTTTCTTTGGGAAAAAGAAACTTGGGATGTAGGTTGGTCCAAAACAAAAATTGGATAGTATAAAGGTTGTGATTGGTGCTCTTAGATTAAAATTAATCAGGTTGATAGTAAACTTGAGAAAACTATCGGTATAGAATTATGGTTGGTGAGCCCAGCAAAATCAATTGAATTTATTTGTAATTTTGAATCAAAACAAGCGCATTGTAATCTCAGATTATAGTAAAATTTTCAAGGGGATAGCTTGGAGAATGGACGTAGGTACGAAATTGCACCAAACCATTATCAAATCTTTATGCATTTATTTTTATGATTTTGCTTTTCTTACTTTCCTTATTTACTTTATATATTTATATTAGTTAGTTGCTTTTAATTTCGCTGCTATACATTGCTCATTCACCATAAGCATTCAAGTTTCTCTTAATTAGAAGCACATATTTATCTTAGAGTATAATTTATCCAAAACTTTTATAAACTCAATTCATCCCCCCTCTTGGATGGCCATACCTGGGCAATAAGTGGTATCAGAGCAAGTGCTCTATTATTGATTATTGATCTAACCGTCTAGAGTTAAAGATTTTGATAATCCAAATGGAGTCTTTATTTAATGAAGGTTATTCTATACATAGACCTCTACTTTTTAATGATTCTAATTATATCTATTAAAAAGCTAGAATGAAAATTTTTATATAAGCATATGATTATAAGTTATAAAAAATTATAATAGATGGCTCAGACACGATCAATGCATTGAAAGAGCATGATAAAGAAATAACCCAACTTAATGCTAAGACCATGAATATACTTTATTGCTCCTTGGACCTAAATGTATTTAATATAATTTCTTCATGTATTTCAGTAAAATATATATGAAAAAATTGGAAAGAACTTATGAGGGAGCAAATAAAAAAGAAGAATCAAGCTTCTATGAAGAGAAGGAAGCTCATCCTAATTTTGGCCTTATAGCTCATAAGAATGAAAAGAAGAAGAACAAGAAACAAAGAAAAAAGAAAGCATCAACTAAGGGGGAGCAAAGTAAGGAAAAGAAAAATGAAAAAGAGAAAGAAAGAACTACAAATTCTTGCCTCATGGCCAATGACGATAAGGTAAATATTAATGACTCTTCTGATTTTATTTTTAATAAGTTATTTAAAGTATTTAATGATTTAATGGATGAATATAAAAAATTAAGGCTAAAAAATAAAGAACTTAAAAAGTCTAATCTTTCTTTGGTTGAAGAGAAAAATAAAATTTTGAGTGAAAAAGAAGATCTTTTGAAAGACATAAAAATATGACCAAAGGAAAGAAAGATTTTTTGGAACAAATTAAAATTCTAACTAAGAAAAAGGAGAATACTATTGAATCTAAAAAATTCTTAGTTAAAGAAAAAGAAATCCTTTCAAAATCTAAAAGCTCTTTAGTTAAAGAAAATATTGAACTAAAAAAGGAATATGAGGTTTTGAAATTCTCCTTAGAAGAAAAAAAAATCTTTTAGAAGAAAAGAAATCTCTTATGGAAGAAAATGAAAAATTGAGAAAAGAAATTGAAAACTTGAAGTCCATGCTTGAAAAATTTTCTATTGGATCTCAAAAGCTTCAAGCAATTTTTAATAATCAAATGGCTATTTTCAATAAAGCCGAAATTAGATATAATCCTTTAAAAAAATAGAAATTTATCAAAAATATATTTAGCAAAATTTTATTTAAAAATAATTCATTTATATATTTTAAATGTAACAAAATAGACCATAAAATTTTTGAATATAATATTAAGAAAATTGGTCATACTTTAGTTAAACAAATTTGAATTTCAAAAGAAACCATGTGCTCTAACCTCAATGGATCCAAGATGGCTTGGATACCAAAAACTAAAAAATAATTTTTTTCAGGTACTCCAGGCATCCAATGAAGTGAAAGGAGCAAATTTTTATGAATGAATGCTTTAAAAATGAAAGAAGATGGATGATGATGCTTGGTATAATCTAAACTTTTCTTACATTATACCATCAATGTCTGTTTGATTGGTTGATTCTATTGCTTATTTGCTTGAAATAATTTTAGTGTGATTGATTTTGATGTTTGAAATGAGATGAATATTTAGATTTTAAAAGTTCAATATGCTCTCCTTTAAGTATCATGTTATGATATGAATTGAAATTATCTTAAAATTCAATATGATATAATAGCTTTTCCATATCAATTTTGCAATTGATAAACTTAAATTAAAATATACTTAGTTGGATATGAATGTTTTTAAGTTGCTGAACATATAAGTAAAACTATGCTTGACATTCCCCCATAAAATGCTAAATTATTAAATCTTTAATAAAAATTTTGTATGGAATAAAGTACTTGAGGATAAGACATTCAATCACAAAAATTGCATACTTGATATGTTGAATAACATTGCATATTAGCTTATCCCTAAGGATTTGAAATTTCATAGTTCAACCAAAACTCATAGAGCCTATATTTAGACTTTCTTTTACATGAATCTCTTGACTTGATAATCTTGCCCCCATGATTGATTAATTCTTGATCCCCCAATTTGACTTAAATATCTTTCTTAATCATCGATTTAATTACTTATTGATTCTTATTCAACTTGATTAAATTTTTTAGAATCAAAAACTGCTTGAACTATTTTCTGCTTCGAGGAGCCAACTTCTAATTTCATTGGAGTTGACCTCTCTTCAAGAGCCGACTCTTGATTTAGCAGGAGTTGATTTTTCTTTGAATTAGTTCTCCTATTTGAAAATATCCCAAGGCTCCATCATTTCATTATTAATTTTCTTAAGCCATAATCTCTTTTAAACCCCTCTCCTACTAAAATTGGATCTTTCCTCTCCATTTCTATTCTAATCTTGTAGTTCTTGTTCTCCAATGACACCTCGAAAGTATTTTATCCGAAGAAAGAGAAAGTCTAGTTTTCAAAGTAAAAGGTATGTAGACTGAGATAAATGTTGATAGCATTGGACACACGCTATACATATACAGACTAGTAGAAGCACCTTGGATTATCTCAAGCAACTACATATTTAAGATTTGTATTTGATCGAGATGATGATTAAGGATATTGAGGATATCAGCTCTCATACTATAACAGATGATGATGAGACTCCTACAGTAGGATCTACTATAGTAAATATCATGACAAGGAGCCAACAGAGCAGCATGAAATAGCTTCACTTTCATAGACCAACCATCCAGATACTAGCTCATGATTACTTGATAGATTGGATGAGGATGCATTTGTTGAGAGGCTCTCCATCAAGATCATAGCATCAGTCTATGCAGAGCTTTAGAAGTACATATCAGAGGCATACCAGACGAGATGAGATCAGATGGAGGCATTATCATTGGTCAGAGATGAGTTAGGAAGATTGATTCGGGCACTAACTACAGCAAGAGATATGTTTACTACCGGATCCAGTCATTTGGAGATATTAGACTACACTCTCTTTCTACCTAGTCTAGATTTACATCTTAGGATTATCCTAATATATACTTGCTTAAGATGCTAGAATTTCTTTTCACAGCTTTAGTGATCCTTTCAATCTATTTTTGGCATCTATATAGGATATAGCTCTCATACATTTTACATGCTTTCATGATTTTATCTTTATAATCACCATTGGCTAATCAATAAAAAATTTTATCTTTTATAAAAATTCAATGTATTTAATATTATTTGTTTGACTCAATATGTGCTTTGCTTGCAAAACAAAGAAAGAAAAATGATTACTTATTTAAATTCATTAAATATACTTATTTTAAAATACAGAGAGAGAGAAAGTTGAAAAGTAAAGCAATCCAGCTATTAATATGAAAAATAAGAGAAATCTATTGATTTAATTTAATTAAAAATATTGATGAATTTATGATCTTAAATTCTCTATCAATTATTTTATTTTGAGTCTTATTGATTTTAAACTTTTCATTAAATACTTTATAATCTTTTTAATTTATACTTTCATGTGTTTATTCAATTTAATTTACTTGATTTAAAGTGCTATCAGATAAATAAATTATTCTTCAATATTAAAAATTATTTAAAGTGGTATCATTAATATGCTAGTTTTATATTTTGATTTGCATGATTATTCTTGATAATTAATTGGAGTTAAATTAAATTAAAAATATATTCTTATTCTAAGAAATAAATTTATAAACTTAATTTTAAAACTCATTGAAAATTCAAATTTGATACTTAATTTTTGATGTACATTGCAAATTTTTAATGAATTATTTTTATTAAAATAATTTTTACTCAAAGCAATAAATTTAAAAATATGACTATCATTTATCTTAATACTATTTATTTATTTTACTCAATATATTTTTGATACATATCTTTTCTAAATTTAATTGACTAAAATTTTTTTAAAAAAAAGATTGAATATAAAAGTATATATTATACTTGATTTTATGGTTAAATCTTTTGAAAAGCTCTATTTCTCTTAAAGTTTAAAAGTATATATTTAAAAATCTAATTAAAATATCATATTCATCTAAAAAGGAAGAGAGTCTATAATATTTGAATTTAAGCTAATTTTTGAAAAAAAAAATCATTCAAAAGAAGAGGTAATTTTTTTGATTTGACTTTATGAATTTGATATATCTCTCAATTTAATGTCTTGATGTTGATTTTGATGATTTTTTCTTTATTCTTTTTTATGAGCTTTTTGATGTTGTCAAGAAGGAAGAAAGGTATATTGAATATATGCTTAAAAAATTAATACTTAAGAAACTCAATAAATTTCATGCTTAAAATCTTAATACTCATTATTTTGAATTAAAATATTATTTTGATATGAGTATATAAATTATGTGAAACATTAAGTAGAGTTTTCATGAAGTGTGCACTTATGTTTATATATATTATCACTTCATGACTTATACTAGCCAATTTATTAAAATATATTAAATTATATTTTTATGCATATACTCAAAATTTTGCCATCATAAAAAAGAAAGAGATTGTTGATCTCATGATTGATTTTAATGATTCTCAAACTTTGAGTGTTTAAGTATTTAACCATGTATTTCAAGAATGAATGTAGATCTTTTTAGATTTTCAAGTTAAAATTATAATTTTATCAAGTTAGAGATAAAAAAAAGTGACAAAAAAGAAAATCATAATTTTATAAAATTAAAAAAAATCTATTTCGAAAGTCTCAAGAACAAGCTTAGAAGATTTTTGATCTTTTGGAGGCAGTCCCATAACTTTTGGGTGCATAAATTAGAAGAAAATCAAATTTTAGCAAAAGAATCAACCCAAGGGATGATCCTTAGGTCATCCCTTTTTGAAATGTGCTGCTCGGCATGCTTGGGATATAAACTAGATCGATTCAGTCTGAGACTGAGCCAACCTAGTCTTAGTGAAAGTAAAAGATAGAAAGTGCAGAAAGCTAGTTTTTCAAGATCCAGGGGACTGAGTCGATCCAGCTATAAACTGAGCCAACCTAGTTAGGACTGAGCCGATCCAGTCAAAAATTAAGCCGACCTAGTAATCGTAATGGCTAATTTTCTATAGCTTTTTCAAACGGCTATTTCTTCATTTCAACAGCTATTTCAAGGCTTTCAACAATTAGAACTAATCCTTAAGCTATCACAAAGAGTATAAAAGGCTAGAGAAATATTTGAAAAGAAAGATTAAGTGGATTGAAAGTAGAAATCATTAAAATTATGAGGTTCACTGAATATCTAAAGAAAAATAGAGAAAATAGAGGATTTTGTGCATCAAATTTAGAGAGCTTCCAAGTTGATCATCCTCATTCATTCAAGCTTCCTCTCAACCTTCAAAGGAGAGAATACAAAGCTTCAAGAGCTATCTTTCAGCCTCTCCATCAAACTTCAAAAAGAGTTTTTTTTTATTATTATTTTTGTGCAGAATTTTTATACTTATATTTTTATTTCTTTACAAATTTCTTTGAAGGAAAGAAACTTGGGGTGTAGATTGGTCCAAGCCAAAAATGGGATAATATAAAGATTGTGGTTGGTGCTCCTAGGTTAAAATCAATCGGATTGATAGTGAATCCGAGAAAACTATCGGTGTAGGATTATGGTTGATGAGCCTAGCAAAATCAACTAGATTTATTTATAATCTTGGGTCAAAATAAATACACTGTAGTCTCGGATTATAGTAAAATTTCTAAGAGGATAGCTTGAGAAGTGGACGTAGGTATGGGATTGCACCGAATCACTATAAAATCTTTGTATAATTATTTTATGATTTTACTTTTCTTGTTTTTCTTATTTGCTTTACATATTTGCATTAGTTAGTTACTTTTAATTCTAATGCTACACATTGCTCATTCATCATAAGCATTCAATTTTTTCTTAATTAGAAGTAAATATTTATCTTAGAGTATAATTTGGCCAAAAAATTTATAAACCTAATTCACCCCCCATCCCCCTCTTAGATGGCCATACCTAGGCAATAGATAAGATCTCCATTATCTTAAAAACTAATATCTGGATCGGTAAAGCCCCAAAAGGCAAAAAAGAAGATAAGATCTCTCCTATACTGATCTTCAGATCAATATTATCTTGAATTTTTATTAAATATTGATCTTCGAATCAATGTTATCTTAGATTTCTATTAAATACCGATCTTCGATTCGATGTTATCTTGAATTTTTATTAAATATCGATCTTTGAATCGATGTTATATTAGATTTCTGTTAAATACTGATCTCTAGATTAATGTTATCTTAGATTTTTATTAAATACCAACCTTCGGATCGATGTTATATTGGATCTTTTTTAAATATCGATCTCCAAATCGATGTTATATTGGATTTCTATTATATACCGATCTTCGAATCAACGTTATCTTGGATTTCTATTAAATACCGATCTCTGGATCGATGTTATATTGGATTTCTATTAAATACCGATATTCAAATTGATGTTATATTAGATTTCTATTAATTACCGATCTTCGGATCGATGTTATCTTAAAATTTTATTAATACTGATCTCCGGATTGATGTTATCCTAGACCTCTAGTAAATACTGATCTTTGGATCGATATTATTTTGAATCTTCGTCAGAATATCAATCTCTATATTGACACTATTCTGAGGTTGTATACTTCCAACCTCCAGGTTGGAGTTGTTACGAACATTTGTGAATATTAAAATAAAAAAATAGAAAGGCGATCAATTGGACTCCTGCTAACTCCAAACTCAGGTGGAGGTACACTTAAACTTCTACTCAGTTTTATTTAAAAAAGTTCAACCAGCTGAAGGATATGATTTTCTACATGTATATATCCACTACGATAATTTACATTGGTACTTCACTGAAGTCAATCAATAAAGATCATTTGTTATGACTTAGAAAAATTTCTAAAAAGAAATCACAATGCTTTATAGCAATTCATACTAGATCAAAAAAATCCGACGTCACACATACATGAACAATAATAATAAAAAAAAAGAGATCTTCATTTCATTAAAAAAAAAATTTTACAAAAAAAGCCTAAATCAGGCCGACACAAAAAGTTACAAAGATAAAAAAGAAGAAAGAAGTACAAAAATCAAGCATTTGCTTGAGGAGCTTTTTTGGAAGCAGCTGCTAGATTATCCTCTAATGAAATGACCTCGATAGATGGAACCTCAGTAGATGCAGAAGTAGGGGCAGGAACCTCGATAGGAGTAGGTGCTGGGGCTTTGACAGGGACTGAAAGCTCAATTTTGGGATAGAGCTGGGCAACGAGCATCTCGAAGATAGGCTGGGGTGCTTCTATAGGAGAACCCATGTTCGGCACCAACTGAGCATTTGCCTCCGATGCCAGAGCAAGACCGACCTCTTGGGTAACGCTGCTTAGATCTAAGTTAGGATAGAGTTTTCCAACTAGACCATTGCAACTATTAAACCCACTATTGAAGGCCTCCTTTGAAGCCTCCATGATCTCCTCCTTAAAAGCTTTGGAGAACTTGTAATCCTCTACAACCTGAGCAGCAGCGGTCTTTCAATGCTCCAAATCTCTTTGGTATACTAGAAGTGCCCTGTTACGAGCAGCTAGCATCTCATCTCGGGAGGACACCATGTCCTCCAACTTCTTTACCTTGGCCTCCAAGTCAGAGATCTTGGAGACCTCTTGTTGCAGCTCAGCAGCCTCTTCTCTCCTTTATTGGCCTTCTTTTGGTGATTCATCAAGATCTTATTCTTTTTCTTTATTTCATTAAATTTTTCTGGGAGCTGCTTTTTCAGCCCCTCGGCAACTTTTGCCTCCTTGACAGCCTTCGCCTCTATTGCCTTTTGGTAGTCCTTCTTGGACTACAGTCCTTCTTCTAAGAACTTATTTTTGGCTAGCGACTCCATATATTCAGCGAACAGCCTAAAATATGAAGCGGCTTGACAAAAGGAAAAAAGAAAGGTGACATTAGGTCAGTAAATAATCAATGTAAAAAAAAAAAGAAAGAAAAGAAGAATTCTCTTACGTCCAAGATGCTACTGAAGCCATGATTGAGTAGCTCATCTGGCCTAAGATTTCTTCTATGGGCATGCAGGTCCCACTGAGGCATCATGGCATATAGCAGATCTTTGCCAAGAGTCACCGTGTCCTGCATGGAAGCCTAGGCGATGTCGATCCGATCGGCGAAGGTTAATGACAGGTTGACCAATGGAGTTTTCGGCCATCCGAAGGGCTGAGTTGGGCAAGTAAGTGTTGAGGTCGGTGCAGCTGATGAACTAGGCCTCGACGGTATAACGGTAGAACTTGACCTCGGATGGATCACGGGCTCCTCAAGAGATGGATGAACCACCTCGGTAGACTGTCGATGCCTCTGGGACATCAAAGCAAATGCTGGTGAGGGAAGGATGTTGACAGGCGCCGTGTTGATAACTAGCGCCCCCATAGTGAAAGATGGCGTAGGTTGGAAAAATGCCGAGGTGGAGATGGCAGCATCCTTCTCCTTTTCCTTCTTTGCTGGTGGAGGGTTGGAAGGCTCTGACTTTCTCTTTTTCTACTCCACCAGCCTCCTGGGATCAAACCTTATGAGCACTGCAATGATCAAGGAGAAGTATAGTGGTCAGAAAAAAATCAATACAAAAAAGTTCAAAGAAAATCTAATGACAGACTCACCCTAGGAGGAGACATGACTGATGCCGCAGTCGAATAATGATGGGTCCATCACCAGTTGGTTGAGCTTAGGTACCTTCATATCCAGTAGCTCCTCGAAGGCCTCCTTGTCTTCAAGCAGAATGAGCTTTTGGAAATTTCAGTTAAGCCAGGGTCTATCCCAACTAATTCTAAAATCCCAAGGAATATCGGAAGAGATGAAGAAGAAATGACTTTTCCAATCATGGATGGAGAAAGGAAGGGTAGGACTAAATTTACAATTAGGTCAGAATGAGAAGTACCACCAACCTTTTTTCGTGAGATATTTTTTCAAGATAAAAAGTGCCCTAAAAAGAAAAATCTTAAGTTCTATAACAACAAAACTACAACAGATGATGAAAACCAAGATGATCATAATAACATTGGAAGTAACTTAGGTTGGTTGTAACCCGTAGAAGTCTAGGACATTGCAAATAAAAGGATGAAGAGGAAAACGCAACCTAGACCATAGTGCTTCATCATAAAAGGCCACACAACCCTCAGGAGGCTGTATGACGTGGTCATTTGGGTTGGGAGCTATGAGCTGAAAGTTCTCAGGGATAAAGTACTTCTTTTCGAGCTTTTTCAGATTGGCATCTATTAGAATTGAAGGCTCATTACCTGGACCAAAATAATCCAGAAATCCCCTCATCGGAGACTCTAAACCATCATGACTGTAGGTGCTGGTCTCGATGGTTGCCTGAGATGGATTATCCACCTCAATAGCCAGTCGGGATTGGGTTGACCAAATGATATGGTCACCCAGGACTATCTCCCCCCTCCTATCGCTACCAAGAGAGGTTCTCTTTTGGAAAGACATGACTGAGAAAGAAGAGCAAAAAAAAATGAAGAGGAACGGAGAAAAAGAAAATAGAAGAAGGAAACTCAAAGAAGAGGAAATCCTAAACCTACAAAAGGGTGGGGAAAATCTACCTAAGGAAAAAGAAAGCCTTCTCTGTGAACTTTGATAGCCCTCCTAAAGCTTCGGCAACCACTGAAACCACCTTCTTCTCCGACTGTCTGGGTGTGCAGAAGCTTCCAGAAACTTGGCAGCAAAATCCCCACTCTAGAGAGAAAATAGTAAAATGACAGTGAAACGAACAAATACCCTATATATAAAAGGAAGCAATGGCCTAGATTAATCTGCTCATTATTAGATTTAGGCCACTTGTCAGTCATCCAGAGAGACTATAGAAAGACTATTTTAGCACACCCATTCTAATTAAGCCATGTAAGCTTGATCTGTGTGGTAGTTTAGCCAGCCAATAGATGAACGACACGTGCCCCACGTCACCTGGGTCACAGTAGAATAGCCAATGATGACTTTGCGCTCCTCCATGCTTCCTTAAATGTTAGGTACAGTGGATACGACAAAAATTCTTTGAACAAGATGGTGCGTTGCTTCAAATAATTAAAAAATTAAATCTAGTGGCCTCATGGCACAATTCTCGATAAAAAAATTAATTAATAATTCTTTAAAAAGCTACGTTCTGCACTCGTCACAAAAGCTCTACTTTGAGTTTGGAAAGTAGGGGGCAACTATTGGTACGGACAATCATCAGTAGCCACATGGCATTATCAGAAAGATCATTACTCTAGAAGATTGCTAAAAGACAACAAATATCGGTCCCAGCTCAGTAAAGCACCAAACTCGAGCCTAGTTAGATTCGTACCGCAATCAGATGGCATATTGGCTTAATTAAACTAGATCGATAGTCTACCGATGATAATAGCATCCAGATCGATAAATCACCATCCTCAACGATATTCTGGCTCACTGAGAATTGAGGACGGTATTTAATTAGCCTCCAGATGGCAACATAGAACTAGATTAGTATCTTGCCGCTTTGAAAGCTAGCTGCAGTTTTGCCCCTATAAAAGATCGGATTTATACCAATCTTGGTTGTGGTAACCCACCAGTGTGATCTCAGGATTGTTTGTCACCAGACCTTTTATCCTGAGATCGGTAAAATATCAACGTCACACCCTGCAGAAGTCGCCTTCTAAACTCATATCGAGATCGGCAAAATACCAACCTCGCCACATAGCAAGATCGGTAAAAAATTGATCTCGACATGATCCAAAAAATTGATTGACTTTCAATCACTCTACAATCAAGTTACAGCTATCCTCTAGCCACATCACAGCTAATCACCACCAAGGCAAATAATCAACAGCTACTATCCAGTTGACCGCTCTGTTATAACTAACTAATGGTCTAACAAACTCTCTTAAGATCTAAGCAAATTTCTCTATAAATAGAGGGACAGAGTATCCTTCCGAAGGTAAGTTAAAGCACAAGATTCATAAAGCCAAAACTCTGCTAAAATCTACTCTCGACTTTTTTCACTGAATGAAGATCGAAACCTTTCTTTACTAAAATTCTCATACTGCTTTTTAATTTCTCATTTTCACTATACTAACTTGAGCATCGAAGGATCCTAAATCGAAGAATACTTCACCAATTCTTAATTTTTTGCTTGCAGATTAGTATGTGATCTTGATCGACCCAATCTCAACCAACTCTCCAGCATGAATTTCTTTGGTGAATATGAAGTCCTCCAACAGTGCCAAAACTATCGCACATTGAAACAGTTTATGTAAAGGATCTTATTTAAATATTTTCTAATAACATAAAATATAGATTTATTTTTTGGGGAGTTTTTTGAAAAAGATAGGGATAATTCGTCACAATCGTCAAAAAAAATACCCAAAAATACTTCTTTTGTTATTTTTTATTTTTAATTTTTAGAAGCACTTATCTGTTGAGGCAATGGTCGGCCATCCCGCACAAGGCCAGAAAAGCATACCAATCGGATGGCCGGCGCAAGCGCTTCCTTCTCCCCAACCCAGCATATTCCACCTATCCGCCGGAATATTCTCTCACGCGGTCTCTCCTCCGTGCGCACCCGCCTCCCCTGGGCCACGCCCATGGCTTGTGCGCCCGACGCCGCCCCCGACCTTCTCCAGGCCGCAAAGCTCACTGTAACCTCGTTGTTTCTTTTCTTATTGGTGATAATAACAATAATAATAATTCTCCCGTTCCTTTTTCTGAATTTATTCTTGGAGACTTACTCCTTTTTAAACATAACAAGCTCAATCATTCACTTTCTGACCCCCCCCCCCCCCCCGGCTCTCTCTCTCTCTCTCTCTCTCTCTCTCTCTCTCTCTCTCTCTCTCTCTCTCTCTCTCTCTCTCTATATATATATATATATAATATATATATATATATATATATATATATATAACTTATGTCTGGAATAAAATTTCTTGCTTGGATAAGTCCCCTTATAGTATAGCAGTCATGTACTTAATTACTATCTTACTGGGACCCGAATTGATTCTGAGTCTTAATTCCATGTTTGAAAGTTTTAAATTGCTGGTGATTTAACATAATTCTGAAATGTAAGCATTTTTCTGGCATGATGGGTTTGGGAGATGGCGAGTTTGTGCCAACTGAGTCTAACCGTGCAAGGTGTTCTAACAGGTGGATAATTATGTAAGGAGTGGTATGGTGGTCGGTTTGGGATCTGGACATGCATCTGGTTTGGCTATACAGTACTTGGGCAGGCGTATGCGAGTTGGAGCTTTGAAAGATATTGTCGGAATCCCGATGTGAGTGCATCCTATTCTTCTTCTTGAAAGACCAAAAGATTGAGAGTTAATTGGAGCGAATGTGTTTAGTTCGGTTACAATTGTGCATGTGACCAACTGTTGTGTGTTAGATTGATATCTATTGCTTCTACCTGAATCATGTGATTTAGATTAAGAATGGAGTGGTTCATGCATTTAAATTATAGAAACTGATGATGAGGTGACATTTTTGAGCTGGTTAATTGAATATGTTTAACTGCTTGGTCATAAGTTCTTTCCCATGGCCAATTGTCGTATATGTGTATGGTTCACCACTTGATAGATATCTCATGATGTGTTATTTGATGAACTATATATCAGGTCTGTTTCACTTGCATATTACAGGTTCGATGTTTTTTGTTCGAAAAAGCTTTTTTTTTTTTTTTCCAGACATGTCATGCCTTACTCCTGAAGGCAATTTTATTCTAAAAGACTTAGTTGTGTCTCATGGATGAGGATGTATGAGTGACACAAGCTTATCAAACAGAGAGGGTTATGTGAAGGGTGCACCTTGTGCATTAATTTGATATTTTGAAATGGGACTTGTATATTTGGCTTTTGTATCAATAATAGAATGGAGGAAATGGTCGTGTCTTCTTTGCTTGCTGTCATGCATTCTCTTTTACCGAGCTTTTTTATGGTTGGAATCATCTTCAAACACCTCGAGCTTTAAATAGATAATGTGGTGTTATTAAACCACAGAAGACACTTTTTAGTTAGTATTCTCAAGTATTTTTTTTCATGTTTGAGTCTGAAGCAACCAATTCCAAGCATGACTAATATTCTAACTTGCTATTTTCATGTGATTTTTATTATCTTCTGAATATATCTTTTTCATCTATTTAAATATAACCGAATCTTACATGTCGCACCCTTGACTCATCAAGTCTGAACACTTCTAACTTCTAAGTTATGCCTTTGCATTCTTTAAATAAAACTTGGGACTAAAAGTGTATATCACCAAGAAGAAGAAGAAGAAGAAGAATGAGGACATTAATCCTGCTTCTCTTGCAATTAGGAACTTTGTAGCATCAACTTTGATGCTTGACCTTTTATTCTGGCCCAAATGCCATCTTTAATGACCTTAGAGAGAAAAAAAGCATAATGATCAAAATTTAAATCACAAGTAAGAAGGCTGCCTGTAACAGTATCTATAAGAACCAGATGTTGAAGAAAAGGAAATTTCAAGGAATTTCCAGAACTATGAGAGCTACCTATTACTATGCTTTTGGCCAGACATTCATGCACATACCAAACACCAATGTCAATAGAACTCATCAGTATGATATCAACTTTACAGATTAAGTTATATCTATGTCATTCTATAACTGGCTCTTATTTTGAAGCCAACCATCTAAATTGGCATCTACTTCCTAGCTGAGCTAACTATAGATAAGAGAATAAATTGCCACTGAACCTTGAAGGTTTTTTGTGCAGTAAATTGATGATGGAAATCAATATCTAGAAGCCTTTGTGAAAGCTTCACTAGATTTTATCCATCTCTTATGTGAAGTAAAGGCCCATGCCTTTTAGTCTCCATTGTATAAGCTTTAAATGTATTAAAAATCAACCCAAGGATTTACATGCTGGTACATACAACTTTATACCAATCATATCAGATCATATTGTAAGATACAAGTACCAGCATGCCTCCCATACAGCTACCGCACAACATATGGTATTTTGACTCAGTTTTGCGTGCTAGCATCAAGAGGTGTACCATGTGTTGGTGCTTTACTGTATCTTATCGGTCTATACCATACTGGTAATGTATAGGTTCTGGTATTGGAACTTTCAGCCCTTCAAATCAAGAGATGAATAAGGAGATATAGATGAATTGCTTAAGGTTGTGAATAACTTGCAATATGTTCATGAAACTAATTAAAAATGTCTCTTCAGGTTCGATGCATGTCTAGCTCCTTGTAGGATTCTGAGGGTCTTGATTTTCCTAATGGAGTGATGGATACTATGATAGTTTTGGTTAGCTTTAAATCAAGTAATGTAGAAATGATTGAACTTGAGGGTTTATATTTGTTAGCCCCCTCTCCCCATCCATTCCCCCATTTCTTCTCCTTGTAAGCTTTGTTTAGGGAGTATAACATGGTTGCAAAGACAGAATTAATTTTTCATATATTAAGTTCTAAAAGGCACAAGGCCTTGAGTGGATGTTTCCCTGTACCATTACAGTGGAGAACTCTTGCATCTTTCTATCCTCTTTTCTTCTTCCTTCTCCTTCCCAATTTCATCATCTTGTCTCATTTTTTCAAGTGCTGCATCTTCTTTCTCTACCATTCGTGTTATTTGATATCAATGTTAAATTGCATTTGACATCAACATAGTCAACACCTATGCAACATAGCCACCATGTAAATTATTTATGTCACATGTTTTTCTCATGTACATGAAGATTTATTTCTCCATGGTGAATTTTTTGGTGTGTTATACCATTTCCTTAAATTCAGTGGTAGTCTACTTTTTATACCTGACTAATGTTGCTGACCCAGTCTTTGGATGGTGGGGCATCAAGCCTGTCTATTTGCACATGAAGCTTTGAAAATTCAAACTTGATTGGTTTCTTAAAGCAAGACAATAAATGGTTGTTTGAAGATCAAGCCTTTTTTTTTTTTTGGCTCTTTTGGTTGAGAAGATCCAGTGGAATGCCACCAGGATAACGGGTCTTCTAATTTTGTGAAGACACAAACTAGTGTTTGATTTGGAATCTTTTAAACTGCCTTTTCAATAATTTAACTAGATGAGTTTAATTGGTACTTTTAATAGCTCCTATTACTTCTTTTGAATTTTTTAAAATCTTTTATTAGCCTCCATGTCGCCTATATTTTAATTTTTCTTGAGAAAAAAGTTGTTATAAAGGCCTCTAAGACCTCCACATTCACAATTATGTTTCCCAAAATGTCCATATCTTCTTCTTTTACCTTTGTACACTCCAATCACCTATTCTTGATAAACTTACCATCATAACCTATGCTATTGGATTGGTAACCTTCCATTGAAAACATGCATGCTTCTCTAGAATTTGCTAGTCTTTAGATTCCACTTGCCTGTTCTGGGAGCTCTATTTCGTCCCAACATCTACTGTTGCTCTAATAATATATGTTCAGAACATCTAGCCCATTTTTGGTGGTTAAACTCTTGGAATAAGCTATAACAATTCACACATAACCAAGGATATAATGAATAAATACTGGGTGCAATTTTCATCATCTTAAAAGAGCTTTTACAAATATTAGTTGCATGAAATCCTCTGGCTCTTCAATTACTCCATTGTACTATCCACTATATTTTTATCACTTGTTTCTTTCATAAACAATCTAAGCTTCTTAAATATTATTCTGTGTTTACATACATAAATATATGCAAAACAAAAAGGGCTTTCATCTATAACTGGGGTCGCTGATTTTTTTTTTCTTTATGTGCATCAAACATATTTATCATTTTGGTTCCTTGTTGTAGGTCTGTTTCCAGTGCAAGCGAAGCAGCGAAATCAGGAATTCCACTGGACCACTACAAAGATAATCTTCAAGTGTGCACAAATTCTTATTGTCCAATAAGTTGGTTGCTTTTTGTTGGTTTTTGTGAGTATTACATTTTAAGATTTTTGCTCATTCTGATGCCTTTATGTCCATGTCACTAATTGTGCCATTTAAAGTTTTTGTCTAGATAAATCAGATAAAGCTTACACTCTTATGGCAATTATTTTGTAGATTGATTTTGCATTTGATGATGCTGATATAATTGAAGAGGGAACACTAAATGCTGTCATTGGCCGACGAAAATTGGAGGGTGGTGAGTCCATAATTCAAGAAAAGGTAATTTATAATGCTCCATTGTGGCCCTTTAAGATGAATGGAGGTTGTTGTTGCGAGCAGGTTTCAGCATGCACATGTTTCTACATAGTAAATGAATTAGTTTCATGATCTTGCTGAAAATAATGAAACAGCTGTTATCTTTATCCTGGTGTTCAAAAGAAGTATCTGATAACTTTGACAAAATCATATTGATTTCTGAAGTTACTTTCCTGTGAGTTTCTGCAGTCTATTGTAAAAACAGCCAGTAAACTTGCCTTCATTGTTTCTGACAAACAATACACCAGAGATCTTGATGGATCCATTCCAGTCTTAATTAATAGTGTAAGTTACCTCCTGATTTTTGGTAAAATGCAGAAATATTAACGTTCTTGTCTGCAAACTATGAAAAATCACTGATTCTTTTCAGGGTAATTGGATGGAAACTGCTGAAGAAATAGATGACTTGTTTCTAGGAGATGCAGAGGTTTGTTCCTTTTACAGTATATGTTACGTTCTTAGCAAAAATAAATAAATAAGTAAAAGCAGTGCATGCAATGAAAACAAGCAGTGAAGACTAAGATGACTGCTTTTTAATTAGCAAATAAATAATACAACTTGATGCAGTGAAAATGATCAGTCCTGCTTATTTGACTTTTCTTTCAAGTTTCAACCTTCTGGGCACCTATCTGCATTTGAATGATTAAATGTGAATGAAATTTATGCCATGCACTTACCCTTGATTTAAATTTGATTACTGAAGGTATGGAGAAGACCAACTTCTGGACCTGCAGGTCCACTCGGAGGCAATTTTCCTTTGGTAACTAAAGAGGGACACCACATTCTTGATGTCATTTTCACATCACCAATACTTGACTTAGGTATGCGATTGAAAAAAAAAAGTCCACCCTTTGGAATTTTTAATAAATTTTATATACAATAATTCTAAATATTAAAATCAAAGTACTGTTATGACCTTGTATTGTACATATATATCATGGTTGATGATTATGTTGTTGATGGTTATGTTGTTGCAAAATATATTTCAAAGGGCTGGAGGTATTACTGACATATTCAGTGATTCAGTAAACATGCAAGAATTTGTGTTGGAGTGCAACCAATAAGTCTGTAAAACAGTAGAAAATTTGTTTAAAAATTCGGAAGGAATTGGCTTAATAAAGTAAAAATGTTCAATAAGATGGAATATAGAGAACATGCAAAAATTGCTGTGTTATGCACCAATACATGTGGCACCATCAAGGGTGAAGCAACAGCAAAAAATAGATTACATTGTTTTCGAACTAGAGTAATTAAATAGTAGCTTATCATGAATAGTCCCGATTAGTTTTTTGACATTTTTTTTTTGGTTAATCCAGTTGTAGGGAAGTAATTTTGAAAATCATGCAGCCAATGAAAATAGTTGAAAATTTTAAATTTTTTTTAATGATGTCAAAGAATATTGTTACCATGAAAGAAAATAATGCCATATATGTGGAATCTGAATTTTCATAGCTTGCAACTTAAATGGACAGTGTATCATTGAGAGATATATGAATAAGGTTTTTAAAATTAGATAGTTTTGGCATATTCTAATAAAACTCCTGGAGCACAATGAGTTTGTTATGGTTATGCACTCAAAAATTTTGATATGATTTTCTAAAATGACATGTTATTTTTGCTGCTTGCTTTCAATTTACTAATAATTTTCTCATCTCCTCTGCTTTCTTAATTTATTTTACTTTTTGCAGAAATTTATGACATAGTCCCCTGCTAATGACTTACCTGCCCTTAAAAAGAAAGAAAGAAAGAAAGGAAGGAATTGTTTGTATCCAATTTATAGATTTTTAGAATTTTTTCCTTTCCACTTCCCTCATTTGGTTAATTGGTTGTTACACACCACAGGTCAAGTGGCGGAGAGCCTGAGTCACATCGATGGAGTTGTTGACCATGGAGTAATACTTGGCATTCCGTTAGTTTCCTTTGCCCCGGTCAAACTCCTTATTTTTCATAGTTTAACCAGGCAAACTGAAGACTTTTTTGCTTCATTTTCACCTTTTCATGTGACAATGCTGCAGTATTTTTATTAGTTCATCTTTCCATAAAATTAATCTAATCCTATGATTTACACAATAGAGAAAGCACAAGCTCATGATTATTCTAACCATCGACTCACCCATGAAAGACTAGTATGTTCTCTCACCTTCTCAAGCTGGTCGAGAAATTTACCAAGCACTTCATCCATGCAGCATGCCCTTTAAATATTAAAGAGGCAACATTAACTTTTTCTGCTCCTATTCTGCAGATGCGCTGTGATAATTGCTTCTAAGGATGGAATGCAAGTCATAGACAATTTGGCCAAAAGCTCGGTGATCGATAAATTATGATGCAGAGGCAAGAGAGAAATCAAAGCCGGTTTATATGGAGAACTGCAGTGAATCATATGGATAATTCAAAGGAATTCGAGCAATGATTGGGAGTCTCCACGGCATGGACATGCTTAAAGCGGATGCCATAATGATTGTAATTATTTTCTTTGTATGTAATTACGGGCTTATGTTGGGTTGTTGATAAAAGAAAATCGAATCAATGTGGCTATATCTATTTAAATAAGTTCAAGCAAAGTTTTGCAGATTTTATGTTAATGTATATCAATGAAGTAAATGCATTTAGAAGGTTTAACATCACATGCTTAACAACATGACGGGTCATTATGACAAGCAAGGGCATGCGACAAACATGGCATCTAACACAATCAGTACAGGGCATTCCCCCTCAGCAAGAGGCTATAAGCACTTTTCTACACCCTAAATGGACTTTTCTCTGGTCATATTAACTAAGAGGGGGGAACCATGCAAGGCTGATTACTTCTAAATTAACAGTTGTTTTATCAAAAATGAATAAATCAACAGTTGCAATTATGATAAGAACCTGTCTTCAAGTGCTATAATTTTCTCGGTTTGATGGCAGTAGTCCCAGCCATGCAAGAAAATACAGGAAAGCCATGCTGGCATACCATGATATCATACTACAGTAGACAGGAAAATATACAACCAATCATTTCATTCCTAACAACTTCAGGTCCCTAGCGATTTCCAACACCGCAATTATAAAATGCATTAGTTTATAATATAGTTGCAGCCCTTAAATGCATTCAAATACTGTTGGGTGCTCGAAGCACATAAATTGAGGTAGTGTGACTTGAAAAAGATGCTGTTGAAGCTTCAAACATGTTAGCATTAAGCAGCTTGGAAGATTAAAGACACCAGCTGCAGAAAACTTGAGCTATTAAATTTGATTTCCTCCAAATTCACCGCCACTTTACAATTGGAACAGGCCTTGAATTTACATAAAGTGTTCATTGCATTGCAAGAGAAGAGTTAACATAAAAAGGAAGATGACTCAAAAGGGTGGATGAAAAATAAGCTGCAATCATTGCATAATTATCTCAGAAAGCTTAACATTATTGAAAATTTTCTGTCATGTACAAATATAATCTGTTATCAGCATCCTGAATCTGGTTCCTTCATATACACCCACCTGTCCAAGCAAACAAATTCATTGATTTGTTTTCCTATGGTATCTATCACTTTGAATGAAAATTGAGTCCTTGACCTGTATCTGTATTGCATTGAATGGAGAAGCTTCATAATTTAAATGAATCAATCACATCCTCTAGATGATATATCTCGCACTATCCTTTTTTCTCTACTCAGAGAAAGTGAACTACCCCGAATGGGTTGCCATCTCTGCTAATGGGGCTGCCAAGAAGTGTGCAAAGCATGCACTAAGTGCTATCAGAAATAAGATGTTCAGGTTCAGTTTCTAACACCAAATATGAAGTTCCGCTGCCATCAATGAAGCAAAGCCCAACACAAATAGCTGTTGCCAAAAAGAAGAATCCAGAAAAGGATATGAATTGCAAAAATATTGATAATCCAGAAATCTCCTGTATTAATCCAATGTTTGAGTCAGTTAACACGAAAAAAATGGGTACGTATGAAGTTCAGAAAATATGCCATTAATTTCTGATATACAAATCTATTTATTGATTGCTTAAACATGTAAAAAGGACCATCATGTTTGCAAAGGATATTTTAGTAATAGTTTTAAGTAAATCGTTGACATAATGATGTCCTAAGACAATTGATCCTCCACAACCCAAGTTGAGAAAGGTCCTACAAGTTGGAACAAGGCAGATTAATAGGCCAAAAGAGCATCTGAGTTCCCATTCAAAAACCAACCTCTCAGGTGAGTTGGATGTAGGCTATAACTGCACAACCACTAAAATTCTGCCACATACCCTGATTTTAAGAGACAACGCAAACTGATCAAAAAAATTTGACAATAACAGGGTTCCAATGGGCCTTTCTGGCCTGTAGCTTGTCAAGCTGGGCCTAGGTCAAGAAAAAAAAAGGGGCTTTACATGTGGGCTAGGCCCCATATACAAGGCCACAAATTTTAGTATTGGCTGATGTTGACCAAGCTTTGAGTGCTCAATCCCAAGTCTAATAATACATATTTATCTATACATGAATATGAATTTATATAATTAGACAATATGGACCATCCATTCATTTGGCCCAGGTTAGAGGGGAGAAAAAACACCTTGGCTTGCTGCAACCATAATCCACCAGGCGCTCTCCTATCCTCCCATCTGCTTCCTGCATTTCACCCATTGGCCATTGCTTGCAACCTCCATCTCACCTAAGGCCATCCGCTTACTACATCTCGTTCCCCTAACCCAACTCCACCCTCTCTTCTCATTCTCTGTTCCACCTTCAACACCCCTCTTCTTCCTCTTCCTTCACTCCTCTCCTGCCCGCTCCGGCTCTCCCAGCCTTCTCCACCCCTCTCCTCTCACCCTTGCTCTTTGCTGCCTCCACTATCACACTGTCCTGATCACTGTTTTGCCACCTGAACGCACTCAACCAGAGCCCACCTTCACTTACTACAGCCTAGGTTTCAATGTTTCAGCCCAGGATGGGCTTCCTAGGTGTTAAGTACAGGCCAAGGCCAGGAGCTTCCCTAGATAAGTCAGGTTGAGCCTGCGCTAGGGATCATCCCTAGTCTCCCAGTGCCCAGCCCATCATCATCCATAGTCAAGTTAAATGAGCAGCACATGCAGTCTAGTCAGCTAGCTAGCTAAAAATTTGAAAATAACATCAAAAAATGGAAGAGAGGTCTGCCACCGTCCACATTTAAATGAAAAATGAAGAGTGCCATCCTGGTGAATAGGAAGTTCCTAGTGAAATGATTCCTAGGTGGCTCTGCAACAAACTTTTGCACCAATTGGATGATGGATCACAGCCTACATTTATTTTTCATGAAGGTTTTATCCAGTGTGACAAACTCAAGATTTATCATTTTGGAGTAATCTCATGATGCATATCAAACTCATTATCTTAAAGGCAATCAAAATCTATACTTACAATAGCTGCCTGGAGTAATGTCTCGATCAGAAGCCCAGCAAAACTGTTGATGGAGAACAGGAGGATATATTGTCCGTTTGATACTAGATGGCCACACCGCACACTGACAAGGCAAGCAAGAGTCTGATAGATCCCACACATTATTACGTACAGACAATATGCGACCCAAATCTCTGAAGAAAATCCCATGCAAACACACAGAATGCCCATCAATGCTGAACCAACCATATAGATTGACAGGCAAGATTTACTTGCAAACTTTTCAATATAAATGGCACAATAAGACCCAAGGCTTGCTGCTGCCTCAGATGCTGCTAGAATGTGCCCATTAAGTTTTGATTTTGGGTCAACAGCTTCAAAGAGGTTTGTTCCATAATTCTGTACTAAGGAAATACCAGCAAATGCAAAAGCCCACCTGCAAAAAACATTTGCACATGTATCAAGGATTTTATTGTTCTATTACTCAAATATGTTAAACAGTTGTAAGACTAGTTGGACCTGAAAGACCAACGTTCTTTTCAACAGGAAGGTAGGGATAAACAATTCAAAAAAATGGGCTAGAGGTTGTACAACTGAAAATTATCAGATGAAACCATAGATATGCATTGTGCATCAGGTCAAATGAATGCTCAAATTTATTAACAACAAGTTTTAAATAGACCATTTGACATCACCGTAATTGATTTTCCTTTGTCACTCTTTCCTGTCAAGGTTATAGCTGCTGCCACTGCCAGCTTTTCCTGATCCTTTGTCGTTACAATTCATCCATATTAACTTTCACCAAAAGAAAAGAAGAAATAACCAGATTCTAGATTCTGAGAGGAATATACTGTAACAAACTATAATTTGCAATAGCATCATGTATGTCATGGTTCTGTCTAACTTTCAATTGCAATAATATTTAAGGCACAAGTTTGGTTTCTTGATCATTTTTTTAGAAAATAGCAAACTGTAATTACTTCACAGAACGCTCTGTAGTCCTATCCCATTTCGACAGCAATCTCAATCATACATCCCGGTAGATATTCTCTATCGCTCTCCTGTTCTTCTTTCTTTTCTTTCCTTTCTTTTTCTTTTTCTTTTCTTCCTTTCTTTTCTTCTACCTTTCTTTCCTTTTTGTTTCTTTTTCTTCTCCCTTCCTTTCTTTTTTTTCAATTTTTCTTCTTCTTCTCTTTCACTTTTTCAATTTCTTCATCTTTCCTTCTTTCCTCTTTCTTCTTCTCTCTCTGTGTGGATGGGTTTCAAAGTCCCGAACTTGTCCCAGTCCCATTTTCTCATAGGATGGGTGGGATGGCCGGGATGCCCCCCCTTCCCGCTAGAACGTAAAACCTTGCTTTGGAGTGAATAGAAATCTCTCAGGCTGAAAATAAGGTAACGCTAACACATAAATAGTGTGCTACAATATAGACTAATATCCGAAATCAAACTAACCACAAAGAGAAAATCTGTAAACTCCGACCATGCCATGTTTCCTTCAACACAGAAATCCATCCCTGCTAACAAGTTCAAAGCAACACTGTCCACATCAGTTTGCAAATAGTGTGGTTAAATTCAACAATTCTGCTATTTAGATATGGATGCAAAATTGGTCACAAGCCAGTACAATGAAAAATCATTACTAAATGCTAATAGAGTTTTCAACAATATTGGAGATGGCTGATTAAGAAAAGTTACTTGGTTTTCACAATATCAGTGATAAAATGATCTTTTTTGGTTATCTATTTAAAAATTGATACCACAACTTTGTATAACTTAATAAAGTATTTCTGAGCTTCAATGGTGAATTCGACATGCTCATTCACCAATCTATTGACTTCCAAGTAACCAAACAACATCGTCTTGCAGACAATTGTCCAGTACATTGAAAATCCTCTGAGCTTAAGTCAGGCAGGAACGATTGCTGCCAACAGATTTGGTGGCCTGTCATCCTGGATTGCTTAATCCTCTGACCATTGATGCAATGAGTTTTATTAAAGTACTGATAATGGACCATTCAACATTCCAATAAGCATTATTTTCTTTAGGCAATTACATTTTGAGCTTTATAGATTGACATTTTGATAAGTAAAAGAATTGGATGAATGCCTATTCTTGGCTATGGTCAATTAAAGATATAGGCCATGATCATACAGCAAAAAGGAGTTGTTTCCATGTTCATTTGGTATTCTTCTATTCATATCACAATAATATGCCGAACAGTAGTTCATCATTAACGCTCAAGTTTCACTCTTGCTTTTGTTGAATGAAAGAGGTGTTCAAAAGAACATGTTGTTGAAATGATCTTTCGAAAGTCAGATATGCTACCATGAACATATTATTGTTGAAAAATGTGGAATTATGCAGTTAACAACTTACACAAGTCAAACACAAAGTCAATTGCCAATAATGTTGCATAACAATAACGAGGATTGCCTTTTTTGAAAATATTAAGTGAGCTAGACTGTTCGTTTTTGTACAGACCACGAATAATAAAGCTAAATCTTTCAACTACCGAGATAGAAGTCTACAACCTTTCATTTGCCAATCAACTTGCATGAGCTCAAGTTGCTAATGCATAAGATTTGACTTAACCTCCAAATTCCTACAACAAGCTAGATGGTGAGACTTGGAGCAATGGTAAGATTGCTCCATTGTGACCTCAAGGTCATGGGTTGGAAACACGGAAATTATCTTGTTGTATGTAGGGGTAAAGCTGCATATATCTGACCCTCCCCAAACCCCATGATAGTGGGAGCCTCATACATTGGGCTGCCCTTTTTGTTCCTAATTCTTACAACAAGCTGGTGCCCCGACTACCATCAAACTCATATCATTCAAAGAACTTTAGATTACACTAAATTGCAGTCCATGCCTCTAGAACAAACACATAATTATGCAGAAAAATCAAGCTACAAGGTAATCTGAACAAAAAAAATACCAGGCAATGTCAGAGAATATGTTGCTCACTAATTTATTTCAAGCTGATGGTGTATGAGACTGGCCGTCAATAATTTGAAGGAATGAATATTATAGCATGTCAAATACTCACCTTGCTTTGGTCCCAACTACTTGTCAAAGAAGATAAAGAGCTCAGAGAGTGGTCTTTGGGCAAAAGAAATGTCATGGAACAACATATACCTAGCTACATACATGACAAAAAATAATATATATTAGGGTAAAAAGAAAGACAAAAGCAAGTCTTTGGGTGCTCAAAGCTAATTATTGGAACTATATGGGACATGGTCAACCACATTATCCTTACAGCAATTAGAGAAATAACAAAGAATATATCATAAGGAGCTTCTTGAAGAGCTAGCAACTGACCTGACAGCACAAAAGAAGAAAAAAAATGTAATTTTGGATCATCAAGAATAAATGTGCATCAAAGTTTCTTAACATATTTATTTAACAAACAGTCATTCTCACATACCCAATTCAGAAGACAACATAAAGGATAAAAGAGAGGTTGTTGTAGTTAAACTAGTCTGCAAAAGAAATAAGAGAGTGCAGTCAGCTGCTGATGAACAAGATTCATGCATCTCAGAGAATACATCAGTGATACAAAATATGCAGTCTCATGTCAGATCATGAGAAGAGTGCAGAAACAAAAAAGAACCAGAACGTGCTACATTGATCTGCATTGCTAAAGCAACCCTCACGCTTACCAGGCCAGTAAGTACTTCTATGCTTAGAAGCGCGTAGATTTGAAAACAGGGAGGGTGGAAGTTCCGCAATAAAAGAAGATTCGCTCGATATGGACGGGCATATCATGCTTGTCATTCACACTTGGGTGACTCACCAATCATTTTGAGGATCCTAATTTAATACTTAAATTAGCATTCCTTTTCCATGTTTCCTTTCTCCCACTCTCTGGATATGGATTTCTCCTCATCAGCATCAAAGATTTTGCACAAGGTTTGCATAAAGCATTCACTGCCCTAGATGAATCCCATAGTCTAATTTTCAACAAATCTGAAACTAAATATCAGCTTTCAAGAGGCAAATGCACATATTAACCAACACCAACCTTGGAAAAGAATATTCAAAATTTCTTGCATGACATAGAGACCTATATAAGTACATGCCAACAGAACAAGATCATCTTTTCCATCTATGGAATAAAAACAGACATCAATGAGATGCTATCCCATGCAGCATCAGGGGAAGGAATTTGTTAACACAATTGAGTTCATCTTTCAAAAACACAGCACAACTCTCGGATTTATCTCGTTGAGACCTATTTAAGTACATGTCAAGGGAACATGATCATCTTTTCTAGCTATGGAACTAAAAACAGACGTCAATAAGACATGCTACCTCATGCAGCATCAGGGAAAAGAATTATTAAAAAAAATTGAGCTCACAGCTTTTACAACTCTCAAAGCTATCTTGTAGAGACCTATATAAGCACATGCCAAGTGAACCTGATCATCTTTTCTAGCTATGGAATGAAAAACAGACATCAAAAAGAGATGCTATACCATGCAGCAACAGGGGAAGGAATGGTTAACAAAATTGAGCTCATCTTTCAAAAACACAGCTTTCATAACTCTTCGAGTTATCTTATGTCCTGCCTAAAAGATGAGAAAGAATGACCCTCATCCTCCAATCTCCTCAAGAACAAGGATTTCAATGTTCACCTCTCTCCAAAACAAGGACTAGAATCTCAAGCATTGGTGTTGTACCCAAGGTTTTAAATACCAGTGAGTGTGGGGTGTTCCACTATCTCGAGTGCCAGGATGGGATGCATTGGGAAATAAACCAGGGTAGGACAGGACAACAACCATCATGAGTGTTGGTACATGTGGCATCCAGTTACATGGAAAATCCAGGACAAACCTGTCTCGTGGTGTTTAAAACCTTGGCTGTACCTATGGTCAGCTGATATAATACAATTCTCAATACAGTGGTGGTGTAGGAGCAGTATGCCTTGATAAATCATACTGCAACATGGTGTAACAGAGACGTGGGTCACCCAATTCTGGCAGATACCATACCCTACCATACCAACTCCCCAGTACCCATGAGATTTCAACCCTTGCTCCAAAACCAAAATCCTTACAATTCTTGAGTCTAATTTCCACTATCAATGGACCATGGAATTGGTCTCATGCACACTTTGATATCACCTTAACTGCTGAAGTGTGTGCCTTCTCTACGGTCATGATACATAGGCCTGAAATTAAAAGGCAAACCATGTGTCATTCTTCAATCTCCAGTTCTCCAAGATCAGTTGGATTACATATTTGCCATCCATATTTGCCAAGGAGTTATGAAAAGAACATTTAACAAAGTTTAAGGTTGAATTTCAGTCCATTTTAGAATCAAGATATAACTCAACTAAAAAAATGTGAAGTTCACCTCCATCCATGCCTCTACTCTCCATCCATGATCATTCCCTTTGCTTTGTATGCATAACAAGTTGATCCCTCCCAATTAAGAAACATATATGGAGTTATGGACAATATGATTTAAAGATACCATGGAAAACAAAAACATTTATATAAATAATTACATCAGCAGGCTCAGCTAGATCATACTAGATTTACATACAAGTCAGAGGAAATGCTTATGCATCTTTAGAAATAAGTACCCTCGACTAATAATTCTGGATTGGCTTGAGGATGACAAATTAGCTTGAAAATAAGTTAAAGCACAGCAACGATGACAAAAAACACAAATTCAGAAAGAAAGATCATCTATTTAGTTTATATAGTATAAACAGACTTAACATAGAGGGCAATCTGATGGACTCTCCAACAACACATCAATACTTTATCAGATAATCTCTTTTCCTAGCATAGAGATAAAGAATAGCTGATAGCCAACAGAACTCAAAAAATGTAAACAACTGTACCATGGTCTGATATTCTTCTTCAGAAACAAGAAGAAATATATATGAGGAGAAAACCAACCGTGTTGATGCTCCAAAACCATATGTAATCTGGGAAGAAAGAAATTGAAAACAATTACTAGATTGTAAAGTCATTTCATTAATGATAAATAGCACAATTTATGTGAACAAATACTTCATGGAGCTAATTTGCTTGGAGATTCCTAACTTAAGTGCTCATTATAGTTAAATGTCAGATATTTGGATCAAGATTAGCCAAACCAGCATCAGGACCCATGTCAACCAGGTACCCTCATCGGTGCAGTACTAGTAGGATACCATATTGACAGAGTATACTTGATCGTGCAGGTTAAGCACTGATACACCCAAAAACCTCTTCTATTCTTCTTCTTCTAGTTCTTCTCTCAATTGAGAACTCAGCAAGGGAACAAGAGGAGAAAAGGAGGTATGTGGCCAAGATGGTCAAGGGCCTAGCCATTGCCATTGTCATTACTGTTGAGATTGCAGAGGCTGAATATGTGGTGGAGCTGCAAGACAAGAGGAGCAGAGACAGAATGACAACGACGGTCCTTTGAGGATTGAGATTATCCACAGGGTGGGTAGAGATGGCATCAAGATCAGACCAAGAGTGAGAGAGAAAGGAGAGGAGAGATTGTGTGTGACTGGGTTGGGACCGGGAAAAAAATTAAAGAGGAAAGGATGTCCTGGTTCATACACCTCAAAATGAGCGATTGGGATGGTTCGGTGAACCATGATTTGGACATAGCATGATAGTATATTACACGAGATGTATTGAGATATCTAAGTCTATACTTCAGGATAATTCCTAAGATAATTCCGCAACTTTAATGATTATGCCTGGCTAGTGTTAAAGACACCAATTTGTTGTATTTTATTTTACACTTGTATAGATATTATACTCATAATATGGGGGGCATGAATGGATAAATTGGTCTGATTGTATATATCATGCTTTGCCTAGTTGGTTACCGTTATAGCATAGTGCAGCTTTTCAACACTTTGCTCCTTGAGTTCAATTAATATAGTTGCTAAGAGAGCATCTAGACCCTATCCTATATTCTCTTTATTCATACACTCCCTCATCATTCCTTCTATCCCCTTTCACAGCATTTACCTCCCTATGGACCCTATCAAATAACATGTCATCTTTGGTCTAACTTGAATCCAATCTATCTTGACTGCTTCATCACCTGTAACTTGTTTATGTCTTATGTTCTCTTGGCTCAGAATTAATGGGATTCTTCAACTAGCCTCATGTAATGCCACCATATATTTTAACTCATATCACTCAAGTCCATGTACTCTAGGTAATAAAAATGGCCAAAGCGAAGTGTTCTATGGGTGCCACAAGTGGTTGCATATTGCTAAACTGTGAAAAATTTTGAAAGAGACAATTATATAGTTGCAGGAGAACAAGGTAGCCAAGCAAAGAACTGAATATTTTTTCAAAGTTGAAGAAACGGATGCGTAGAAAACCCCAGACACTACTTCTGTTGAATGATGGTAATGGAAATCACAAGCATGACAGTCACCAACATCTTCGTGCTTAGAGATAAAGCTAATATGCTGGTTAAAGTAATGTAAGCACGATAAGCATTGGTGACCAAGATGCTCATGGTTAGGAAATTGAGGAAGGAAGACTTGTCAAAACTCTAGATGTAGCAAGAGAGAAGATCTTCTAAGGCCAGGCTATCTCTGGCCTTAAAGCACAAGAAATAGTGGGCCAGATCTAGAATTGCCATGACTAATGGCTAGGGCAAAGAAGGGGACACAACAGAGAGAAAAATAAGAACAATGACTGCACTGCCTGCAATCCAGATACAGCAGTGGCAAGTGCTGGGCAAGTTATGAAGATCAGGATCACAGTACCAAGGAATTCACATTCTAGGCACCTTAAGACTTTGCCAACGTTCTGTTCCAGTTCAAGTGCATGTGGCCAACATCAGATCAAGAAACTCAACAGATCTAGTTTTTTTGGAGTTATATCTGTATTTAAGTTGATTATTTTCAGTAAAGAGACCTAAAGAAATTGTCTGAGTTGCAAGCAAACATGCTTGTCAGGTGAACATGGGTTGGAATCTAAGAAGTCAATATACTTATCTACTTATCTGTACGAACATTGAGGAGGCCAAGTGGATCTGCTGGAACAAAGTTATACTGCCTTAATCTCAGTTTCAGTAACCATATTTTTGTAGCAAATTGTTCTCTTACTAAGAAAATACCTGTTTTGCATATTTAAAAATGAAAATACTTATTGCATATTAGAAAAAAAAAAATGTTAGCATGAGTAGAATTACCTGCATAATTTGCATTGCCAGAAGTGACTGCCCAATCCAAACAATCAAGTAAGTAATAAGTAGTCCAAAAGCCCCTAAAATAGTAAAATTCCTAGTTAGAAACATTTTATAAAGAAAAAAGGTTGGATCAAGCTGGCATATAAGTTAAATATCTGACACTCAGACATCACAAATATAATGAAAAATCTGCTTCAGGAAAGGGAACCAGCCGGTCCAGCATCATATTTACAAGCTCCAAAGAATAACAAAGATAGAAATGCTCAACCATGGCTGATGAAAAATATCTCCAGCCATTTATGTGGTGTTTTGATATTATCACAAATACAAGTATTTCACATGACTAAACTAAGACTACTAACCAGCACTGCTCCTTCCCCTTTCAAGTACTTTATCAGGATCAAGGCCAGCAATATTTCACCTAACCCAACAAAATTATTCAAAACTGAGTCAACCTGACATGAAGTTAGTGGGTTTAGATTGAGCATAGTTGAATTCAGCATATAGTTGACCTTATTAACATTTTTGTTACATGGGCTAGGTGTGAGTTTAGCAACTTGACCTGCCAACCAGTCACGTAGATATGACCATGATAAGAACCTAAAAATGACTCAACAACAACCCATTTAACCAAGGACTGAAGTCTCGGTGGGATAGGGGCTGTCTGGTCTCATTCTAGTGAGATTATGACACCTAGGATGTGTGCAGAACCCTGAAATACATCCCAACCAGGACATGCACCCATACAGCCATTCCCTTCGGGGCACACATTCATTCAAAGTTGGATCGTAGGAGGGGCTTCAGTCAGTCGGAAGGAGGGAGGAGGAAGGCTTTGGTTCAGCCCTACCTCTTCTTCTTCTTCTTCTTCTTCTTTCTCCAACGATGCTTCGGCTTCGGTTCAACCCCCCATCGCTAGGACGGAGGATGGAGGAATGCTCGGTTTAGCCACACCTTTTCTTCTTCTTCTTGTTTCCAACAATGCTTTGGCTCAACCCATCAATCACCAGGAGGGAGGAGGCAGGAATGCTCCATTCAGCCCCACCCCCTTTTCTTCTTTTTTTCTTTTCCCCAATGAGCACACGATCAACCGATCATGCTATCAGCCTCTAAAGTTGATGCTGGCCAACTTCAATCCTAGATCTTGATAGGAGAGAGAGAGAGAGAGAGAGAGAGAGATCCAGAATTGTTTTAGTTTTTTATTGATTTCTCTTCCCTCTCTCTCTCTCTCTCTCTCTAACTAGTATGGTATTCGCATGCCATTCCACTCCTCTTTTTAGTTTTTTTATTAATATTCCTTCCTCTCTCTCTTTTTTCCCCTCCCACCTCTCTTTGATTAGTCTGGTACCTGTCGGCCACTCTCAATTCTTTTGAGAGGGTCTCCTGGCTCTACGGTTAAATTCCTAGTGTTGAGAAAAGAAATAATAGTCAAGGGATACATGATGGAGTTTGGTCTCGCATGTCTTCCATTAAGATGTTATAACCATCGGCCCATCTTATAATGACTCAAAGGAAGACATGTGAGACCAAAGTCTACAATGCATCTCCTGATTTTGTTGTCTTTCTTTGATACTAGGAAATTCACTATAGAGCAAGGCAACCAAATGATGCTCGTGCTTCAAAAAAAGGTAGGACTTATCTCAATTATTGCCCATTGAAATGGTCTCAACTCTCAAAACAAATGAGAGTGGCAGGCAAGTACCACGCTGACTAAATAGACCACACTAATTAAAGAGAGAGGGGGGAGGGAAAAGAGAGAGGAGGCAAGGGAAATTAATAACAAAAATAAAAAGGGGATTGGAATGGTAGGCAAGTACTATAATAATTAACAAGAGAGAGAGAGAGAGAGAGAGAGAGTAGGGGAGGGGAAAAGGTGAGAGAGAGATGGAGGGGAGAGGAAATTAATAAAAGAAAAAAATGTGGATCTCTCTCTCTCTCTCTCTCTGGAGTTAGGAGCAACGATTAAATTTGGTTAGCATCCACTCTATCGGCTAAGCGCATGCTCATTATGAAAAAGAAGAAGAAGAAGAAAAGGCCGTGGTGTTGAACTGAGCCTTCCTCCCTCCCTCTCAATGACAACAAGCTAAGCCGAAGCCGAAGCATCGTTGGAAAAGAAGAAGAAGAAAGGAGGTAGGGCTAAACTGAGCCTTCCTCCCTCCTCGCTTTTGACAATGAGGGGGTTGAGTCAAAGCCGAAGCATCATTGGGAAAAAAAAAAGAAAAAAGAAAAAGAAGAGGAGATGGGGCTGAACCGAAGCCTTACTCCTCCCTCCCTCCCCATGCCTGATCGAAGCCCCTCCTGTGATCTCAATTTTAGATAAAGGCATGCCTTGATCGGGATAGCTATATGGGTGTGCAACCTGGCTAGGATGAAGGTGGGATAACCGAGATGGGAGACAAGTGCATTTTGGGGTCCTGCACCCATCTTAGGTGCTGTAGCCTCAAGGAATGGGATGAGACAACCCCCACCTTGCCAAAACTTCAATTCTTGTTCATATTTCCATTTAAAGGAAACCAAGCTCAGTGTGTTAAAAATTGCAACTCTTTTTGTCAAATTGCATCGTTTTTTGCTTTATCAAAGACTCGTACATCATCAATTATAAGAGATCATTACTTGGTAATGAAGGATCTCTAATAACCGAGAAGACCATAATGGACTATGGTGTTAGTTTTAAACAGGACCAATTTATCATACAAATGAATATGATAAGAACATGTAAAATTACAAAATAGTAACAAATAAAAACAATTAATCAGTTAATGGAGCCAGTGTTAGCTTGACCATGCAGATCAGGTTTAATTGTCTTGAGTTAGCTTAATAGGTTATCATGTCATCTTGGACATGAATCAAACTGACCTGTTCATTAAACATTTAACAAGTGACAAGTTGCTTCACCTATTTAATAAACATCTTATTTAGGTTTAACTCACTTATTAAACATATCTTAGGATGAAAATTTTGTTATGAAGCCTATTTTGGAACCTAACACGAACTTAGACCCTACAATGGTGGGAGCCTCATGCACAGCACCACCCTTGTTTACTTCTATGCCAAATAATTAATTTATAATGAACAAATCTGAGTGCCACTGCATCAAAAGTTTCATAACTACCTCACTAGTCACAACCATAATGAAATCTTCTCTTCGGTTCTAATACTTCACTAGCCAAAAGGAGTGAAAGAAAACCAAAGGAAAAAAGAACCAGCTTCCATATCAGACCAAATTATAAATTTGCCATATGACATTTTAATCAATCAGCCAAAGATATGTCCTCTACACAAAGGACTTGGATATGCCATGAGCCCTCTACATACATACATACATGCATGCATGCATGTACACACGTGCGCGCACATATACATATACACACACACACACATACATATGTATGTATGTATGTAGGTATGTGTGTGTGTGTGTGTGTGTGTGTGTGTGTGTGTACATATATACATGTATATATATACATGTATATATACATACATATATACATACATGTATGTATATACATACATGTATGTATATACATACATGTATGTACATACATACATACATGTATGTATATATGTATGTATATACATACATGTATGTATATATGTATGTATATATATATATATATATATATATATATATATATATATATATATATATCTATATGTATACATATATATGTATGTATGAATGTATGTATGTATGTATGTATGTATGTATGTGTATATATACATAGATGCATACATATATATGTATACATGTATGTATATATACATATATATGTATACATGTATGTATATATATATATCTATATATATATATATATATAGGAGTAGACTTGGGTAAGGTTGACTGGATTTGAGTTCAGATCCGGTCAGATCAAAACTAGATAACGAGGGTCCTACATCAATGTATGTATATATATCCAAGCTGTTGGATGTGATCTACTACCTCAAAACTACTTGCACACCAAAAATCATATGATTTGAAGACCCCTAACCTCTACATCAAGTAATTAAAAAATACATCTAATTCAATTTTATTTAGGCTGTCCAAATTTTGACTACTTGATGCATAGGCTAGGGGTCTCCAATCATATGCTTTTTTGTGTCCAAATAGTTCTGACATGTAGATCATATTCAATAGCTTGGATCATTAATGTCGGACTCATATTATAAAGTTTTGATCTGACTGGATTTGAGTCCAAATCTAATCGATCTGATTCTAGCCTCTCTCTCTCTCTCTCTCTCTCTCTCTCTCTCTCTCTCTCTATATATATATATATATATATATATATATATATATATATATATATATATATATATATATATATATATATAACTTGAAGCCAAATAGGAGCTGCATACATGCCACCATTACATAATTAAACAACATGTATTGTAAAAATTACATAATGAGCATAGCTTAATTCTGCAAGGTACTCAAATAGTTGATTAGATGCTAAGAAATATTGGCAAATCTATATAAGAAAATAAGAAATACTTGATAAATGCCACCATTACTTTCATTCAACATATGAAAAAAAAAAATGGAAACAACACGGACTTAACATGATCAGCATAGTATGGTCTTACCTAAAATTATCAGTACCTTATGTGAAAGATACAAGCATGTAGGTGCCATAAGCAATGTGAATATAAGTTGAGAATAGACACTGATCGGAAATATGTCAACTGTGACCTACAAATAAAAAAAATGTACCACTTTACAATGATGGAAACTTTGATAATTATCAACAAGGAAACATCTCCCTTCGCATCCCATATATTACAGAATTTTACAAACCTAGCATGGTCACTAAATTACTAGAAGCTGATGGGGCTTCCATCAATTCCTCCAAGTTTTTTTTTTCAAAAAAAGTTGAAGTTACCGAAGGAAAAAACTAAGAAAATGTTATATGAGAAAAACTACTGCATCTCAACAATACTGGACGATGTGCAAATAACAATGTTGATGGTGCTCATTAGAGAATGCTCTTAATTGCTGACAACAGCAGATAGGATCACTGAACCATGCCAACAAAGAATCTAAAATTGCTGCAAAAGTTTGCAATAAAAGAATACAATCACCTTCTGTTCTAAAAATACACAAAGGGTAAAAAAAATAAATAATTTAAATATCTTTAAAAAAGTAGAAAAAGGAAACTGTGTACCATAAATAAGCCTATCTCAATATTTTGACATAACTTTATACCTCAACCCAATATAATAATAATTGCTCCCATATAAACTTCAAATAATATGTAACGTCATCAAGAGAAGAACAGTGACTAACCAGACATTTCAGAAACTAAGCTTGTGAAATGTAACTGCCTCCAATATATTACCTGTAACACATTGACATCACGATTTTACAACCACAAATCCTTCATTGCTTGCCAGATCTGCCGTAACTACAATGTTTTTAAGCTTTTTCTTTGGTCTTTTTGGTGTTCTGAACCACGGAAATAGCTGCAAGTATCTTACAGTTTTGCACATACTCAGGAGTTTATTTATTCATCTTCGCCAGTTTTATTGCAATGCATTAGCAGAAGTTCATATATTTCTGGAGCTGGTTTCAATAGCTAGTAACAGTTATCCACTTCCCAAACCTAATATTTCCAACGGTTAGCATGATACACATGCATGCTGCAATTATAAAGCCAGTTTTCTAACCATAAGGTAGACCGTACTCCATTATATGAAATAGGTTTTTGTACCACCTATTGAGGGTGAAATGTAGGTGTCCCAGACTGCAACACATGTTTCCATCAAATACACCACAAGGAGAGGAACAAGTTTCAGAAACTGTTAAACTTAGCTATAAACAAAATTGGACCACGTTAAAGCTTTCATGTCCACAATTCATCAGAAGCACTCTTTTAATGCTTAAACTACGTATTGCATATGCATTCTCTCAATATCCTGGTCTAATATTGTCATATCCCAAGTCCCAACATCTGAAATGTCTGCCAACAAGACCAAAATCCTGCCTTTTAACCAATAACAGAGCATCGAAATCGCGGAAAGGTGTCAAAGTTGGATGCCGTAAACCAGTTCTTCCTTAAATCGCTAGCAGAACAGAAAAAGAAAAACTCACACTGCATTTCTATCTATTGAGGGCTGATAATCTGCCGCTTGACTTACCAACCTGCGACCGACTGGCTGTTGGTCACCGTCGACAGTCATCCACCGACTGACGATCGACGATGAAGAAAGGCTCAAGAATTAATACATAACAGTCTACCGACTGTCCTGCCAGCACATTGTTATCCGATGGATGTTCGGTCCGATGGATGACGGCCGAATTATTTCTTCCGACCGACCGGCGATCGGTTGGCATAGAATCAACTGGCCGACCAACGGAAGTTCCCAAATCAGTCGACCGAAGACCGATCGGTACAACATTGGCCAACCAACCTGTTGGGGATAAACCCCGCTCCCGCCGAAGTCCAGTTCGGTGCTCTGCCTAATGCAACCAATAGCCGCGGAAGAGCTTCAACGGACGGGTCTTAGCCGAACCCCTTCAGCCGGTCGAACTGCTTAGCGGCCAAACTCCTTCGAACCTCTTCAGCTGGCCGAACTGCTTAGCGGTCGAGCTCCTTGGACTCCCAGCAGCCGGGCTTTAGCCAAACCTCTCGGCGGCCGAGCTTCAGTCGGACTCCCGCAAGAGCCGAACTCCCCTCGAGCCCTCTCCAACCGGACTCCTCGATGGCCGAGCCCCTTTCGAACTCCCTAGCGACCGAGCCTTAGCCGCACTCCTCCAGCCAGGCGCCTGTGAAAGCCGAACTCCCTCCGCACTCCTTCGGCCGAACTCCTCTTAGAGTCCGAACTTCTTTGAAATTGATATATGCCCAGGTCCACCTACCAACGTCTGCTTCCTCGAGCTATAGCTGCCGGACTTCGACGGTATGGCCGCCACTACCAGTCTGGCGACGCCACTCTCTCCGTAACTAGCCCCATGCGGCCCACAATCGGACGACATGGCCGCCACTACTGGCGACACCGCTCTCTCCGTAACCAGCCCCACGCGGCCCATGACCTGCCAGTATGGCTGTCACTATCCACCTGACGACGCCCTCTTCTCCGTACTGAACTCCATGCGGCCCCAACATCTCGCTACCAGGCGGTATGGCCGCCACCATCAATTAAGCTCCACCTATAAAGGACCCTCCAGATATGCTAACCCTAATCTCTGCTCTCCTCTTCTTCTCTAAGCTCTGCGGAACTCATTCCCGAGCACTCCATTCCTGTTGGCCAGAGCTGACTTGATCGTCGGAGGGTCCTGCTGGAGCCACCTCCCATCGGCTCCAGACGGGACTTTATTTTGCAGGTTCCGTCGGCGACCTCGTCCACCACCGCTCCAGCCGATTCCGACGACGATCATATTCTGCGTCAACGGATTGGCGCTAGAAGGAGAGCTCGAACCTCTGACCTTATGGTCAACAGATTGGCGCTAGAGGAAGGGCCACGAACCTCCGAAGTCCCCTTGTTCTTGAAGGAGTGCTCGACGACGATTTCTTTCTTCGCTCTCCGAAGATCTCTCTTCTTCCTCTCTAGAGTTCTTTTCCCAGGAGAAAATGCCTCCCAGGAAAGCTTCGACTCGACGCTCGGCGGCCTCTGCGGCCCGATCCCGTTCGGATTCGTCCGCTCCCGCTCCAATCCGGATGGCTCAGATTCCATCTATGGCCGCGGTGGATGCGGAGCAGTTCAACATGCTCGTCCAGCAGGTTCGTGGCCTCACGGAGGCGGTGCAGGCCGTGCATCGGCAGATCCCGGCACCAGCTCAACCAGTGCGAGACTTCCCAGAGCCATGCGGTTCAGCCCAGGAACGGCCGACTTGAGCTATCCGACCTCCAATCCCCGGAAGGGGAGGCAAAGGAGGGAGAGCCCCTGCTCGGATCGTGGCTCGACTCAAGGGGAAGCCTCGCACCCTTTCTGCCAGAAAACTTTGGAGATCAACGATCGTGAAGACCTCTTAGATCGAAGGCTCTTAGAAATGAGCCGGCGAATCGAGTAGCTTCGTCATACTTCCTCCTCCCGTGGTAATGACATTTGTACTGACCCTCCTTTTTTGCAGAAAATTATGCAGGAGCCGGTCCCGTCGAACTTCAAGCTTCCGCAGCTCAAGAGTTACGATGGGACCACCGATCCGATTGACCACCTGGAAGCCTTCCGGACAACGATGTTGCTTCACGGCACGCCAGATGCCATCTTGTGCCGGGCTTTTCCCTCTACCCTTAAGGGGGCTGCTAGGAATTGGTACTCGGCGCTTAAGCCGAGTACCATCTTATCGTTTGACCAGATGAGCCAACAATTCGCGGCCCACTTCATCAGTAGTCGGCGTCTGCGCCGAGGCTCGGATTCCTTAATGGCCATTAGGCAGAAGGAGGGGGAACCTATCCGGGCTTATGTCATTCGGTTTAATACTGCCGCATTGGAGGTCCGGAACCTGGACCAGTCAGTCGCCATGGCCGCCCTTAAGGGCGGCCTTCAGAAGAATGACTTGCTATTCTCCCTGGAGAAGAAGTATCCTAGGGATTTTGCTGACATGTTAGCTCGAGCCGAAAGTTATGCCCGGGCAGAGGAGGCTTTCGAGGCTAAGGACGATGAAGCCGGCGGGAAGCGGTGAATCAGCGGGCCAGGCAAGCCCGCCGAAGAAAGGAAGCGGACTAAAGCTCGGCCGCGTTTCCGGACTCCCCCTACTCGCGGGCAAGCCCGAACTCCCCCTCGAGCTCGGAGGCAGGGAACCCCTAACGGAAGGGCACGCCGAGGTTCGCCCCAGCGCCGAAGTTCTCCCCGACGACGATTTCACAACTACGCCTCCCTCAACACCCCGAAGACCCAAGTGCTGATAGAGATCAAGGAACGACTTCCGAGATCGGAGAGAATGCGTTTCCATCCCAGCAAACGCAATCCCAACAAGTTCTGCCTCTACCATCGTGACCACGGTCACGACACTGAGGAGTGCATCCAGCTCCAGGACGAGATCGAAGAGCTCGTCAGGAGAGGCAAGCTTGGTCGATTCCTGCGAAGACGACTTGAAGAGCAGGAAGATTGGCTGAGGGCGTTACCGCCAAGTGGGAAAAACTAGCAAGAAGATCAGCCGCCCCTTGGCGTTATCAACACTATCTCGGGAGGACTTCAACAAGGAGAGGCCAGCGGACCGGTAAAGAGGCGGAGGACCATGGAGCCCGTGACCTTCACCAAGGCGGACGGCCAAGGGATCCAATTCCCGTATAATGATGCAGTTGTAATTTCTTTGAACATTGCTGACTACGATGTATGCCGCGTTTTGGTGGATAATGGAAGCTCGGTCGACGTATTGTTTTATGATACCTTCTCAAAAATGTCCCTATTCGACGACCGCTTGGGGCCTATGAACTCTCCGCCGGTAGGATTCGCTGGCAATACCGTACCAGTCGAAGGCATGATAACTTTGGCTGTGACGGCAGGACAATATCCAAAATTGGCCAAAATGCAGGTCAACTTCCTGATCGTGAGGACTTCGTCCACCTATAATGCGATTCTCGGCCGACCTGGTCTAAATGCACTTCGGACGGTGGTGTCAACCTATTATTTGAAGATGAAGTTTCCGACGAATTGCGGGGTTGGAGAAATCAGAGGAGACCAGGCTCTGGCGAGACACTGCTACTCAATCGCCCTGCATAAGCGAGAACGGCCTGATCCTTATCTTGTTGACGGCCTAGATGTCCACGACGACCTCATTGAGGAGGGAGGCGAGCCTATGGAGGACCTCGTCTCTGTGCCCTTAAATGACGGAAATCTGGAGCACGCTGTGCAGATCGGCTCCAACTTGGCAGACGAGGTTCGGAAGCAGCTCGTCGCCTTTCTCAGGAGAAACGCGGACGTCTTCGCCTGGACCCCAGCGGACGTGCCGGGGATGGACGCCGAGGTCATGGAACATCAACTGGCCGTCGATCCAAGACACCGGCCGATAAGAAAAAAAATGCGCCACCATGCCCCGGAGAGGCAGGAGGCGATCACCGAAGAAGTAGACAAGCTCCTTCAAGCCGAACTCATTCAGAAGATTAATCATCCGACCTGGGTCTCGAACGTGGTCCTCGTCAAGAGGGCGAATAACAAGTGGAGGATGTGTGTCGACTTCAAGAAGCTGAACAAGGCCTGTCCGAAAGACAACTACCTCCTACCCAGGATCGACCAGCTGGTGGATGCGACCTCGGGCCATGAGCTCCTGACCTTCCTGGATGCTTTTTCTGGTTATAACCAGATACGGATGGCGCCCGAGGATGAAGAGAAGACCGCCTTCATTACTGACCGTGGTCTTTATTGTTACAGGATCATGCCATTTGGACTCAAAAATGCAGGGGCCACTTATCAACGCTTGGTCAATAAGATCTTCAAGGAGTAGATCGGCCGCAACATGGAGGTGTACGTGAATGATATGCTCATCAAAAGCCGAGCTTCAACAGACCACCTCGCCGACCTTAAAGAGACCTTCGGTGCACTCAGGAAGCACAAGATGAAGCTGAACCCGACCAAATGTGCCTTTGGTGTGACCTTCGGAAAGTTTCTGGGGTTCATGGTGTCGAGACGCGGAATCGAAGCAAACCCCGAGAAAATCCGAGCCATTCGAGAGATGGCTGCTCCGAAGACGATCAAGAAAGTTCAACGCCTGATCGGAAAGATGGCATCCCTAAATCGCTTCGTCTCAAGGTCGGCCGAACGATGCACGCCCTTCTTCCAAGTTTTCAGGCGACCGAAGGACTTCTACTGGACGGCGGAGTGCCAGCGGACATTCAAAGAGCTTAAAAACTATCTCAACTCACCCCTACTATTGGCAAAACCCGAACCCGGAGAAGAATTATTCCCGTATCTAGCTGTCTCTCCGATGGCCCTGGCGGCAGTCCTGGTCAAGGAAGAAGCAAGGACGCAGCGATCGGTCTACTATGTGAGCCGAATCCTGAGGGATACAGAGACCAGGTACTCTAGGTTAGAAAAACTAACTTACTCTCTTCTAATTACTGCCAGAAGGCTTCGATCTTACTTTCAGGAGCACACCGTAACGGTCCTCACGGACCAACCAATAAAAGCGGTCCTTCACCGAACGGACGCCTCCGGAAGAATCGCGAAATGAGCAATCAAGCTCACAGAGTTCAACATCAACTACCAACCCAAGCCGTCGATCAAGGCCCAGATATTGGCGGATTTTGTGGTAGAGTACACCATTCCGGTCGAAGCCGAGCTTGAACAGAGCGAGGCCGACGCCAAAGTGAGACCGAGCCTGGACAAAGCCGAGCTATCGCAGCCGAACCTCCCTGAAGGCTTTTGGGCTCTGCACGTGGATGGTTAGTCCAACTCTGCTGGAGCTGGTGCAGGCCTGGTCTTGGTCAGCCCCGAAGGAGTCGTCGTCGAGTATGCACTACGCTTCGAATTCCCCGCGACCAATAATGGAGCCAAATATGAAGCGCTGATCGTCGGATTAAGGATTGCAAGAAAATTAAAAGTAGATCGGCTTCAAGTCTACAGCGATTCCCAGCTGGTGGTCGGTCAAGTTGGTGGCAGCTACGAAGCACGGCAGGAAGGCATGGCGAGATACCTAGGAAAAGTGAGGGATTTGACCCCGTCCTTCAATAGTTTCAACATTCAGCATATTCCAAGGGCGGAAAATGCGAAAGCCGATCTTCTCTCCAAGTTGGCCACTTCAGCCCCGACCGAATTGCCCAAAGAAATATTTTTGAAAATTTTGAAATGCCCAGCCACGGAGAAATTTCAGGCCGTCCTGCAGACGGAATTCGAGCCCAGCTGGATCGATCCGTTGGTCGCCTACCTTAAAGAGGGGGTTCTTCCTCACGACCGGAAAGAAGCTCGGAGGCTCAGGAATCAGGCCTCCCGCTACGTTTTATATGAAGACAAGTTGTATAAGAGATCGTACTCCCTTCCGTTGCTGAGATGTCTCCGACCTTCAGAGGCCAACCTCACACTAAGGGATGTGCACGAAGGACTTTGCGAAAATCACGTAGAAGCCAGGTCCCTGTCGCAAAAACTACTTCGGCAGGGGTACTACTGGCCGACCTTGTTTCACGATTCCGTAGAATATGTGAAGTGCGACCGCTATCAGAAGAACGCCAGCGTGCAAAGGCAGCCGGCATCCGAGCTTGCTCCGCTCAGCACACCTTGGCCATTTGCGCAGTGGGGAATGGATATACTCGGCCCCTTCCCTACAGCGTCCGGGCAATGGAAGTTCCTCCTGGTCGCGATCAATTATTTCACCAAGTGGGTTGAAGCCGAACCACTAGCGAAGATCACCGAGGCTAAGGTGCAGGACTTCATCTGGAAGTCACTGGTCTGCCGGTTCGACCTGCTCCGAACCCTTATAACCGATAATGGACGACAGTTCGCTGGGACAAGGTTCGCCGAATTCTGCGAAGAACTGAACATCTTCCACCGCTTCACATCGGTGGCTCACCCGCAGGCCAATGGGAAGGCTGAGGTGACCAACCGGATCCTGCTGCAAGGCATCAGGATAAGGCTCGACAGGACAAAGGGGGTTTGGGCGGACGAACTCTACCATGTCCTCTAGGCATACCGAACTACTCAAAGGACGCCGACCGGGGAAACACCCTTCGCCTTGGCCTTCGGCACGGAGGCGGTTATCCCAATCGAACGTCAACTCCCGTCCGCATGAGTCGCGGGCTTTGACGAGCAACTCAACCCCCAGGACCTCAGAGTTAACCTCGACCTGCTGGAAGAAAAAAGGGAGGCTCGTATCCAGATGGCAGTCTACAGACGGAAGGTGGCCCAGTACTACAACTCCAGAATTAGGGGTAAGACGTTCAGAGTGGGGGACTTGATGCTTCGACGAGCCATCGTCTCTCAGCCTCAGAGTCAAGGGAAGCTCGTCCCAAATTAGGAAGATCCGTACGAAGTGGTGGAGGTCATCCGGTCCGTAACTTATCGCCTGAAGGAGCTCGGAGGAATAGTGCTTCCCCGACCTTAGAACTCAAAAAATCTGAGGATGTATTACCAGTAGACTTCCTTTAATAAGACTTCTTCACTCAGCATTATTGTTTTCCGGTACGAGGATTACGTGACGATAGGAAAGGAGCAAGCGAAAGTAGCCCATTAGGAACAGGAGGAGAACCTCGTCCTAACGCGAGCAAAACCGAAGACCTTGTTCACCTTAGATAAGACGAGAGGAGAGACGTGGACAACGGTCCGTATGTGCCCCCGCAGCCCGTTAGGAACAGGAGGAGGATCTCGTCCTAATGCGAGCAAAGTCGAAGGCCTCGTTCACCCTAGACGAGATGGAAGGAGAGGCGCGGACGACGGTCCGTATGTGCCCCTGCAGCCCGTTAGGAACAGGAGGAAGACCTCATCCTAACGCGAGCAAAGTCGAAGGCCTCGTTCACCTTAGACGAGACGGGGAGAGACGGACGACGGTCCGAATGTGCCCCCACAGCCCGTTAGGAACAGGAGGAGGACCTCGTCCTAACGCGAGCAAAGTCGAAGGCCTCGTTCACCTTAGACGAGATGGAGGAAGACGGACGACGGTCCGAATGTGCCCCCACAGCCCGTTAGGAACAGGAGGAGAACCTCGTCCTAACGCGAGCAAAGTCGAAGGCCTCGTTCACCTTAGACGAGACGGAGGGAGACGGACGACGGTCCGAATGTGCCCCCACAATCCGTTAGGAACAGGAGGAGAACCTTATTCTAACGCGAGCAAAGAAGAAAGCCTTGTTCACTCTAGACGAGACCGGAGGAGAGGCACGGACGACAGTCCGAAGGTGCCCCACAGCCCGTTAGCAGCAGGAGGAGAACCTCGTCCTAACTCGAGCAAAGTCCAAGTCCGAGCTTCGAAGCCTACAGAAAATAAGATCTCCGTCAACCTCGGCTAGAGATAAGATCTCTTCCGAGCGACCATAGACAACCTCGACTAGAGATAAGATCTCTTCCGAGCGACCGCTAACAACCTCGGCTAGAGATAAGATCTCTCCCGAGCGCCCGAGACAACCTCGGTCAGAGTGTCCGAGACAACTTCGGACAGAGATGAGATCTCTCCCGAGCTGCGAAGAACCTCGCCCATAGCCTGTTAAGAACAGGAGGGGAACCTTGTCCTAACGCGAAGCAAAGTCGAAGTCCGAGCCTGGAGTCAACCTCGACCAGAGCATCCGAGGCAACTTCGGACAGAGATGAGATCCCCCCGACCTTCAACCGAATCAGCACGGAGCCCAAAGAGAACTTCGGCAGTTGCCTTTTCTACACTCCCTTTCTTCGAGTTTCGAACTCAGGAGTGGGAGGAATATTGTTGGGGATAAACCCCGCTCCTGCCGAAGTCTAGTTCGGTGCTCTGCCTAATGCAACCAGTAGCTGCGGAAGAGCTTCAACGGACGGGTCTTAGCCGAACTCCTTCAGTCGGCCGAACTGCTTAGCGGCCGAACTCCTTCGAACCTCTTCAGCTGGCCGAATTGCTTAGCGGTCGAGCTCCTTGGACTCCCAGTAGCCGGGCTTTAGCCAAACCTCTCGGCGGTCGAGCTTCAGTCGGACTTCCGCAAGAGCCAAACTTCCCTCGAGCCCTCTCCGGTCGGACTCCTCGATGGCCGAGCCCCTTCCCAACTCTCCAGCGACCGAGCCTTAGCCGCACTCCTCCAGCCAGGCGCCTGTGAAAGTCGAACTCCCTCCGCACTCCTTCGACCGAACTCCTCTTGGAGTCCGAACTTCTTTGAAATTGATATATGCCCAGGTCCATCTACCAACGCTTGCTTCCTCGAGCTACGACTGTCGGACTTCGGCGGTATGGCCGCCACTACCAGTCTGGCGATGCCACTCTCTCCGTAACTAGCCCCATGCAGCCCACAACAGGACGACATGGCCGCCACTACTGGCGACACCGCTCTCTCCATAACCAGCCCTAAGCGGCCCATGATCTATCAGTATGGCTGTCACTATCCACCTGACGACGCCCTCTTCTCCGTACCGAACTTCATGCGGTCCCAATGGCTCGCTACCAGGCAGTATGGCCGCCACCATCAATTAAGCTCCGCCTATAAAGGACCCTCCAGATATGCTAACTCTAACCTTTGCTCTCCTCTTCTTCTCTAAGCTCTGCGGAACTCATTCCCAAGCACTCCATTCCTGTTGGCCAGAGCTGACTTGATCGTCGGAGGGTCCTACCGGAGCCACCTCCCACCGGCTCCGGATGGGACTTTATTTTGCAGGTCCCGACGGCGACCTCGTCCACCACCGCTCCAGCCGATTCCGGCGATGATCAGATTCTGCGTCAACACAACTGATGATCGATCGGCCCCAAATCAGCCGACTGACCGATGGAAGCTCTCCAAACAACCTATCTGGCTCCCGATCAGTCCTACAAAACTGCCTCCAAGAAGAGCGGACAACGGTAATTAGTGGATAGTCTTAATTACTTACCCACGATCACACTACATCGGAAAAAAGAGACCCACGTACTTAGTAGTTATCATTTCGATACCTATAAAAGAAAGGTAATCTGGTCAGTTTGGTAGGACACATCTAATACTTTTAAAGCAATCTCTGTCACTTTGCTCTCAGATTCTTGTTCGACCAATCCACTCTACTAACTTAGGCATCGGAGGGTTCCCGCCGGAGCTAAGTCCGATCAGCATGGATTTATTCTTACAGGTTTTTCGATGTTCGGTCGCAGGCGTAGGTGGATTGGCCGCAATAAATTGACGCGCCAGAAAGGGAGGAATGAATAGTGAATCGACAATTAGTCTTCCAAATGGCGAAAACTCGCGCTTGCAACTCAACCAGTTCCGCCAGCCAATCATCCCGACAAGAGCTACTTCCCCCTCTGCCGCCAACAATGGCAGAACCCAGCTCCTCGCATCGACGGTTACATCGGATGCGTAAGCCTAGCAACTGGCTGCGTTAACGCAGTAGGTCCGAATTCTAATGGAGACCATGCGCAACCTTCAGCAGCAATCGCCCGTGGCGGTGGAAGATCCGGTGATGCAACCAGCACCATCCAAGCATAGCTGCCGCACACCAAGGTGCTCGGTCTCTCCTTTACCAGAGCGACCGTCTCGACGCTCGCACTGGATTAAGTCTCCATCTCCTCGCCGCTCGTGAGGAACCGCTCGTCGGTTGCGGCAGTATGTCCCATCCTCTCATCGGAGCCGACACGAGGGAAAATGACTGTGCGACCTTACGACTTCCCCCTCCTCCAGTTCTTCGGGAGGATCAACATCGGGGACGTCTCACCAGCGACAGTTAAGCGATTATGATCGAAAGTTCAAAGAAATCAACCGTCGACTGGCCCAAATCCAGGACACAAAGGGAAGATCCTCCGACGGTCTCCATGTCCGTATGGCTCCTCCCTTCTCCTCACGTATCTTGAACGTGTCGATCCCGTCACAATTCAAGATGCCTTAAGTGGAGTCGTATGATGGCTCCACCAATCCAATCAATCATCTCCAGAGCTACAAGGCTCTTATGATGATCCAGGGGGTGAATGATGCCCTCATGTGCATCAGCTTCTCGGCCATCCTTCGGAAAGCTGCTCGAACCTAGTACTCCGAGCTTCAGTTAGGAAGCATCGACTTCTTCGAACAGCTTGAAGACTCCTTCGTGACTCACTTCAGTACCAGCCGAAGGAAGCCACAACTTCAGACATCTCGATCAAGCAGAACGAGGAAGAGACTCTTCGGGCCTTCGTAGCGCATTTTAACGCCGCCATGCTTGAGGTCCGAAGCCTCAACGAAGAAGTGGCCATTTCGGCCATGAGGCAGGGTCTGAGGGGTTCCTAGTTCACCTACTCATTAGATAAGAACCCCCCAGACTTATGCCAAACTTCTAGAGCGCACGGATAAATACATTCGTGCAGAAGAAGGCGCTTCTGACCGACGCCAACAAAACGAGAAGGGTTAGAAGAAGAAGAAACAGCGGAAGAACGATGCTTTGACTGATCCAAACTGATCCATTCTGAACAAGGAAGCGACATCCTCCCGACTGAGCCCAATGCCGACCCATCTGAAAAGTCAGTACAATAACTATACTCCCCTCTCCACTCCACGAGCACAGATCTTGATGAAGATTGAAGGAGAAGAGTATCTTCGCCGACCCCTGTCGATGAAACATCCAAGGACAAAAGGAAGTACTATCGGTTCTACCGCGACTACGGCCATGACACTGAAGAGTGCTTCCAGTTGAAGGATGAAATTAAGGCACTCATCTGGCGGGGATTCCTTGCCAAGTTCTGGCTCAATCGCCTGACCGAGCCACAAGCCGATCGACCACCACCATCGAAGGAAATTCATCAAAATCGACCAATGGCTGGGGTGATCAACATGATTTTCGGACGATCAAGAGCCGAGGGAGCAGCATTCGAAAAAGAATCGACCAAAAAGCAACGATCCGATGAATTTATTTCTTTTTCGGATGATGATGTAAAGAGAATTCAAACCCCCCATGATGATGCTGTTATCGTCTTAGCGACGATAGCAAACTATGAAGTAAAAAGGATCCTCATTGATAATGAAAGTTCAGCCAACATTTTGTTTTACTCGGCTTTCTTCCGAATGAAACTGTCGACAAAACGACTCCGAAGAATGTCTATTCCCTTGGTCAGATTCACGGGAGACGCTGTTGACGTCGAAGGAGAGATTGACCTTCCACTGACTGTGGGAATAGAACCCCGACAAAGTACTGTCGTCTTGACCTTCATGGTCATTAAAATCCCTTGGTCGGATTCACAGGAGACGCTGTTGACGTCGAAGGAGAGATTGACCTTCCACTGTCTACAGGAATAGAGCCTCGACAAAGTACTGTCGTCTCGACCTTCATGGTCGTTAAAATCCTATCGACGTATAATGCTATACTCGGAAGACCGGAACTCAACGCCCTCAAGGCGATAGTATCGACATATCACTTGTTAGTCCGAATCCCGACTAAAGCTGGAGTCGGAGAGATGCAAGGCGACCAGCAAATTGCCCGACGTTGTTTCGCAATCACAACAAACTCAAATAAATTAGAAGACCCCCTGCCGCTAGAAAGACTTGACCAGCGGGAAGAGGAAGAACGGGGCGAACTGGCTGAACGACTGGTCTCAATCTTGTTACAAGAAAACGACCCAACCAAGGTTGTTCAAATCGGATCACAACTTCAGGCGATGGAGCGTGAGCAGCTGATTCGATTGCTGAGGGCCAACGCTCATGTATTCACTTGGTCGACAATCGACATGCCAGGCATACCTCTAGAAATAATCACCAACGGACTGAACGTCAAACTGGTGAGGCAGAAGAAGCGACCATTCACTCCCGAGCAATAAAAAGGTCACCGATGAAGAGGTGGATAAGCTTCTCACGGCAGACTTCATTAGAGAGGCCCATTACCTGGATTGGCTTGCGAATGTCGTCATGGTGAAAAAAGCCAACGGAAAATAGCGCATCTGCATTGATTACACCAACTTAAATGAAGTATGCCTGAAGGATAGTTTTCCTCTCCCGAAGATCGATCAATTGGTCGACGCAACATTGGGACATCGACTTCTAAGCTTTATGGACGCCTCCACAGGTTATAATCAAATCCGAATGGCACCCGAAGAAGAACATACTGTCTTTGTCACCGACAAAGGAATTTACTGCTACAAGATCATGCTATTCGGACTCAAAAACGTAGGAGTGACCTACCAACGGTTGGTGAACAAGATTTTCAAGTCGCAAATTGGGCGGAATATGGAAGTGTATGTCAACGATATGCTAGTAAAAAGCACTCAAAGTTATGACCACATCCAAGACTTAGAGGAGGCTTTCGATACACTCCGATGACATCGGATGAAACTAAATCCGACCAAATATGCTTTCGGAGTGACGGCCGGGAAGTTCCTTGGTTTTCTTGTCTCACATCGAGGAATCGAGGTAAACCCCGAAAAAATAAAAGCGATCGTTGATATGAAACATCCAGCTTCGAAGAAGGAGGTGCAACAGCTCAATAAAATAATCACTGCGCTCAGCCGATTCATCTCGAAGTCTGCTAAAAAATGTCTTCCTTTCTTCAAGACTCTATGACAAACTAAAGATTTTTTATGGACCGATGAATGCCGACAATCCTTTAAAGAGCTAAAGAAATACCTGATGACTCCTACTCCTCCGTTGCTCGTAAAGCCGATGGAAGGAGAACTTCTGTATTTATACCTGGCCACATCTGACGAAGCTATTAGTTCAGTTTTGGTCAGGGAATATAAAAGTCGGGTATAGCACCCCATCTGCTACGCAAGCAAGGTACTCCATAATGCCAAAACCCGATACTCAAAAGCCGAGAAAATGATCTATGCCTTGATCATTTCAACGCAACGGCTTCGGCCCTACTTTCAAGCCCACACAGTGCATGTTTTAACAAACCAACCTCTAAAGTCAATCCAACATCACTCGAACACTTCAGGCAGAATGGCGAAATGGGCAATAAAGCTCAGCGAGTTCGACATCCACTATCGCTCTTGCCCGTCGATGAAGGCCCAAGTTCTGGCTAATTTCATTATCGAGTGTACCATCTCGGACGACAAGTCCAACAAGAAATAACTTGTGCATCGACGGAAACCATCCCTGAAATCGAACATAAGTCGGCTTTGGTATTACATGTCCATGGGGCATCGAACGCTCTTGGAAGCGGAGCCGGACTTATCCTGATGAATACCAACGAAACAATCACCGAGTACGCCCTCCACTTCAACTTTAAAGCTTCAAACAATCAAGCCGAATATGAAGCCCTCCTTGCTAGCTTGAAAATTGCTAAGGAGCTCGGTGTCAAAGAGTTGAAGACATTCACCGACTCTCAACTCATCGCAAGATAAGTCAAAGGTGACTACAAAGCTCGCGATCTGAAGATGTAAAAGCATTTGGAGAAAGTGAAGAACCAAACTTTCATCTTCAAATACTTTGACATCTCGCACATCCCTAGAGCAGAGAATGCTCAGGCCGACGCACTCTTCCGACTTGCTGTCACTGCCCCGAATGAACTTGGCCAAACATATATCGAATACCTCGATACACCGAGTATCTAAAAGACGGAAGAAATATTGCAAGTCAACGACGAGCCAAGCTGGATGGATCCGATCGTCAAGTACCTGATCGAAGGAATCCTACCCGACGATCCATCAGAAGTAAAACGTTTAAGGTAGACGGCCTCACAATATATAATGATGGACAGACAACTCTACAAACAGTCCTTCTCCCTTCCGCTATTAAAGTGCTAGGGATCCACCGATGCCGATTATGCGCTTCGGAAAGTCCACGAAAGAATCTGCGGGAACCACTTGGGATGCAAGTCCCTCGCCTATAAGATCCTTCGGCAAGAGCATTACGGGCCGACAATGCAGAGGGATGCAACCGAGTTCGTCCGAAGATGTGAGCCATGTCAAAGATACGTCAACATCCAACGTCAACCGGCGACGCACCTAACATCAATCATAGCTCCATGGCCGTTTGCATAGTGGAGGATCGACATACTTGGTCCTTTCCGTCTGGCACCCGGACAGAAAAAATTTTTAGTCGTTGTCGTCGACTACTTTACTAAATGGGTGGAGGCTGAAGCTTTGGCGCAGATTACGGAAACTAAGATGGAGGACTTTGTTCGAAAATCCATCATCTACAGATTCGAGCTTCCACGTACTATCATAACCGACAATAGCCGATAGTTTGACAATCAGAACTTCAAAGATTTCTGTGCGACATATCATATCATGCACAAGTTGACATCTATCAGTCATCCACGGTCAAATAGAGAAGCGGAGGTCACAAACCGAACGATCCTTTACGGCTTGAAAACCCGACTCAATGAGGCTAAAGGTCTCTGAGCAAAAGAACTACCTTCGGTGCTATGGGTCTACCAAACAACCCCCCGAGTTCCGACGAGCGAATCCCCTTTTAACCTTGCTTATGGAACAGATGTGGTAATACCTGTCGAAGTTGGACTACCCTCAATGCGGGTTGAAAGATATGACGAGACAAGTAATTTGGATCGCCGAAAGACGGACTTGGATCTGTTATCCGAAGTTCGGTAACAAGCTCAACTCAGAATGGCGGCTTACCAGCAGCGAGTCGCCAAGTACTATAACAGAAGGGTCAAATCGAAGGAAATTCGTCTGGGAGACTTAGTCCTGCGGAAGGCTGAAGTATCCAAACCGTTGGACCAAGGGAAGCTCTCTCCAAATTGGGAAGGATCCTATCGAGTAGTGGAGATTTTTCAACCTGGAGCGTATCGACTCGAAATACTCGACGGAGTAGAAATTTCACGAACATGGAATGCTAACAACCTTAAAGTATATTACCAATGAAATCAGCTCCATGTACTTTTGACGAATGCAAATAATAAATTTTTACAAAGTTTACTTCAAAGAACACCGAAGTGTCCTTTCCATGAACAAGGATCGGCAAGCCGACCAATTATCGGTACATTATAGCTGACTGACTGTTGGCACTTTACAATCAACAAGACTCAACTGCTGAACGACAGATGGCGATCGTCAATCGATGTTTCATTCGATGACGGCTTTCGGTCGACACTTCTCGGACGATCAACATGGTTAATCGAGAATAAATTAGCTTACCACAGCAGAATGGCCGAACAACTGACTAGCAAGTAATGCAGATGCATAACTTCTTTACAAAATAACGAAAGAAAAGTGTCAATCTACTGAATGTGAACTAGTTGGTTTGCCCAACTAGTAAAAAACGCGACCTATACTGATTTGACTATGATCGAATCGAAGGATGGTTGGCTTACATCCGATCATCATAATCGAATATTGCTTAGTAAAAAATTGACTAAAGATCAGTTAGAAACCAACGCAAGGTTGGCTTATCCCCGACCTATAAATGCATCAACAAATGACTAAGTACCAGCTAGTTAGAAAACTGACCTTAAGTCGGTTAAAAAACTAGCCGACAGTTGGTTATATACAAAACCAACTAAAGATCGGTTAACACTTGATCAATTAAAGTTCTTAAAGATAGAAAACAAATACTAGTCAAAGTTTTCTTTCATTACTGTTTCCAGAAAGTTACAAAAATGAACTTTAGTCCTTACAAAAGTTTGGACTTCAATCCTAAAAAGAAACAAAAGTACAAAGTCATTCATCGGCCAGCAGCATCAAAGGTTGATCAGGAATAACTTCAGCTTCAACATCCGTCGGTGCAACGACTTCAATCAGAGCAGCTTCTTGTCCCTCTAATGGAACTTTGGCAGCCGACTAAATAACTGCGCTTGTCGGCGTAGAAGGAATCGACAGACCTTCGATCAGAGTCATGGGAGCTGCAGGACGTGCCGACTCAGTTGGAACAAAAGCAGTGGTAGGAGCATCTACATCTGTCGGGCCCGCGGGTAGTTCGCTGTCACCTCCCTCTTCTTCTTCAACGCTAGGGATGACGATGCTACTAAGGTCAAGATCAGGAAAGAGCTATTAGACGGCATCCCAACCATCGCCGAACCCAATCCAGTAGGAAGCCTCGCTTCCTTGGAGGATCAAGGTCTTCAAGTCGGACGAGGACTTGAATTCCTCGACACCCAGCTCTTTCGCCCAACCAAGATCCTACCGTAGAGCCTGGACTTTCGCCTTAGCCGAAGATGCTTCCCCGTCGTCAGATCGCAATTTCTTATGACAATCCTCCGCCTCCTTAGCCCAATTATCGCAGTCCTTCTTTAGCTTCTTCGCTGCGCATTTCTTCTTTTTAGCACTGCTCTTCTGAGCCTTTGCTTCTGCTTGAGCCGACTCAAGGTCAGATCTTACCGACCCAAGCTCAACCCTCAGGCGGGATACTTCATCAGATAGATTCTTCTCCCAAGCAGCTGCATCCTTTTTCTGCTCCAACTGTCGGATCGCTGAATCTTGTTCAGCATTTGCGGCCAACACTGAGTCGAAACACACATGCCGAAAATCAGCCATCCTACGACAGGCCGATTCAAGTTCGGCCATGTCGTGAGCCCACTGTTCAAAGATAAAACAAGTTTAAAAAAAAAGAAAGAAGAGGAAGAAAGGCAAAATGAATAGCCGACTTACCCCAATGAAGGTTGGATAGAATGAGCCGAATAATTCGGCCAAAGTCCGACTCCTCGACTCCCGTCGGTCGAGAGAAGAATGGCGTGGACCAAGCTCCTTGCTAATTGAGGATCAAAAAGAGCCGACCCCCCTTCTAGGACCCGAACATCGATTCGCTTGGAGTTTGTAAATCCACAGCTGAAAGCATCAATCCCAGCCGGCGTAGAAGAAACCGGTGCCTTCCCTTTCCTTCCGGCGGATGATTGTTCTGGAGGCGCCAACATTCACTCAGGTGTGGATGGAGATGGCGAACGCCCCCGACGAACCGAAGTTGGTCGTGGAACGGGCGCAGCAACAACTGATTGAGCTTCCGACACAGGAGCAACAGCCGGTACGTCGATGATGACGACGTCTTCCTCCGACTGTGTGACGATCGAAGGGGCTTTAGAAGATGCAGCAGCCACCAAAGCACGCAAGGCAATGACGAGAGGTGCTGCCAATGGAGTGTCGGCAAAATCGGAGTCAACCAAAAAACCAGCTACCCGACTCTTCTTCGACGTACATGATGAACCGGCGCCAGGTGCCACCCTCTTTCGAGTGGCGAATTGGTGGACTTCGTCCACAGAAATTTCGAGAGGATGCATCCCTACAAAACCGAACAACAAGATCAGGTTAATATCAAAAATCGACCAAAGGAAAGAAAATCCGAAACTACAGACACAATATGTACCTACGAATGGCGTCGGACCAAGTTCGGCATCGTACATGGCTGCTTCGGTAATCAATTATTTTTGTGGAGGAACCTCCATATCTTTTAGCTTAAGAAAATCCTCCCAATTAGCCGGATCTACCCTACTGCTTTCGTTTGCAAGGACATCCGACTCTCCCCACACCGATGGAAAACCCCAAGGAGTAGGGGGAGAAACAAAAAGGAATTGGATCTTCCAATCCTTGATAGACGATGGAAGACCGATGATAAAAGAAAGTCCCCTTCTCGGGACAAAGTACCACCATCCGTCGACTTTCGGATGGGATCGGAGGGCAAAGAAAGGTCTGAACAAAGAAAGACGAGGGATTGTCGGGATTAACCGACACAACGGAACGAAAGTTATCAAAAGCCGAATGAAATTCGGCGCTAACTGGGCTGGACACACCCGATAGTAATCGAAGATGTTTCGAAGGAACTCCAGAACAGAGAACCTAAAGCCCGATCTAAGGTTCTCTAAATAAAAAGCAATATAACCGAACGGAGGTGAAATCATACGACCGTCGGGGCCAGGAGCCAACAACCAAAAGTCCTCCAAGATCCGATATTGGTCTCGGAGCCGCTCCACAACCAATGTTGTCAGCGTGGAAGCTTCAGTTGCCGAACCTCGCGATGAACTACTATGGCTAGCCATGCATACAACTCAACAAAATAAAAAGAAGCAAAACGATGTCAGAGAGAAGGTTCAAACTTCGAACCTAGGAGACTAAAGGACGGACAGGAGAACAAGCAAATTTTCTAAAAGCTATTGCTGTTGAAAGCGGATGAAGAAAAACTTTTGGGGAGGGATCCAATATATATAGGACCCACCAACGGTCGAGATGCACAAAAACCTCACCAGATGCTGACACGTCTCGGATGAAGAACAACCGAGTGTCAAATCCCTTGGGCTCTGCGATCGTGCGTTCGTTAATGACGACTATTGCAATCCCCAAAGCGTCGAACAATAACTTTATCGAAGGTCGTGGTGATCATTAATGGCAGATGGTATAACGAAGTTCGAGGTGATGCCACGTGTTGACTCCTTGCGTTCGGTGCATCAAGATAAAATGTTAAATCATCATCCCGAACTTGGATGTGGAGGAAACTATTGGGGGCTGATAATCTACCGCCCGACTCACCAACCTATGATCGATTGGCTGTTGATCACCTTCGACAGTCATCTACCGACCGATGATCGACGATGAAGAAAGGCTCAAGAATCAATATATAGCGATCTACCGACTGTCCTACCAGCACATTGTTATCCGATTGATGTTCAGTCTGATAGATGACGGCCAAATTATATCTTCCGACTGACCGACGATTGGTCGACATACAATCAACTGGTCGACCGATGGGAGTTCCCAAATCAGTCGATCGACGATCGGTCGGTATAAAATCAACCGACCGATAATCAGTCGGTACAACATCGACTGACCAACCGATGATCGATCGATCCCAAATTAGCCGACCGACCGATGAAAGCTCTCCAAATAACCTATCTAGCTTCCGATCAGTCCTATAAAATCATCCTCTAGAAGAGTAGACAACAGTAATTAGTGGATAGTTTTAATTACTTACCCACGATCACACTACATCAAAAAAAGAGGGATTCATGTACTCAATGATTATCATTTCAATATCTATAAAAGAGAGGTAACTTGACCGGCTTGGTAGGACACATCTAATACTTTCTAATACTTTTAGAGAAATCTCTATTACTTTGCTCTCAGATTTTTGCTCTTAGATTTCTGTTCGACCAGTCCACTCTACTAAATTAGGCATCGGAAGGTTTTCACTGAAGCCATAGGCTTATTCGGTTTTCGGCCATCGCAGGGGCAGGTGGATGGGCCGCAACACTTTCAAATCTTAGAAATTTTCAAAATTCACGGATCCAAAAGAAAAAAGTAATCATTCAGGTTCGAAAATAGCTTCTAGCAGTAGAAAATGAGTCCTAAATCTATTAAATCGTGTGGCAAGCAAAGAACCTGGTGATTGGTGAACTTCTTGACCGAGGTGATGTAAGGGACGAAGTAGGGCTCGATCGGGAGGAATTGAGAAGAGAAGGAGTAGACGAGGAGGACGGCAAGCGCGGACCTGGGGATTGAGCTGCTGCCAGGAATCAGAGACGCCAGCCACCGCCGCCACTCCATCTTTCACCGCAAAATGGATAGAGCAAACCCTATGTCTATGATCCCGCCGTTATCCCGCCAGAAGGGACCGAATAACCGCCGGAGAGCACCGTTCTCGGACGGGCGGCGAGAGGTAGGGGATGGGCGGCAGATAATCGCCGTTTTCCTTCCTGCTCGTTCGAGTCGCGAAGTCCGAAGACGAGAGTTGCGCGCATGCGAGGCATTTTAATTGGTCGCCAGAAAGGTCTCAATAACGCCGCCGTTATTTCCATACAATGGACCTGCCAAAACCGTTTTGAGTAATGTAAGGCAGTTTACTTATTAGTTGGAGCAGGTCCAAGTGGACCACGCCAGATCCCACGGTGGGTAACACGCCACGTTGCCTCTTGTATTTCACCAAGTCTCGATTGTGCGTCAACCACCGTGAGATTTGCCCTGGTTCACCGGGACCTGGTTCATAAGGTGGGCTCAGGTTGTATCTTTCTGGTGGAAGGATGATTCTCCTACTTTCGCAATCAACCCGTTAAACAGTACAAACATCCACTTTCAAACCTGCGCAAATGGGCAAAGATAGAAATTGAAATATTTCAAAAAAATATGATCCAAGAGTTGAAATTAATAGAAAAAATCAACCATCCTCCTGCATGAAAGATACAACCCGAATCAAGAAAAGGATTGCAAAAACAATTGTCCATTTAAAAAAAAAAAATTATACCTAAATACTTAGAAAATAAATCATGCAAGTCCAATAAATAGTGAGGTATGATCATTGAGATAAACTCTAGTTTATGAGACAACGAGAATTGTTATAGTTGGAAATCCAAACTTGCCGAGGCCTAAGTTATTCAGAACTAAAATAATGATACTCATTGTTACCATCTATTATTTTCATAATAAAAGTAATGATCAATAATTAAAAATAAAGGTGTTCACTGTCCAAGTCACATTGACCAAATAAAAAATAATTTTTAAAAAAAAATTTGATTGAATAACAATTATTTGTTAACTGGTACTATAATTTAAATTTTTGAAAAATTATTTTACTTAGATGAATGGTGCAAATTCTGTATAACGAATTAGTTTCATTATAGGACAACTGTTATAAAAAATTAATACTTGGACAATGAATGTCGTTTAATGAATTTTTGAATTTCACAATGTTCCCTACAGGAATTTGCAACCACTTGTTTTCTGGGTCATAATGTTCAAAATTAATTCAAAAACACCCTTACTTCTAAACACATTCTTATTAGAAGACGTATTCGTCCCTATTTTTTGCTCCAAGTTAGTTGGTTCCTTGGTACCAACTCTTCTTTTGTTTGAGTTTTTCTGTAGACTTTCTGTTGATTCATAACAAATAAGGAAGCTAACAATTCCATCAAAAAAAAAAAAAAAGGAAGCTAACAAGGAACAATGGACATAGCATCATCCCTTAATTTGTCAAATTATATTTATCGAATGTTATTTATAAGAGAGTGATTTTGTTTTGTTCGGGCAGGAGAACATGTCCTTCAGTGTTGATAGCTTCTAATATATAAAAAGGGATTGTAGGAATGGGCAATAAAATGGATTATCAACACGATCATGTTAATAGTTGTGCAGAATTAAATTTTTTGTTTTAATTTCATCTATTTGTCTTAGTCAAATATATATATATATATATATATATATATATATATATATATATAGATAGATAGATAGATAGATAGATAGATAGATAGATAGTTTATATTTTTGTGTGTATGTATGTAATTTTTTGAAAAAAAGTTAATAAATTTAAAATCAATGATAAGCCATCCCAATTGAAGATCCAAATCATTAAATATGATCTATACTACAAAAATATTTGAAAGCCAAAATTCATATATTTTGGCAGTTTCTGATCAATTTAGTACAAAAATTAATGATATCTATTACTATGGTAAAATATAGGATAGAATATGTAAATTAAAAATCCACATTATGAATCATGATTAATGTACTTAAATATGCGTAAATTTAAATTTATTAGATTTTGATGATTAGATCATCATAAAACATTGTATCATGCTATCAACATCATTCATTTTAAATCATGATTACGATTATGTATGAATACAAACATACATGCATATGCATATATTTACATATATTTAATTCTTTCCCAATTCTTTCTGAGGTCATGTTTTCCAAAAAAAATTGTTAAGTTTAGCATAAAGCAAGGGAGAGAGGGGTACAGTTTATGCACCCAGTCTATGCACTCATCATGAAATAATTTCCTATGGAAGATCTACCAAAAAATTGGATAAGTTTACGATAAAGCAATGATTGATGAAATAAACTGCACAATTAACATCAAAGTAGGGAGAAGAGGCAAGAGATGAGCATGGATTGGAAGGGCAGGTGGCCCCTTCAAGATATCGGAAATCATTGGATCGTTTAACAGCAAACTGACTTAGAAGTGACTGTATGGCTATGTCTCCAGCTCTTCAGAGTTCAGACTTAAATACATATCCTACGCCCAGTTTAAATAACGTCACACATTGCAATGATTTAAATAAAAGAATTGGTATTTCACCTCATTTTGCTGGAACAACGTGACTCAGGAATACATCAAGAGAATTTCCAACAATTTAATAATCTCAGCTCCCTAGAAACTCCATCTCGCTTTCTCATCTGAATAAACAGAAGACAGCTAGAAAGTCATATAATTTGTGCCAAGACAAACAAAAACTCAGTAATTCCACATGCTGTGCATTATATGATATAGACAAGAAAAAACATTTTTCTTCCATCAAAAGAATAGAACATATTAATGAAGCATCTTCCAACAGCTCTTGTTTTGTTACCTAAGACTCAGTGGATTAGTTTGCAGCATTACCAGTCTCAGGTGCATCTGCTTTCTGATGCCATTTGCAAAGCCAAGGATGTCAATGTAAATTGGTCACTGAAAAATCTAGCTGCCATTCCTGTTGATTAAGATTAAATGGATGCATACTTTGTCTTGTTACCTCTCATCAACTTGTGAACAAACAGTGCACCTGCTCTATTGGAAGACTGAACCTAAGATTACCAGCCAAAAAGAGTAAGTTTCTTAAACCAGAACAGAAACTTGAAAACAAACTGAAACCTAAAAAATGAAAATTGAAACTTGTTCCCACAATGGTTGAAAGATATAGTGCGTTAATAAATCACGGAGTGGTGAAATTATTGCATTAATGATGATGGATGACATTGAGACTGAAACATGTTGCTCAGAGTGGCAAATAATTTTTGGTGCTAAAAGCATAAAACCTGAGGGTTACAAATGAACACTAATAATAATTTTATTATTTTGAACTGTTCTTGTTTTCTTTTGAAATTGTGTAACTGCTAATTTAACCTTAAAAGGTACAAAAACATGATTGCTTGTTCATTAGTTAAAAGGACGAGTCACAGCATAAAATTTCTGACAGGTAAAAGGTGCCCAAACTTTTACTTAAAAATATAAAAAAACAACCCAACTAATATGGACTAAGCAAGCATTAGTTTACCAGTGGCCCACTGGCAATGTAATGGAAGCCAACATATTCTCCGTAATCCTTCCAGATGGCAAACTTATCAGGAGTCACATATTATTTGACAGTCAGGTGCAACGGCGTAGACTGCAAAAGCTCTCAGCATTTTCAATGGTCAATCAAAGGAGCAGAAAGTTTGACTGAAGTGAAAGCTTGCTTTCTATCTAACCTGCAAATACTGTCCTAATGTCAGAATATCAACATCAATGGCCCTTAAATCAGCCATAGCTTCCTTAACCTCCTCATCTGATTGTCGGAGTCCTAGCATGGTAGAGGACTTTGTAATCATCCTTTCCTTCCAAAGCTTTGCATGCTTCAGAACAGACAAGCTCTGCTTGTACCTGCAACAGAAACAAGCAGACAGTCGATACCATTAGAATATCTATTCTATATCTATTCCACCATATAACAAAAACACTGGAGTGGAGCATTTGCGAAGTATCCATCTCAGTGTTTCCACCGATGTGCATTAAAAAGATCCTTTTAGAAGCAGATGATTTGGGACTCCAATTTTGCACTGGGCTTCAACAATGTTTGATTCACTGAGAAATGGGGCTTATAGAATGTAATAGATCAGGGCACTTAAGCCTTTCTTATTCAAAAATAATAGGGGGATCCTTATTTTCCATGAAATAACGAAATCTTTAAGAGTGGCGTCCTCGACTTCAATCAGAAGACCAAATACACTAAGACTGCTCGAGCATGTACAAAGATACATTTGCAAATGTAACTACAAGAACAGAATAGTTTAAGCAGCAAATTTATGTAACCTGAAATATATAGCTAGTGTCAATTGATGTTAGTAGAAATTTAAATAAGTGGGATAATTTTTGTTTTCTGAACTTTTGAAGTGATACATCCATTCCATTAGTTTTATTATGAAAATCAGTGCCATGTCTTCAAAATCAGAGTCATTCTCCATAGTACGTCTTGAGATACAACTGCAGATTGAATTGCGGTTCCAAGAAAGAAAACATGAAATTATAACATGTATAAATAAACTCATATTATAATCTTCAAAACTAGGCAAGAGGAAGCTGTTCGTGTATGTGCTTTTGCAATCAAGTTCAGCTAATCCATGTTACTCATATAAATACTTGGCAGAAGATAAAGTAATGTTGAAGGATGTTCTGGGTGGTTTTACAGTCCTGTTATTTCCAAAAGAAACTCAAAAAATCTTGTGCAGGCAGGTTAACATAAAAGATTGGGTGCATCTTCTTTGAATAACTTAAAATTATGAAAGGCATAAAAGCTGATAAACTTCTTGACCTTGGTATCAAAACCCTTCTTTTCTTGCACAATTAAATGGAGAGTACTCAAGAGAAGCCATTTTTGTAATGACCACAAGGTTTTAGATAAGAGAACTTTCCCAGGTTTGTCTTATTTGCTTAAATGGAAACCATGAAGTTTTCCTGAAGCAGATTAGATGGAGGGCAATCCGCAGGTAAGTTGATGCATTTTGGTGAGCTGCAGGAGGTGAGGATAGAGTTGACTTCAGTTAGTTTCATGAACAGGACAGGGGATTCAGATAGGGAGAAAAGGGCTAAAACCTAAATTTCTCAATTATGAAAACATTAACTTAATGAAAAAAAGGCTGATTGATTCAAAGACAATGTACTGACAATATATATATAAGGGTAGATTTGAATAAGGTCGATCAAATTTAGGCTTAGATCTGGTCAGATCAAAATTGGACAATGGGGTCCTACATTAATGATCTAAGCCATTGGATGTGATCTACTACCTCAAAACTGCTTACACATAAAAAATCATATGATTTGAAGATCCTTAGCCTTTGCATCAAGTGATAAAAAAATACATCTGATTTAATTTTATTTAGGCTGTCCAATTTTTGATTACTTGATGCATAAGCTAGGGATCTCCAAATTATATGATTTTTTGTGGCAAGCAATTTTAAGATAGTAAATCCCATTCAATGGCTTGGATTATTGATGTAGGACTCTTATTATAGAGTTTTGATCTGATTGAATCTGAGTCCAAATCCGATCGACCATTTGCATCAATACTGGTTAATTGCAATGCTTAGTGCTTAATATCTTTATTATTGAAACTGTAGGTGTGTTTTGATGTGCAAAACAATGTCAAATACTGAGATATATCCATGGCATTTTCAAACTTTGTTGCAAACTCTGTAGGTGATGCAAATATATGTGTCTAGCATATGCAAAACTAAGGTAATAAGCAATATTAATGATTCGTGATGATGAAAAGTACTTCCATGTTGTGAATTATGCGTGGCAGCTAGAAGAGTTCCATTAATAGGTCTAAAAATGATAATAAGCAACATTAAAAATGAGAACTATACTAATAAAGCAATTATATAAAAAGAGAAAATAGCAACTGAAACAAAAAACAAATACTAGCCAGCTGCATAAATGAACATGGTGCAATAACTTGCATAGGAGGATATCCAATAGAACCATGATGAGAGGGAAAAGTGGTATTTTCTGGTAAAGGCAACTAGGCAAGACATGGGCATCAGGAGGTTAAGAAATATAATCAAAGTATGACATGCATTCCATAATAATTCAGTCCTCTAACATTGGTTTCACCCCTTAAATCCATCAATGAACAGTTGCTGCAGATCTGAATAAAAAAAATTTCTGTTGAAACTTTGTCGATTGTAAGCCATTTTTTTATTCACAAAGGAAATCCTACATGTAGCACAAGTGGAGGAGCGATCCAAGAACTAAGAAATCCAAAACAAAGCATGAAATAGAACTAAGAACCCAATAAGCAGTAATTAGCACAAAGAAAGCCCAACTTACTAGTACTAACGCTAAGGATGAACCGAAAACTGCATTTTTCCTGTAAATCCAAAGAGTAAACACCAAATAAAAGGTATCAGTCTGAGAAATCCTTCTCCATTCCCATAGAGGCGTTACCTCTGGAACGGAGTTGATCCTAATTGGGGTTCTCTCTCCTGTGATCTCGCCTAGAAGAAGAAGAAGAGGGATCAGGGATGCTCCGGTGAGAAAGGAAATGGCTCCGACGGTTCGAAGAGAAGAGGTTATGGTTTTAGGATTTGAAAGGAAGAGAGACGACAGGGAGACGCCCATGTGAGGAGACCGCGGAACTCAAGCCCTCTTCACTTTATCCTTGAAACTCGGCCCAGCAACGCCGTCTTCTTTCTGTCTAGGACGCACCCATCGTACAGCATGCGACGCGATCCAAGGGCTCCCACAGCCGTCGGCCCTAACCTGAACCCTTGCGCGAGCCAGCTCAGGCTAAGCACGGTAACTCCCGGGATTATCAGCTTGCACGTGTCGACTGCATTGCGTTGCATGTCTCATTATAAGGTGCATTATTGGTGTCATAATGTTCTACTAGGTTGTCAAAAAAAAAGCACGGACACTACGGGGCACCGGATGGCTGCTTTTAAAAAAATATGCAGCCATTAAACAATATAACTTTACGTACCATTCAGCACATCTTATTTGATGGCCGTATATTTTTTATTATTAATCATTAAGGGTAAGAATCAATTTTATCGGGAACAAACGATGAGTTGGAGAGTTAGATAAGATGGTTAGAAGACTAAGTAGCTGATGGGAGATCTCAAAGTAGTTGATAGTTATCAAAATTTTGTTCTAAAATTGATTTTGAAATATCATAAATAGATTAAAAAATATATTTATTGATTTTCGATGGAGAATCATCCAATGCTTAAGCTAGATCATTTCAAAATAATAGTGAAGATTTTGAATGGAAAGCAAAAGAAAATAAGAATCAAAGTTAGAATTGGAGCCAATTTATTTATGAGGAAGGTGGTGGAGAGAGAAAGAGCTAGAGTTCCATCTGCACTTGCTCAACATGAACTTGATTGGGAACTTAAGATTGATGATCCGATACTCAATTAGATTTATTTGGAGGACTCTCAGAAGTAATTTATGTAGATGAAGATTGAAGCATGTCGTGACCAGAGAAAGGCCGACGAGGATAACCATTCGTACATCCAAAAAAAAATATGGTAAGATGCGTATGCCACGATTATGGAAGCTTTTCTATTATTGTGGGTAGAAGGTTCCGTTACCTTGATCACATGACGAGAATTGATTGACCGGGATGAGGACTTTATGGCAGGCTCTAATTGGCCAGTTCTACCATATTAATTATGATAAGTTCACCAAGTGCCAGCACTACAAAGGATACCGTAAAATCGTGATCCGTGTGAAAGTTCTTCTCTCTTTGGGCCAAATCAGTACCACTAGCATTTTGTGAGAGACTCATGCAAGAACGTTCATTCGTAGAGGGAGAGATTCATGGAAGAGCGGCGAACAGAGAGGTGATCGGTAGCAAGAGTACTCCCCAAAGCACCACATTCAAATTTCATAGTCAGAATTGCTCAAGACTGTCCTCCATGTGTGAAACGTAGCCTTCTCTCCTTCCATCAAAAATACAACAGTTCCACTTGCAGTTTGTGAGTAGCCATGTAAGTTTTTGCATTGGGTGAGTGCCGATTCATGTCTATTGTACGTATCAATCTCACGTAGAATAACAATATTTCCATATATTGTACATATATATTTTATAAACTAGAGCAAGGAAGGTCCACGCACAACGAGCGGCTGCTACCAAGCACCCGCTTCAAGAACGCAGAGGTTATAACAAGGCAAAGAAAGCCCACATCTGATACATTCAGAAAGAGTCAAGAAAATAGCAACAGAAAGCCATTAAGCGATCTTTCACTTGAGCGGTATTCCCGCTTAGCAAGGGTTGCACTAATGAGATTGAGGAAGACGGAGTCGATGAAGTCTCGAATGCTGCACATCATACTCATCATGCTTTGCCATAAGTGATAACTATTGGCGTAGAAATTGATCATCGCCGAAGGTCGCTGGAGTCGAGGCCACTGAGATCGCCGCTGGAGATCTGCAAAACAGAGTTCCGTCCGGAGCCGGTGGGGATGGCTTCGGTAGGACCCTCCAACGCTTAAGTTAGCTCTGACCAACAGGAATGGAGTGCTCGGGAATGAGTTCCGAAGCTTAGAGAAGAAGAGGAGAGCTTAGAGATCGGAGAGATTAGCATATCTGGAGGGCCCCTTTTATAGCGGAGCTTGATGGTGATGGCTGCAGCCGCATGCTGGCGGGCCGCTCGAGGTTCGGCGGAGTCAGTCTCTCGAAAAGGTACCGTATGCGGCAGGGTTGGTGGTGACAGCTGCAGCCGCATGCTGCGGATCGCTCGAGGTTCGGCGAAGTCAGTCTCTCGGAAATGTGTCGTATGCGGCGGGGTTGATGGTGACAGCTATACTGGCAAGTCGTGGGCCGCATGTGGCTGATTACGGAGAGAGTGGCATCGTCAGTAGTGGCGGCCATACCGTCCAGTCTCGTTGTTCATCCAGAGGAGTTCGGACTTGTAGGAGAGTTCGGCCGAAGGGAAAGCTTGGAAACAGCTCAGCCGTAGAAAAGTTCAGAGGAGCTCGGCCGGCTGAAGAGAGGACCGCTTGGGGAGTTCAGCCGAGAGACGACCGCTGAGGAGTTCGGGCGCTAGGGGATTCCGTTAAAGCCCGGCCGCTTGGAGTCCAAGGAGCTCGGTCGCTAAGTAGTTCGGCCGACTGTAAAAGTTTGGCTAAGACCCGTCCGTGGAAGCTCTTCCGTGGCTACAAGTTGCATTAGGCCGAGCGTCGAGCTAGACTTCGGCAGGAGCGGGATTTATCCCCAAAACTAGCCCCCCACTTTCGAGTTCGAAAATTGAAGGAAGGGAGTGTAGGAAAGGCGACTGCCGAAGTCTTCCTCTGAGCTCTGTGCTGGTCTAGGTCGAAGCTCGGGGGGATCTCGCCTCCAGCTGAAGTTGATATCGAAGTTGAAGTCCGGAGAAGATCCCATCTCCAGCCGAGGTTGAGGGGGCTTCGTCCGCTGCGATCGAAGCCGGAGGCTGCACTCCTCAGGGGCGATATTGTCTCCTACAGCTGAGGTTGATGCGGGCGCTTGGGGAAGATCTGATCTCAGGGCGAGGCTGTCTCCGATCTTACCTCTGGCCGAGGTTGTGGTTGAAGCTCTCCAGCCGAGGTTGACACGGTTGCTTTCTCCAATCGAGGTCGAAGTTGAAGCTCTCTAACCGAGGTTGACACGGTTGCTTTTCCTAGTTGAGGTTATATCGGGCATCCGAGGGAGATCTCATCTCCTACGGTCGAGCTTTCCTCGAGGAGATCTTATCTATGGCCGAGGTTGTCCATGGTCGCTCGGGAGAGATCTAATCTCTAGCCGAGGTTGCCTCGGGGGAGATCTTATTTTCTGCAGCCGAGGTCGAAGTGCGCGTTCGGGGGAGATCTTTCTCCTGCAGTCGAGCTTTTCTCGGGGGAGATCTGATCTCCTACAGCCGAGCTTTCCTTGGGGGAGATCTTATCTCCCACAGCCGAGGTCCAAGTGCGCGCTCGGGGGAGATCTTATCTGCTACGGCCAAGCTTTCCTCGGGGGAGATCTGATCTTCTGTAGCTGAGGTCCAAGTGCGCGCTTGGGGGAGATCTCATCTCCTGCGGTCGAGCTTTCCTCGGGGAGATCTTATCTATGGCCGAGGTTGTCCATGGTCGCTCGGGAGAGATCTAATCTCTAGCCGAGGTTGCCTCAGGAAAGATCTTATCTCCTGCAGCCAAGGTCGAAGTGCGCGTTTGGGGAGATCTTATCTCCTGCAGCTGAGCTTTCCTCGGGGAAGATCTTATCTCCTACGGCCGAGCTTTCCTCGGGGGAGATTTGATCTCCTACAGCCGAGGTCCGAGTGCGCGCTCAGGGGAGATCTTATCTCCTGCAGCCGAGCTTTCCTCGGGAGAAATCTTATCTCCTGCAGCCGAGGTCGAAGTACGCGCTCGGGGGAGATCTTATCTCCTACAATCGAGCTTTCTTCGGGGGAGATCTTATTTCCTGCAGCCGAGGTCGCAGCGTGCGCTCGGGGGAGATCTTATCTCCTACAGTCGAGCTTTCCTCGGGGGAGATCTGATCTCCTGCAGCCGAGGTTCGAGTGCACGCTCGGAGGAGATCTTATCTCCCGCGGCCAAGGTTGAAGTGCGCGCTCGAGGGAGATCTTATCTCCTACGGTCGAGCTTTCCTCGGGGGAGATCTTATCTCCTACAGCCGAGCTTTCCTCGGGGAAGATCTTATCTCCTGCAGTCGAGGTCGAAGTGCGCGCTCGGGGGAGATCTTATCTCCTGCGGTCGAGCTTTCCTCGGGGAGATCTTATCTCCTGTAGCCGAGGTCGCAGTGCACGCTCGGGGGAGATCTTATCTCCTGCGGTCGAGCTTTCCTCAAGGAAGATCTTATCTTCTGCAGCCGAGGTTGAAGTGCGCGCTCGGGGAGATCTAATCTCCTACGACCGAGCTTTCCTCGGGGGAGATCTGATCTCCTGCAGCCGAGGTCCGAGTGCGCGCTCGGGGGAGATCTTATCTCCTACGGTCGAGCTTTCCTCAGGAGAGATCTTATCTTCTGCAGTCGAGTCTTCCTCGGAGGAGATCTTATCTCTTGCAGCCGAGGTCGAAGTGCGCGCTCGGGGGAGATCTTATCTCCTACAGCTGAGCCTTCCTCGGGGGAGATCTTATCTCTTGCAGCCAAGGTTGTTGCTCGCGTTAGGACGAGGTTCTCCTCCTGTTCCTAACGCAGACTGCTTGTTTTCTGTCATCGCATAGTTTTCGCATCAAGAAATAATGTTATCGAAAGAAAAGAAAGGAAGTTATTGGCAGCGCATCCCCAAATTTTGTATCTCAAGGTCGTGGTAGCGTTGTTCCTCCGTATTTCTTCGGCAATAAATCCTGGGGTGGACGACCTCCTCATGCTGGCTTCCTCAATTTGGTGCAAGTTCTTATTGCTGGGAGACGACGAATCGCTGATGCATCGAGATCCTCCTAGGGGCAATATGGGTGACGCCGTAAGATGGCCGACCTTCTTACGGCCTCTGGCTATGGTAGCGCCGAGCTCCTTGCCGTCTCTGGCTATGGCAGCGCCCTTAGCCGATCTTTTCCTGCTTCAAGCTGGTGCCGAAGGAATTTATCCAGCCACCCTTTTTTGACAAGCTCTTCAATTTTGGCTTGGAGCAGAGTGTATTCCTCAGTATCGTGGCCGTGGTCGCGATGGTAGGAGCATTACTTGCTTCGATCGCGTACGTTTGGGGAGGCCGTTGTCCTTCCAGTCTTGGCGGTTGGCTCTTAACTTCGCTGAGAATTCGAGTTAGAGGAGCGAGGCGTAGTCGCGGAACCTTTCGGGAGGGCTTCTTCGTCCCCTTTTGTCGGGGCCTCCTTGGTGGCGAGCTCGAGGAGTTCGGGGTTGTAAAACCTGCGAGAGAACTTTATGCCTCCTCGTCGGGGCTTCCTCGATGACGAGCTCCAGGGTGAGTTCGGCGGCCTTGCTTCCGCTAGGGAGGTCGTGAGTGTGGCTGAACTTCATTCCGCCTCCCGTAAAAATCTTCTATGGGAGAACTTCCTTAATGACGAGTCCGAGGGAGAGTTCGGCCTCGGTCGAACTTCATTCTGCCCTCTTGTAAAACCTTTTGCAGGAGAACTTCATGCCCTTTGTCGGAGCTTCCCTGGAGTCATACTCGAGAGGGAGTCCTTGCTTGCCCTGGGGTGGTCGTGAGCTCGGTCGAACTTCGTCTCACCTCGTGCGAAATCTTTATAGGGGGCTTCCTTGGTGACATAATCGGCCTGGAGTTCGGCCTCACTTGCGCCGAACTTCATTCCGTTTTCCCACGGGACCCTCCGCGGGAGAACTTTCTGCTGCTTTTGTCTGGACTTCCTTGACGATGAGCTCGAGGGAGAGCTCGGCTTTCCTCGCGCCGAACTTCATTCTGCTTTCCTGCGAGACCCTCTGTGGGAGAACTTGCTTGATGACGAGCTCGAGGGGGAGCTCGGCTTTTTCCACGCCGAACTTCATTCTGCTTCCCCGCGAGACCCTCCATGGGAGAACTTGCTTGATGATGAGCTTGAGGGAGAGCTTGGCTTTCCTCACGCCGAACTTCATTCTGCTTTCCTGCTCGCGCTGAACTTCATTCCGCTTTTCCGTGAAACCCTCTGCGGGAGAACTTCATGCCCCTTTGTCGGGGTTTCCTCAATGACGAGCTTCGAGGTGGAGTTCGGCCTCGCTTGTGCTAGAAAAGTCGTGGATGTGGCCGCACTCCATGTAGAACCTTCTACAGGAGAACTTCACGTCCCTTTGTCGGGCTTCCTTAGAGTTATGCTCGAGAGGGAGTTCGGCCTCGCTTGCGCCGAACTTCATTCCGTCTTCTTGGGAAACCCTCCACGGGGGAACTTCATGTCTCTTTGTTTGAACTTTCTAAGGGCGATTGATATGCCCAGATGCTCTTCCTTAAGGTTGGTTCCTCGCGTCCTCATGGCGGGTTTGCTGGCAGAGTCCCCGCTGGAGGTTATCGCACGGCCAGCATCATCTCAGCGGGGCCACGGACGCGACCAGCGGGTTGAACTGCTCCACGTCTGCGAGGGCTTCGTGTGAAAACTGGACTACCGGGACTGCAACGGGAGTCGGTCGCCGAGTCGAAGCTCTCCTGAAGGCATTTTCTCTTCGGGAGAGAAAAAGGAGATCTTCGGAGGGGGAAGAAAAAATCATCGCTGAGCACTCCTTTAAGAACAAGGAAACCTCGAAGGTTCAAGCCCTTCCTCTAGCGCCAATCTATTGGCGCAGAAACTGATCGTCGTCGGAGGTCGCTGGAGTCGAGGTCGCTGAGGTCGCCACCGGGGACCTGCAAAATAGAGTCCCATCCGGAGCCGATGGGGGGTGGCTCCGGCAGGACCCTCCGACTCTCAAGTCAGCTCTGGCCAACAGGAATGGAGTGCTCGAGAATGAGTTCCGGAGCTTAGAGGAGAAGAGGAAAGCTTAGAGATCGGAGGGATTAGCATATCTGGAGGGCCCCTTTTATAGAGGAGTTTTATGGTGATGGCTGCAGCTGCATGCTGGCAGACCGCTCGAGGTTCGATGGAGTCAGTCTCTCAGGGAGGTGCCATATGCGATAGGGTTGGTGGTGACAGCTACAGCCGCATGCTAGTGGGTCGCTCGAGGTTCGGTGGAGTCAGTCTCTCGGGGAGGTGCCGTATGCGGTGGGGTTGGTGGTGACAGCTATACTAGCAAGTCGTGGGCCGTATGGAACTGGTTACGGAGAGAGTGGCATCGCCAGTAGTGGCGGCGATACCGTCCAGTCTCATTGTTCGTCCAGAGGAGTTCGGACTTGTAGGAGAGTTCGGCCGAAGGGAAAGCTTGGGAGCAGCTCGGCCGTAGCGGAGTTCGGAGGAGCTCGGTCGGCTGAAGGGACGGCTTGGGGGAGTTCGGCTGTAGAGAAGTTTGGAGGAGCTCGGTCGGCTGAAGAGACGGCCGCTTGGGGAGTTCGGCCGAGAGACGACCGCTGAGGAGTTCGGGCGCTAGGGAATTCCGTTAAAGCCCGGCCGCTTGGAGTCCAAGGAGCTCGGCCGCTAAGTAGTTCGGCCGACTGTAAGAGTTCGGCTAAGACCCATCCGTGGAAGCTCTTCCGCGGCTATAAGTTGTATTAGGCCGAGCGTCGAGCTAGACTTCGATGGGAGCGAAATTTATCTCCAACAATAACTAAGTTTAATGCTCCTCAATCCACACGGAGAAAGAGAGAGGATGAGGAGGAGGCCGAGGAGAAAGAGTGAAATATTTAGGATAATTATAAAATGTCGGACAAAGAAAATGCAGAAAAATAATGAGAAATTCTAAGGATATCTTGGTTGCAAGAAAATAGATGGAACATGCAGAAAAAAGAAAAATGTTTCTTTTTTCCGGGGCGGTGGGGGTGGGTGGGGGTTGTGGGGAGGGGTGGTGGTGCGCCGGGGACGAGTTATAACGTTTCCCCATTCATTACTTTTCTGATGAGGTGAGACAAACAAATGCAAAACTATATTTTATTTTATTTTATTATTATTATTTTTTATACATGAAGTATGAGGAGTTTTTAGGCATCCAAATATATACACTAGTTGAAGAAGACGATCTCCAATGTAAGTAAGAAGAAATTTTACCATATAACCTATTCTCAATATAGATGTACTCGCAATCTCTTCAATTTATAGATAAAATGACCTGCTCTGTATTTTCTTTAAAAAAAAAAAAATCATATAGAGTAAATGTTTTTTCACCTATCAGTATTTTAGTTTAGATATTGGTTGGCATCAATTTTAGACACCTGCTATTACAATATTCAAAATCCCTCATCATCCCACTATGAACCAATATATAATATATATTTAAAAAATCAATCAATATAATATCATCTAAAATTTTCTTTTTTTAATCCTTCTTTTAATACCTTAAATGAATTTTGTTAACATAAATTTCAAAAATATCTTAAGATAGTAGTTAATCTAAGTCAACTATATCGATTGAAATATTATGTTGTCTTGGATCCAATACATTGGCCAAGATCTTGAACCTTGTAAAAAAAATTAATAAATAAATCTTAACTTTAAGCTTGGCCAACATAAACCAAGATCTGATCCATTTATATCTCATCCACTATGATAACTGCATGCTACCCAGAAACATCGTACAAAATGAAACATTTGGAGCTGGTCGTGCCCATCTAATAATGGATTTGGCTTTAAATTGGCATTACATTGATTATGGACAAAAGAGTGGCGCTTAAGCGATTATTAATTTCATCGCTTTGCATGTAATGGACGTGCAAGTGATTCAAGAAGAGAAAGCTATTATGATGGATAAGGGTGAACTATAGAGGACTTTGGTAGATGCTATCAGTTTTATTTCTAAAATTCTTATATGCAACAGAAGACCAAGACGGTGTAGGATCTTTGGATTATTACAAACGGATAGTAGAATACGTTGACGCTGCATAACTTTGTTCCATTCGTTGAATTATCAAACCCTTGAAGTGCTGTTTAGCTACATCACCATCAATTATTCTCACGATAAAGTACTTCATCATTCCATCTATATATTACTTCCATCTAAATCTATTTGACCTATCTATTCTTCCAATAGTGCTAGAGAAGTACCAATGCCCACAGCAATGTACACCATGGCAAGACCAATCCACATTAACTTCCTCATAGTGGAAGGATGCATGGCCCTTGCATTTGGATGTGGCAGTGAGAGCATGAGCAGCGCCAGCCCAAGGGTAAAGCTCGTGAGAATCGCTACAACGTAGGCTACAACAAGAAGCTTATGAGAAGTGTTCCTGAGATATCCCATGGGGGAGTTGAAGATCCCACCGGAGGCGATCGTCGCTATACAAACTGCAAAACTGAGCACCACATTTTGGATCCGTTTGGCTTCCTTGGGCGAGGGCAGACACATCGAAGCATCGGCCGGTGCTTCTACGTCCAACGTAGCATGGGTGACTACCCCAACACCACTACCAACATCTGTCATTTTTTTATCACGATGAGGAAGTAGGAGACTATTTGCTTTGTGAATGAGAGAAGTGCCATATCAAATGGCTTTTTATAGACTACTCCTGTGGAAAATATCATGGCATTGTTTCCCACTTTCTTCCCTTAGGAAGCTTTATAGGAGACAGAAAAAGGTTTGCTCTTCCAGTAGCCTGTGCTTCTGCGTCCAACGTAACGTGGATGAGTACCCCAACACCCCTACCAACAATACCAGTCATTTTTTATCACTTGGAGGAAGTAGGAGAATGTTTGCTTTGTGGATGAGAGAAGTGTCATATCAGATGGCTTTTTATAGACTTCTGCTGTGGAAAATATCATGGCATTGTTTCTTACTGTCTTCCCCTAAGGAGCTTTATAGGAGACACAAACAAGTGTGCTCTTTCAGTAGCTTATGCTGTCGTCCATATATGATAAGCCTTCCAAGTCCAAAGCAACCAAAGAACGAAAAAGTTGAAGTAACCAACCAGAAGGACAAGACTATGCCAATTATACAAACCAACCCATTGAATTCAAACTAGTTCTCAAAAAAATGACAGCTTAGGGGGGATATTAATTGGTTCTAGCTGTCATCAATCTATTGGGCATTTTTATTTGGAAAGTGAGTTGGACCGTGGAATGGGACTATAATTGATTGGAAAAAGTTTTATTTCTATTCCGATTCCAGAATGAAAATGCTCCAATCATCTAATTAAAACCCAATCCCTCGTCTCCTCCGGTATTCAAAATCCATTGTGATTTCGATTCCAATCTCAATAACCATTCCATTTCTCATTTCAATTCATTTTTTATTGCGATTCTAATTCCAATTTTGATCGCAAATCAAACGCACTCTTAGAATTGAATTAACTGATTGAGGCATTAATCATCTAGCTTGGAGCCTGGATGTGGTATGATGTAATTGGTCCAACCTTTCTTAACCTGACTCAGCTTTCTAACCCAACCGAATCTTTGTTCATCTAAGCACTAGTCCATGATACATGAGTCAAACCCCACTCATTTATAGTTTGGGTCAAGATGCCTCACCCAATTCAACACCCAGAACATATTGGACTTGAGCAGCCGGGGACCCTGGCGTAGAGGAAGCCTGTACTTGAATTCCTCCTGCTGCAGAAAGAGAAGGCAAGGAAAAACAGGATGATAATTTATGTAGTTTACATGGGGGACAATTATACAAATTAAGCATACAGTTTTCAATGGATAAGTAAGAGACAATGACAACCCAAGTCAGCCATTAGGCTTTTACTCTTCATTTTTTATATGTTTTTCTCCTTCCTTCAGTACAGAAAGGAACCCTGCTGGCCGGTAGGTTACACAATAGGGACCGGGCATTCCTCCCCAAAATATTCCTAACATTCCAACTATAAAACTTAATTTACTTTTAATTAGTTGGCATCTTTGTTTGCTATTCATCATTGTTGTTATTTTTTAATTTTTTTAGTAGAAAAGAGTTGATGTAGCACTAGGTGCAGCCCATATATAGGTGCTATAATCAATTGAACCTCGTCAAACTTCATAACAACCAGTGGATTCGAGCACAAAGTCTTCAATAAATAAATATTTGATTTATTTATTTATTTTTTAGATTTTTTTAATAACTTTTTATTAGAGACGATATCAAATTTTAGCTAGATTTTTATGTTTTTATAGTAGAATAGTTTTAGTATTCATTAACATTGATGCTTGTAAAATAAAAGCTATTAGATTACGGGATGCAATATAAGTTGCAGGTTCCTGCAAACCTTCAAACTTTAGCTAGCTGGTGCAGTAAGTTCCAAGAGGTAAAATTCCAATGGCCAGATGTGGTTCATGGACGTTCAGGTATAAGGTTCTGCGAAATTCCATAAAAAAAAAATAGGTTCTGTGAAATTGAGAGGTAACCTCTGTCCTAAGCCATCTGGATACTTCTTTTTATTGACTTCTGGATGCTGCTGAAGATGGCTAGACATGCATAAGAGTGTACATGCGTTGTGGAGAGTACACGACTTCAAAGACCATCTACCCTACCAACAATGAGCTGCATGATGATCCCATGCTAGCCCCACCTGAAGGAATAGGCCTCACATTATCTGAGCCTTATGTATTCTAGCGTAGAAAACCAACCGATCAAACCTTTTGAAAATGATTGGAAAAATGTTTAGAAAAGAAAGAAAGAAAAAAAAAAGACAAGTAATGTGGGTTTAGACTGATATAAATTAAATTTGGTTTCGATGAAGTTTGGACTAGAATAAGAATTGAAGTATGAGACATTTGCTGCTGATTTATAAACATTTAAAAAACTAAATACTGCAAATATAAAATAATATGTATTCATGTGCAATTTCTTGTAAGATATCTAAAAAAGAAAAAAAGAAAAAAATAATAAATATATATTTTTTTAGTGACAATTCGTCCGACTCAATGTTTGGTCCTCCAAAAAGAAAAATGGACGTTTGATGATTTAGCATTTTAATAGGTGGAAATTCAAGAAAAACTTCTAGATTAAAGAAAAAGAAGTGAATGTTTGTACAATTAAAATTAATCTCAAAGTATTTACTATTTTAAGTTGTGCGTGCAAGCACAAAAACATGCACGAGTGGACATAAATTTAGAAATAAAAGAACTTAAAACTTGTTGAATAAATTTTGAAAGGATATATGCTAAAAAATAAAAAGATTGTTTGGCTAATCATATTTTTTTTTTTAATTGATGATGAAGCAAATGGATATTATCTTTCTAATTATTGGTGCAGAATCTGGTTAACGTCGAATCGAACTGGAGTCGAAGAAGACGAGGTCACCATCGATGATCTGCAAAATAAAGTTTCGTTCGGAATCGATGGTGGTGACTTCGGCAGAATCCTCCGACAATTAAGTTAGCACTTTTGGCCAATAGAAATGGAGTGCTCAGACAAGAATTCAACAGAATTTCGGAAAGGAGAAGGGAGCTTAGAGAAAATGTATCTAGAGGGTCTCTTTTATAGATGGAGCCTATAGCAAATTGATAGTAACGGTCATAATCATTCGGTAGTGGGCCGCTCGGGGCCACGTGGAGTTTGTTATGGAGAGAGGTGTCCGTTGCCATGATGTAGCCGTTCGTTGAGATTTAATAGTTGAAGTTTGGAGGAAGCAGGCGTTGGTTGGTGAAGAGCTTTGACATACATCAATTCCAGAGGAGTTCGGACTCCTAAAGAAAATTTGACTGAAGAAAAAATTTGAAAAAAGTTTGGCTCCTGGAGGAATCAGACTGAAGGAGAAGTTCGAAAGAAGTTTGACTCCTGGAGGAACTGGACTGAAGGAGAAATTTGGAAGGAGTTCGGCTCCTATAGAAATCCGACTGAAGGAGAAATTCGGAAGAAGTTTGGCTCCTATAGGAATTCGACTGAAGGAGGGGTCCAGAAGGAGTTCGGCTTCTGGAGGAATCTGAATAAAAAAAAAATTTGGAAGGAGTTTGGCTCCTGTAGGAATCCGATTGAAGAAAAAATCTGGGAGGAGTTTGGCTCCTGTCGAACTTCTGTAGGAATCCGACTGAAGGAGAGGTCCGAAAAAAGTTTGGCTCCTGGAGAAATCCAATTGAAGAAAAAATTCGAAAGGAGTTCGACCGTTGGAGGGGCCCGATTGATAAAGAAGTTTGGAAGGAGTTCGGTTGAAGTCCGAAAGGAGTTCAGTGGGGTTCAGCCATTAAAGAAGTTCGACTGGGGTTCGGCTACTAAATGAGTTCGACCATTGGAGAAGATTGGTTGGGGTTTGATCGCTGGAGAAAAAATTTTCGATTAAAGCTCTTCCGTGATTATCGGTTGCATTAGGCTAAGCATCAGACTGGACTTCAGCAGGAGCAAAATTTATCCCCAACAATAGTTTTTCCACTCTCGAGTTCGAAATTCGAAGGAAGGAAGTACAAAAAAGACGACTGTCGAAGTTCTTTTTTGGGCTCTGCATCCATTTAGGTTGAAGGAGATCTTATCTCCTATTGACGTAGAAGCTCGGAAAAGATCTTATCTCTTGATGAAGGGTTGGAGCTTGGGGGAGATCTTATCTCCAACCGAGGTTAAAGCTCGGAGGAGATCTTATCTCCAGTCGAGGTTGAAGTTGAAGTTGAAGCTCGGATGAGATCTTATCTCTAGCCGAAGTTGAAGAAGATTTTATCTCTTGTTGACGTTGAAGCTCGAAAGAAATCTTATCTCTAGCTGAAGTTGAAGGAGATCTTATCTTCTGTTAACGTAGAAGCTCGGAGGAGATCTTATCTCCAGCCAAGGTTGAAGTTGAAGTTGAAGCTTGGAAAAATCTTTATCTCCAGCCAAGGTTGAAGGAAGATCTTATCTCCTGTTGAAGGGATTGGAGCTCGGAGGAATAAGATCTTATCTCCAGTCGAGGTTAAAGGAGATCTTATCTCTCTATTGATGTTAGAAGCTCGGGAGAGATCTTATCTCTTGCCGAGGTTGAAGAAGATCTTATCTCCTGTTGAAGGGTTGGAGCTTGGGGAGAGATCTTATCTTTAGTCGAGGTTGAAGGAAATCTTATCTTCTGTTGACATTGAAGCTCGAGAGAAGATCTTATCTCCAACCGAGGTTGAAGAAAATCTTGTCTTCTATTGACGTTAGAAGCTCGGAGGAGATCTTATCTCCAGTCGAGGTTGAAGTTGAAGCTCGGGGGAGATCTTATCTCCAACCGAGGTTGAAGGAGATCTTATCTCCTATTGAAGAGATGGAAGCTCGGGAGAGATCTTATCTCTAGTCGAGATTGAAGAAGATCTTATCTCCTATTGACGTAGAAGCTCGGAGGAGATCTTATCTCCAGTCGAGGTTGAAGAAGATCTTATCTCCTATTGAAGGGTTGGGGCTCGGAAGAGATCTTATCTCCAGCTGAGGTTGAAGAAGATCTTATCTCCTATTGACGTAGAAGCTCAGAAGAGATCTTATCTTCAGTCGAGATTGAAGATCTTATCTTCTATTGACGTAGAAGCCCGGAGGAGATCTTATTTCCAGCCGAGGTTGAAGTTGAAGTTGAAGAAGATCTTATCTCCTATTTACGTAGATGTTGAAGCTCAGAGAAGATCTTATCTTCAGTCGAGGTTGAAGGAGATCTTATTTTCTGTTGACGTAGACGTTGAAGTTCGAAGGAGATCTTATCTCCAACTGAGGTTGAAAAAGATCTTATCTTCTCTTCTCACCTTGTTTAAAATGAACAAGGCCTTCGACTTTGTTCACGTTAGGATGAGATTCTCCTTCTATTCCTATAGGACTATAGGGGCACATAAGAGCCGTTGTCAGGACCTCTCCCCTCATCTCATCTAAAATGAACAAAGTCTTTAACTTTGCTCGCGTTAGGATGAGGTTCTCCTCCTATTTCTAATGGACTGTAGGAGCGTATAAGAACCATTATCAAGGCCTTTCCTCTCATCTCGTCTAAAATGAATGAGGCCTTCAACTTTGCTCACGTTAGGACGAGGTTCTCTTCTTGTTTCTAATGGACTGTAGGGACACATAAGGGTCATTGTCAGGGCCTCTCCCCTTATCTCGTCTAAAATGAACAAGGCCTTCGACTTGCTCATGTTAGGATGAGGTTCTCCTCCTTTTCCTAATATAGCCACTATTGATTGCTTCTTTTCTATCATCACATAGTTTTTGCACCAAGAAATAATAACATTGAAATGAAGGAGTTTTATTGACGAAAAATTACTGGTAGTACATCCTCAGATTTTTTGAATTCCAAGGTCATAGGAGCGTCATCCCTTCGAGCTCCTTCAGGCGATAGGTTTCGGGCCGGACGACCTCCTCTACTTTATACGGGCCTTCCTAATTTGGGGCAAGCTTCTCCTGACTCTGAGGCTAAGAGATGGCGGCTCGTCGAAGCACCGAGTCCCCCCAGAGTTAGTGTTGATGATGCTGGAAGGCGGCCAATCTCCTTGTTGTTTCTCTCTCATTGGTGGTTCTAGCTACAGTAGTACCATTGGCTTGCTTCAGGCCGACGTAGTTGTGAAACCTTTCAGGGGGAGAACTTCTTCGCACCTTTCTATCGGGGCTTCTTTGATGATGAGCTTGAGGGAGAGTTCGGGCTCCCTTACACTTGGAGGGGTCCATGATCATGGCCGAACTTCATTCAGCCCTCCATCAGTGGTGGATCTATGCCACTCTCCTGTGACTTTCTCATCCTTCAATTTGAAGGTTTCTTCCATTCGGACATATTCCTCAACCCGAGCTAGCAGATTGACAAAATTCTTGGGGTACTTCTTCTCTAGGGAGAACAGTAAATTATTCTTCTGAAGAACACCCTTGAGTATGGCCATCGCAACTGACTGATCCAGGTTTCGGACCTTTAATGCAACAGCATTAAATCGAATGATATAAGCCCAGATGGATTCCCCCACCTTCTACTTAATGTTCATTAGAAAATTCGAACCTCGACGGGGATGTCAGCTGCTAACAAAATAAGCCATAAACTGATGGCTTATCTGATCAAAGAAAAAGATCATACCCAATTTCAACGTTGAGTACTAATTTCTTGCTGCTTCCTTTAAGATAGATAGGAAAGCTTGGCATAATATGACATCTGATGCACCATAATGCAGTATCATGGTTCGAAAGGCTTTCAGGTGATTAACCGAATTAGAGGTTTTATTGTAGCTTTCAAATTGGGGAAGCTTGAAGCTCGACAGAATGGGCTCTTGTATAATTCGAGAAGAGAAAGAGAGATCGGTGCAGACGTCGTTATGGTGAATCGGGGCGACGTGGCAGAGTTTCTCAATCCATCGGTCCATCTTTCGTAATTTCTAATCGAGGATATCATTTCGATCGCAGATTTTGAAAGGCTTCTGACAATGGATGGGGAAGGTTTCTTTCGAAGAAGAATTATGATCCAAGCAAGAATCCTCTACTCTTTATTTCTCCTTCCCAGGGACGATAGGTATGCTAATCCAAGTGCTCCTCCTTGGGGCCGGTTCCTGACATCTTAATGGCAGGTTTTCTAATGAAATCGCCACCAAAGATTACCACATAGCCTGCACCATCTTGATGAGGCCTTGACTGCATTAGTAGGTTGAACTGCTCTGGATCTACCATAGCCATCGGTGGAGGAGGTTGAAGTGCCGATGATGGAGCAAGGACAGATGGATCTGGCCCAGATCTGACGGTAGAAGCGGTAGATCTTCGGATAGTCACCCTCTTTGAAGGCATTTTTCGGGATTGAGGGAGAGGATGGAGATGGACCTTGAAGAAGAAGATCCACAGGATCGATTGAGCACTCCTTTAAGAATAAGGGTACCTCAGAAACAGAGGGCGCTTCCTCTAGCACCAATTCTATTGGTGTAGAATCTGGTTGACACCGGATCGAGTTAGAGTCGAGGAAGATGAGGTTGCCATCGGTGATCTGCAAAATAAAGTTCCACCTGAAGTCGGTGGTGGTGGCTTCGGCAGAACCCTCCGACGATCAAGTCAGCTCTTCTGGCCAACAAAAATGGAGTGCTCAAACAAAAATTCAATAGAGTTTTGGGAAGGAGAAGAGAGCTTAGAGAAAATATATCTAAAGGGTTTTTTTTATAGATGGAGCTTATAGCAGATTGATAGTAATAGTCGTAACCGTCCGGTAGTGGGCCGCTCGGGGCCATATGAAGTTTGTTACGGAGAGAGATGTTCATTGCCATGATGTGGCCGTTTGTTGAGATTTAATAGTTGAAGTTTGGAGGAAGCAGATGTTAGTTGGTGAAGAGCTTTGACATATATCAATTCTAGAGGAGTTCGGACTTCTAAAGAAAACTTGATTGAAGGAGAAATCCGGAAGGAGTTTGGCTCCTGAAGGAATCAGACTGAAGGAGAAGTTCGAAAGGAGTTTAGCTCTTGAAGGAACTGGACTAAAGGAGAAATCTAGAAGGGATTCGACTTATGTAGAAATCTGACTAAATAAGAAATTCGAGAGGAGTTCGGCTCCTGTAGGAATTCGACTGAAGGAGAGGTCCGAAAGAAGTTCGGCTAGTGGAGGAATTAAAATGAAGGAGAAATTTGAGAGGAGTTCGACTCCTATAGGAATCCGACTGAAGAAGAAATCTGGGAGGAGTTCGACTCCTGTCGAACTCCTATAGGAATCCAACTGAAGGAGAGGTCTGGAAAAAGTTCGGCTTCTGGAGAAATTCGACTGAAGGAGAAATCCGGAAGGAGTTCGGCCGCTGAAGGGGTCCGACTGATGAAGAAGTTTGGGAGGAGTTCGACTGAAGTTCGAAAGGAGTTCGGCTGGGATTTTGCCGTTAAAAGAGTTCGGCTTGCATTCGATCGTTGGAGGAGTTCGGCTACTGAATGAGTTCGACCGTTGGAGGAGATTGGCTGAGGTTCGACCGCTGGGGGGAGAATTCTTGATTGAAGCTCTTCCATGATTACCGATTGCATTAGACTAAGCATCAAACTGAATTTTGATAGGAATGAAATTTATCTCCAATATTAATATTTATAATTATTTACTATATATGCTATGTCCTTTTGGGGGTATTTATCTCGTGTCATCCGGATAGTTTGGTTTGAATAAAGTTTTACTTTTTCTTTTTTTTCGGTACAGAGAATAAAGTTTTACTTAAAATCTAGTGCAAATATTGATAGAGAACACGATCAACAAACCCAAGTCGCAACTTATTTGGTTTTTCCAATATGTCCAATGCATGCATAAATACAGAAAGAGATGGACAGGGAGGAAGGTACCTTGTTGGTCTATTATAATGGTTGGGCGATTATTGTTTGTCTATTATAATAGCTAGTCAATCATTTCTTTTGAGGGAATAACGAAGGAGATGAATCTTCCCCATTTCATATAGTTAGTCAATGGTTAGTCAATCATTGTTTCTTAATTATTGCCCCATTCCTTCTTTCTTCTCACACTGCCAGTACCTTGAATCTGAGTTATACCCAATCTATACCAATCCCACGAACCCATTCGACCAAAAAATTTCGTACAGATATATCCACACTCTGAAATCGACCCAATTATTGTGGCTGGTGGAATTAGGGTCAAAAGTTAGTCTTGAAGCCTCTCATGGTTCCAAGTTCAGGTTGGTCACTACAGTGGTTGGACATCGGGAAGCCTGTGATTTGTGGCTCTGCTGCAAGACTGCCAAGCTAATTGGTTCCCATGCTGTATTATTGATTATAGAATTCGTGACAGGCCCTTATTTTGATTGCTTATGAGAGTGTTCTAGATCTTCTTGAGGCTGGGCTCATGTAATAGCTGGGAGTCATGGCAAGGGGTTCTTTTGCATCATGAGCATATAAATTAGTTGAAGCTTGAGGATTCAAGTGCTAGTGAAATAGAGAAAATAAACAGTAGGAATATTGCTTAAAACTACATTAGCAGAACAAAACATAAGAACAATTATAAGCACGCGCAGATGTGGATCCTCACCTGAACAATTTTAGAATGAGGTTGAAAATAGAGTTCGATACTTTGGCAATGACGGGAATAATTTACAACCATATATAGAAGATACTCGAACGAAGAAAAATAGAAAAAGTAACCAAACAAGTATATATATATATATATATATATATATATATATTAAAAAAAAAGAAGAAAAAACTAATCGTGAGACATATTGAGCATCAAGCACCATTACAAGAACATAGATTTGGTGTGAAATGTTGGTGGAAAATTGAAAGTTAGAAAACTCAAAATTTTTCCAAAGTTTTCCCTCCAAATATTATTTTCAACCTTTTTGAGGTGTTTTTAGCCTCATATCGAAAATCAAAAGTTTTCTGGAAGCATTTATATGAGAAAAGAGTTTGGCTTAGCCCTTAGGAGTATTTGAGGAGGTTTGAAGAAAAATCTTTAATACATATGATTAAGATATGGTCGTTTGAGGAAGTTTGAAGGAAAATCTTTAATATGCACACATTGTGAACCGAACTGAGATGGGACGGGATGTGGCATGGGTGCGGGTGCACTACCATACCAATCCAAAAATATTATTATTATTATTATTATTATTATTATTTGACCATTAAAATTTTAGTTACTGTTTTAATATTTTGAACCTTGGGTTTTAATTTTTTGACCATTTACACTTTAATTTCTAAACGTTTGGACCTTTAAATTGGGCTATTAATCGTTTGAACGTTGAGCTTTTATTCAGACTATTTAATTTCTAAATATTGGGCTAGCCCAACATTCAGAATTAGGTGGCTATAAAAAGTCCTCTCATTTCTAATCTTCAAAAAAAAATTATTTGCTGATTCTTCCATCTTGTCCACGGTAATTTTTTCTTTTACAAATTCTTTTTGTTCTAGGTGCAGAAAGTGGCTTCATCAACCTCCACCAAGGTCATGCTCATAGGAGGAGGAATACTGGTTGTATTTTAGGATGGTGTTTTCGGGTATTTTCTATACGAGAGAAGAAAATACATCTTAGGACAGTGCTGTGTACGCTTTTGAATCTTTTAAAGTTTTGATTAGCGATCCTTTATAAATTTATATATTTAATTATTTAAAATTTTATTAATTTTTTAAGCTATATCCGATATTCATAACATACAGTGTTATAACATTCTAAGGTGTATCTCCCTAGATTATGTTTAAGAAACTAATAATATGCTATCCTCTACTATAGAATGTATATATTTCATTAATCTGCTAAACTAAAATTGAATTAGCATTCTTTAAACATAATAATCTTATTTTGTGCTTGAAAATCTGCTTAGAATACTTTAGATATACTAGTTGTTTTTGCTTCTTTTGTTGGGTTTGATCAAGTAGTTATAAAAATATTAAACTAATTCTGTAAGGTTGTTCAGAATTATAAAAATATTAAATAGAATTTTTGGATTTCTTTTGTAGCTTCTATACCTCATATTCTCTTCTCTGATTCTCTTTATTAAGCCTTTAAGAATGGATAGTGATGATACATCTAGTCTCGAGTCTGAAAAATTTTATGGCTCAGGATTTGCTAAATGGCAAGAACATCTAGAAGCCTAACTTATAATATTAGATCTTATATCTGCTTTAGGAAAAAATCTTTCTTATCCTTCAAAATGATCTTCTTCTTCTTCTGACTCTAAATCTATAGTAGACAAATCTTCAAAGGAAATAGAGTTTCATTGTAGGTTTAGAATTCTTAATTGCCTTTCTGATGAATTATATGAAATCTACATAAAATATAAAACTGCTAAAGAACTCTGATATACCTTAGAGGATGCCTACATTAAAGATAATGAAGATATTCAAAGGTTTACTATAATAGACTTTAATAATTATAAAATGATAGATAATATTCCTATCAATGATCAGATTCATCAATTTCAAAACTTTATCCACGAAATTCATAGGGGTGATTCTATGTTAGATGAAAATTATCAAGTATCTTGCTTAATTGATAAACTACCAGCTTTTTTATCTAAATTTGCCTAAGAACTTAGAAGAACTCAAGGAACCTTAAGTCTTAAATCTGTTATTTAGTCTATTAGAATTGAAGACCAACACCGTCTTAGAGAAGCTAAAGAAAATCAAATGCAAACCAAGATAAATTTAATAGAGGTTGATTCTCAAAATAAGAATCAAAACTCTAGAGACAAAATCAATCTAGACAATTTCAAAATCGAAACTATAAACCTAAGTTTAAAAATTTTAAAAATTTTAAACTCAATGGTAAAGGTCCTAAAGGTAATTCTAAACCCAATCAACCAAAATGGAATAAGAAGAAAAATGATGGAAGATTCTATTTTGTCTGTGGTTGAGACAACCATCTTACCGCAGAGTGCTTTTATAGAAAGAAAGAAAAGATAATTACCTTTAAGAAGGGTCAACAAAATCAGCCAAAATCTCAAGTCAACATGATAGATTGGCTGGACCTTCAAATTCTACTTTTAGGTCAGTAACCTTTATACCTACTATAAACCTTACTTTTTCAAAACAAGATTGATGGCTAGATTTTGGTGCAAATATTCATGTCTGTATTGATAGGGCTTGGTATTATTCCTATCAGGACTGAAGTGGAGGAAGTATAACTATAGGAGATGGGACATCTATCAACATGCTAGGAATTGAAACTATCAAGCTAAAGCTAACATCTGAAAAAATTCTAACTCTACATGGTGTCCGGTATGTTCCTAAGATTTGTAAAAATTTAATTAGTGGGTCTTTGCTAGTACAATTTGGTTATAAAGTTATGTTAGAATCAAATAAAGTTATAATCTCTAAAGGAGAAATATTTATTGGGAAAGATTTTAGTATCTGAGAGGCTTTTCAAAATCAATGTACTACCTTTTTAATTAATAATAACTCTTTCTTATTCTCTAATCAATCTCATGTATTGAATACTAAATTTTATGATGTATGGCATGGTAGGCTAGGACATGTAAATCATAGGTCAATCATAAAAATATTGAATTTAAACTTAATTTCTAAAATCAAAATCAATCATAATAAATGTAAAATCTGTGCATAATTCAAGCAACCAAAAAAACTTTTAAATCAATCACAACTAGGAATACCCAAAAGTTAGAACTTATTCATAGTGATGTTTGTGACTCAAATAGGGGACCAACCAAAGGAGGAAGTCGATATTTTGTGACTTTCATAAATGATTTTTTCAAATTCTGTTTCACCTATCTTTTAAAAACCAAAAATGAAGTTCTTAACAAATTTAAAGTTTATAAAGCTGAAGCCAAAAACCAACAAGAGAAAAATATTAAGAAAATAAGGTCTGATAGAGGAGGTGAGTATACTTCAAATGAGTTTGCTTTGTTTTGTGAAGAGCATGTGGAATAATTCATGAAGTCACAGCCCCATACTCACCTCAATCTAATGGTGTGGCTGAGCACAAGAACCAAACCCTACTATAGACATGGTCAATGCTATGATTATCAGTTCTGGTGTACCTCAGAATTTATGGGGGAGGCTCTTCTATCAGCCTATTATATTCTAAATAGAATTCTATCTAAGTATAATAAAAAAACTTCATATAAAATTTGGAAGGGACATGTACCTAGGCTGAGTTACTTCTAAGTGTAGGGGTGTTTAGCAAAGATCGGAATCCCTAAATCCAAAAGAAAAAAGATTAGACCTAAAACTATAGATGCTGTCTTTGTAGGATATTCTCCAAATAGTAATACATATAGATTTCTAGTAGTTAATTCTAAAATTTTTGGAATCTCAAATGATACTATTATTGAACCTAGAGATGCAACATTCTTTGAAAATATCTTTCCCTTCAAAACTCAAATTTCTAATTAAATTTTTGATTATTCTTTAATATCTCCTATTGCTGGTTCTTCTTCAGATCATCCTTCTACATCTCAACTTGATCACACAATCTTTTAGAACCAAATCTTTCCCTTGAACTTAGGAGTAAGAGAGCTAGAACTACTAAGAGTTTTGGTGAAGAGTTCATAACATTCACGATTGAAGAAACACCGACAACTTATAAAGAAGCTATGAGCTCTCTTGAAGCTCCCTTTTGGAAGGAGACTATAAACAGTGAGATTGAATCAATCATTAGAAATAACACCTGGATTCTTACTTATTTATCTCTTGGAAGTAAACCTCTAGGATGTATGTGGATCTTTAAAAAAAAAACTTATGATAGATGGATCTGTACAAAGGTACAAGACTCATCTTATAGCTCAAGATTTTGGACAAAAGGCTGGCTTTGACTTCTTTAATACATATTCTCCTATTGCTCATATCTCCACTATTCATATTCTTCTTGCTTTGGCTTTCATTCACAAACTTCTTGTTCATCGGATGGATGTCAAAACTGTCTTCCTTCATAGTGATTTAGAAGAAAAAATTTATATGAATCAACGTGAAGGTTTTCTATGCTTGATCAAGAAAATAAAGTTTACAAGCTAGTTAAGTCTTTATATGGACTAAAGCAAGCACCTAAACAATGACATGAGAAATTTAATATTGCTATTCTCTCTAGTGATTTCCAAATCAATGATTTTGACAACTATTTATATTTTAAGAGGTTTAATGATCGATATATTCTTCTCTGTCTTTATGTAGATGATATTTTTATACTAGCACTAGATATTCATCTAATTAATGATACCAAAACTTTGCTATCAAATCACTTTGACATGAAAGATCTTGGTTAAGCTGATGTAATCTTAGGTATGAAGATTAATACATCTTTTTACTCCTATTTTCTAACTCAATCTCATTATACTCAAATGATCTTAGACAAGTTTGGATACTCATAATCTTTCTTCTTTATCTACATCTTATGATCCTAGTGTTCAATTAGAAAAGAATACTGATAAGTCTGTATATCAAGAAAAATATGCTCAAGTTATTGGATCACTCTTATATCTAGCTAATAGAACTAGACCTAATATTATCTATGCTATTTTTAGATTAAGTAGATATATCAATAATCCTAGTATGTCACATTGGACTGCTCTAGAAAGAGTTTTCTGGTACCTTAAAGGTACCTTTTTTTTGAACTTAGATTTGTTGGCTATCTAGCTGTACTTGAGGATTATAGTGATGCTAACTGAATATCTGATTCTTTATATATTAAATCTACCTCTGGATATGTTTTTACTTTTGGTAGTAGTACTATTTCTTAATAGTTTGTAAAACAAACAATAATAGCTAAAAGTATCATTAAGGCAGATTCAATACCACTTGATATCACATCTTTAGAAGCTGAGTAGCTGAAAATCTTATAGTCATCTATTCCGCTAATTCAAACCCTCATTTCTCCTATATTTATTCATTATGATTCTAGAGCTGCAATTGATTTTTGTAAAAAAAAACTTGTAAATTCTAAAACTATTTAATGTATAAAATTAAGATAATAGTCTATTAGATGGCAACAAAAGCATGATATTATTATATTAAATTTTATAAAATTTGATCAAAATATTGCGGACTGCCTTGCTAAAGGCTTGAATGGGATTAAAGTCCTTATGTCATTGAGGGGGATGGGGCTTTATCCATAATGGATCTTCCAATAGTGGGAACCTAACCTCTGTGATAGACGAACTCTTAAAGGAGGTTCAACATGGTAACAACAAGCTAATTGGTTGGTTGAGGAGCACATGTGATTTATTTGATATAGGAGTCATCGACTTTATCCCATCCCTATGGTGATTAGTACTCTTATATCGTAGTGGTTAGGAAGAGTTTATCTTTGAATGAGATCCGAGAGATATTCCTCGAGATGTGATATTACATACATTCTTGAAGGGGCTCATCTATATAAGAGTATCCGTACATGGTTGTAGATATAAGATTTGGACTATCTCTAGTAACTCTTGTAAAAATTCAAGATACTTATGCAAGGCCACTAATGCACCGACTAGTGATGAATAAATTTTGTACTATGTATGTGGTAGTTGAAGTCTGATTCAAAGAAACGTAGTTCAAGATCTGGTTCACTTTGATTTCTTTAAATAAAAATTATTTATACTAAGTAAGGTTAAGTCACCTTACCTATTGCATAGTATAAGTATCCAAAAATTTGTATTATTATATTATTCTTTGAAAACTTTTAAGTTTTATGGAGGATTGTTGGCAGAAAATTGAAAACTCAAAATTTCTCGAAAGTTTTCCCTCTAAATGTTGTTTTCAACCTTTTTGACATGATTTTAGTCCCATACCAGAAATGAAAAGTTTTCTTAAAGCATTTATATAAGAAAAGGGTTTGGCTTAGCCCTTAGGAACTTTTGAGGAGGTTTAAAGAAAAACCTTTAATACACATGTGTGCGAACCGAACCAAACTGGATCGGGTCGGATCAGGTCGAGATGGGATGGGACGTGGTGTGGCGTGGGTACAGGTGCACCATCTTGCCAATCTAAAAATATTATTTTAATTATTATTATTTGATCATTAAAAATTTTAAATACTATTTTAATATTTTAAACATTGGGTTTTAAATTTTTGACCTTTTAACACTTTAATTTCTAAACATTTGGACCTTTAAATTAGGCTATTAACCGTTTGAATGTTGGGCTTTTATTTGGGCTATTTAATTTCTAAATATTGGTCTAGCCCAACTTTCAGAAATAGGTAGCTATAAAAAGAGACTCTTGAGTCCTTAACCAGCAGAAAAAAAAATCCAGCCCATTCTTCCTCTCATTTCTAATCTTCAAAAGAAATTTCTTTGTTGATTCTTCCATCTTGTCTATAGCAATTTTTTCTTTTACATTTTTCTTTTGTTCTGGGTGTTGAAGTGAGGCTTCATCAACCTCCACCACGGTCGTGCTCGCAGGAGGAGGAATACCGATCATATCTTGGGATAGTATTTTCGAATATTTCTTGCATGAGGGATGGACATTTTAAGACAGTGCTGCGCACGCTTCCAGATCATTGGAAGTTTTGATTAGCGATCCTTTGTTAGTTTATATATTTAATTATTTAATATTTTATTAATTTTCTTAAGCTATATCCGGTATCCATAACTATAACATGAAAAACCTACAAAAGGGAAACACTATGAGATAAACCCGAATGGAAATCTAGTATAAGATTAGAATAATGGTTTCAAGCCGTCAAACTCTTGTTCTACGTTTGAGATCTCACATAATATTAGAAGAATACATGTGCTACCTCTCTATGCTTTTAAAACACGGACTCTTATTATTAACCAAACTATCACTAAGATGGAGAAACTTCGAATCCACCGAAGTATCCTTGAGTCAACTTATCTTAAGCGTGGTGATCTGATTATCCCTAAAAAAGAATCCCTCAAAGAAGCCTTTTCTTTTTTCACTCTCCAACACCATGATTCATGCTCTCTCTGAGAAAGCCCTTGTTTCACTTATATCATCCATCATGCGTAGAGTTTTCATCCATGCCCGCTAATCCAAACAAGCAAGCAAGCAGACTGGATTTTGTCGTGAAGAATAGTTCTCTTTTTTCCCTTTCTTGGGAAGAAAGGTTTTTAAGAACGCTAACTTGATTATCATGGATTTTGATAGTTCTCTCTCTCTCTCTCTCTCTCTCTCTCTCTCTCACTCACTCTTCTTTGCTTTTTTTTTTAGTGATGCTGTCAAACCTTATCTTCTGAAATTCCCTTTACAGAATTTTGTAACTAAAAGACCTTACAAAAGAGATAAAAAGGGCACTTAAAAGAACACGATGACTCATTGATCCCATTAGTTTACTTGTGCTCATTGAGAATTTCACTTGTAGTTATCATCTCTCCTCCAAAAAGTCTTCGAATTTGATTACTAGTAAATAAATATTATATTCTAGAAAAAAAGGATTAATTATACTTTTAGTCCTTTAAGTTTTGTGCATTTTTTAAAATGGTCCATGAAGTTCAAAAATCTAAAATTTGGTTCTTCTATATATATTTTGAACTATTTTAATATGGTCCTTCTCTTGGATTTTGGTCACTGGAAAACCTAGTTGGCAATAACTGGTACTTATATGATGAAAATAAATACTTATGTTGCAAAACTATATTAATAGAGATGATGTGGCATTAACTAAAATAACATAGCGTAGATGATATGGTATATGGATAATGACATGACATAATAGAAAAACTTTTTTATGTTGATGATATTGCATATGGATGATGATGTGGCATATGCTATATAATTTTCTATCCAAAAGTATCCAATTGCCAATCACTATAACATCATCCATATGCCATGTCATCATCTATATAGATGGTGATATGGCATATAGGTAATAATATCACGTATATATGATAACGTGGCATATACTAATAAATTTTCTATCAAAAAATGCCCAATTACTAAGTGCCATATCATCATCCATATGTCATATCATTATTCATGTACTACATCATTATTTATGTTTCATAAATTATGATTTTGATCCTCTAGATTTTATAAATATTTTTATATGATCCTTATAGTTAAAAAATCTCTAATTAAATTCTTTAATTTTTAAGTGTATTTTAATTTAAACTAATATAATTTTGATAGTTAAAACTAATATGAATATGTAATACATGTATAAAAAATAAGTAAAAATTATATTAATAGTATATTATTATATTGCTGATTTTACTCTATCTTTAATTAGATTCTTAACCCCATTCTCTTTTTTCTCTTAGCTTCTATTAGAATAGATATAAATATATATAAGAAAAAATCTACATCATGACTCGTATATAAGAACTTATCATGCATTATTCATCTAACTTCCCATTCCATCTCCCTATCCTACTTTTCCTAAAACATAAACGTAGAGAGTTCAATCTCGATTAATACCACATCATCTCTATTTAGTTGATTTTTGCTACATAAGCATTTATTTTTGCCATATAATCGTGGGTTATCACTAGATGGGATTTTTAATAAGAGAAAATACTTGGAATCCAGAAAAAGGACATATTAAAATGGTTTAGAAATTAGAGGGACCAAATCTCAAGTTTTTAAACTTGAAGGACCATTTAAAATGATATGCAAAACTTCAGGGACTAAAAGCATAATTAATCCAAAAATATGTTAATTAAGAATTGATTAAAATATGTTCTCAAACTTTGATGCATGATTCATACTCGGCCCGTATTATTTGATGAGATAATTTTAATTGCTTAACATTAAACATTAAGTTTCACAACTTTTAATGAAGTTAACCTAAATCAATTTATTGCACATTTTATATCAAGTATAAAGTTTGTGGAGGTCAAATATTGATAGTTTTATATCATTAACATTCACAATTGGATAAGTCAAAGATATCAGTCCTTAATAAAAGCATAATCCTAGATTTCTTTTCAAAAGATTTAATTATGATGGAATGGACAAACATCACATGTCTAGAACTAGTTGATGGCCAATCGTTGTGTCCACTCTCAATGTGAGAGAGAAATCTCACAAAGAGATCACTGCAGTGGCAAACACGACAAAATCAACTTGGAATAGATGCCACTACTTTGAATAGGGGTAAGTTATGAAAGAATTCACCGCAGGAAGAACGGTTTTGGTGGTCTTTACATTTATCATCTCCATACGTGCCTAGGGATGGTTTCTCCCCTCCATGTCATGCCGAGATGAGAGATCAACGAATTCACACTGAACCGAGAAGAGAAGGTATTTTTTCCCTCCATGTCACTACGCGTCTCCGGATGGTTTTCCCGATTGCTTCACCACATCCCAATTTTTTTTGGTGATGGTTCCTGGATTTATTAAAAAGTCACTTCAATAAAAAGTAATCAAAGCAAGCAAAGAATTGCTACGGTGCTTTCTAAAACTTTTTGAAGAATTTTCGTTTAATTTATGCTTACCATTTATCATTAAATGAATGGTCTAAAAAGAACATTTCTTCTGCTTTTTTTTTTTAAGGAATATTTCTTCTACTTCTTCTTTTTAAGGCTAAGGGAGGCCATGTAAGCCACTCAAATTTATTGAAAAAAAATCAGAAGTCAGGGTTTATATGAAATCGGTATAAAACAAAATCCCTCAGCATACAGTAAGGCAACATCTGATTACATATAGAATGAGGGTTGTGCTGAGGAGATGGTACAGTAAATAGAGAGGTAGCCTGGCTTTCTGTACAGTAAATAGATGGTACATACAGAGTCTTGAAACATGGAGGATATAATTGGTACTGTGTCATTGTACATATCTTGATAATCTTGTGCCATGCCATTTCTTGCCAGATTGTTAGAAAGTAATCCACTTTCTATTTTGGGCAGCCCACATGGGCTATGATAAAAAAAGCCCATAAAAACTTAAGTAGCAAAAGTTCATATGAGTCAAGATTCTAGAGAGATCCAAAAGATATATCTACGCATTGTAAAATATCTACACCATAAATATCTAGACTTATTTAGAGGTAAAAAAATCTTTTATTTAGAAGCTTCTAGGACCTCTATAAATAGGAGGGGCCTTCCCCATTTGTAACTTTGAGAAAAAGTAATAGAACTTTCTCTTTTACTATTCTTCCACTTTCATCTTCTCTCCACAATCATCTTTATAAATATTTCTCCACTTTGCTATAAAATAATTAATCTTTTGCCTTAATCTAAGATCTCCTACTTCTATATCAATTATCTAGCTCCTACACAGGTTTTTCACTAATTCAATATCCAATTATAGCATGATAGTGAGAGTCAGGTGCCAGCCCAAGACATGTAAAAATTCTGAACTGTTGCCCAGAGGTAGCAACTCAGAAGAGAGTAAATTGGGTTCTTATAAAATTTTAGCCAAATTTAAGCTCTAAAGAAGTATGTGCCTTAACTTAATTCAACTTAATATAATTAGTAGTGTATGCACTGAAATTAAATATGTATGAATCTAAGCAAGAGTTTAACAATTTTAGCAAGTAATGTAGCAATTAAAAACATACAAGATATACAAAGCAATAGAGAAAGATGCACAACATAAATACACAAAGATCTTATAGTGGTTTGGTGCAACCTAACATCTACGTCCACTCGTCAAGTTTTTTCTAAAAAGTTTACTATAATTCCTTCTATTATAGTATGTTTATTTTTCTGGGCTTACAAATAAACCTAGTTGATTTTTTTTGAATCACCAACTAAAATTTTACATCAATAGTTTTTCAGGCTTACTATCAATCTACTTGATTTTTCGGGCTCACCAATCAAAATCTACAATATCTAGGCTTGGATGGGCCTAATTCTCAAATTTTTTTCAAAAAAACTTGTAAAAAAAATAAAAATACAAGATAATGAATTTTAGCACAAAAGAAAATAGAAAAATAGAACTCTTTTTGGCTGGAAGAAAGTCGATTAAGAGTTACTCTTTTGAGATTTGACTTTTCTTCTTTAATGCTTAGGAGGATGTTATTGATGATCGAGAAGATTAATCTTGAAAGCTCACTAAAATATATGCACAAAAATCCTTTTTTTCTCTTCTCAAAGATGTTCAATGTAGCACTCATAAATTGATTAATTTCTCTTTTCAATCTTTTTACTTTTTTTCTCAAATAATTTTTTTAGCTTTTAATAAGCTTAAAACTAGTTGGAGAATGAGTTTTAGCCATTGAAAGATTTGGACTAGCCATTGAAGTCAAAAACTAGCAGTTAAAAAAGTACAGAAATCTAGTCATTATGCTAATCCCATGCCTGGCATCGACTTTTATTATGTAGGGGTTGACTCTAATTCTGTAAGAGTCGACTCTAATTTTTAGGAGTCAGCTTCTAGACTATAGGAGTCAGCTCTATTTCTGCATTCAAAAATTTTGCTCTCTATTTTTCTAAGAGAGTCAACTCGAGCTTTTCAGAAGTTAACTCAAGTCCTATGCCACTTGGTGCTAACATATCAGAGTCGACTCAAAATCTTTCAACTTCATTCTTTTCATTTTTTGTTCTTTTAAACTTCAATTTCTTGGCCCTAAAGCTTTCAAATGACATTTGCTTCTTTCTCTTTCATTTTTTTTATAATGAGCCATCTAAATTTATGAAAACTTCTTCTTTTAGGTGCCTTGACTTGGCATTTTGAGAGAATTTCTTTCAAACATAATTTCTTCATTGTGAGCATTTGAGAAACCTTACATTCAATCTTGAAATACATGATTAGTAATATTTTTATTTAATATTTTATAAATATCAAAATTAATCATAGGATTAACAATCTTTTTCTTTTTGATGATGGCAAAATTTTATGTATATGTGCAATAAAATATATTAATATATTATAATTAATTTACTAAAATGAATCATGAAGTGATAAAATAAATAGATATAGACGTATCCTTCATGAATATTTTAATTTATTTTAAATTCAGATTTTAAGCACTTGATATATGATATTCAAGAAAGTATATATCTAGAAAATATACTCATTTCATATGATTTTCTCAAGCATGCAATTAAGCATATCAACCAATTTAAGAACATTTCAAGCAATTTAAGCATATACTCATCATAACTTTTTTCCTTTTTGATAGCATCAAAAAGCTCAAATATCAAAAGTTCTCTCCCTTTTTGAATGAATGACTCTTTAATCAGATTTTTAAATATGCACTTTTAAGCCTTAAGAATGATAGCGCTTTTCAAAGATATGAGCAAGAAAATCAAGCATAGCATTTAATTTAATATTTGTTGTTTCCTTTTCTTAGAAAATTTTAGTTAATTAAGTTCCAAAAAAGTATGTATCAAGTATATATCGAGCAAGTCAAAAATAGTATCAGAGCAAAAATGATTTTCAAAGATTTCTCAAGACACATAAAAAATATGTATTATATTCATATTTTTAAATGAGTTTCAAGATTGAAAGTATATATCAAAATCAATTTATTTGGAGTGAGAGTATATTTCAAATTTACTTTAACTCTAATTAGTTATCAAAAATAACTTGGCAATCAAATCAAGTAATTCAAATAGAATAAGCACACAAGAGCTCAAATTAAGAAAATTATAAAATAATTAATCAAGAATTTAAGATTAATATTCATTTTCCTTGACTCAAATTAGTTAGTATGTTCAATCAAATTATATTAGATAATGTTCAACAAATAAACATCTCTTCCCTTATTTTTATAATTATTGCTAGAAAATTTATTTTACTTTTCAATATTTTCTCCTCCTTTTTCTTTCAAATTAAGCACATTTAACATAAATTTAATCTATATAATTAGATTTTTCAACTTTTAAATTTATATTTTTAAATTCAAAAGTATTTTCAAATTCATGTTTTCTAAGTTTCTTTAATGTTTTCTCCTCCTTAGCTTTGCAAACAAAGCCATTTTTAGAAAATACAATTTCAATAATGCGTTTAGAAAATAACTATGGAACTTTTCAATTTTAAGAATTTTGAGCACTAAAACCAAAATTTTAGTGAGAAAATTACTTTGAGCTTTAAAGATTTAATAGAGATGGGATTTTTTCAAATAATATAGTCTTTAAAACACTTCTCACCTTTTTGATACCAAAGCAGATCATTTAAAAATATATCACAAGAATTTATCTCAAATGATATAATAGTAAGAATATGGCTATGAAAATTTAAATTTAAGACATAGTATACCTTTCTTTTGCCAAAAGATAAAGTGATGGAATTTAAGATAAGAATAAACTATTTGATATCAATTATGAGAATTATGATACTAATTGTGATAAAGTTCTAAAAAAATTTCTCTCGAAACCAATTGCTTTAAGATTCAAATCAATTGACAATTTTCTTAAAAAAAATATCTTGATACCAATCAGAGATTTAAAAGGAATATTTGTTAAATTCATTTCTCCACAATAATTAAATTCATTTGTTAGAGTTAAAATCTTTCAAATTTTGCTTAATATCAATTATTTTAGTTTTAAATTAATAAAGATAAATCGACTCAAATCAAATAGTTTTGAGAATTTAGAATGATAAATCAATTTGAATTAATATCAACAAATCAGTCAAGATAAATAATAAAAATTTTTTTAGTTATTGTTAAAAAAGATCACATCTTTCTTTTTCTAAGAAATATTAAGTAATTAAATTCAAAAAAGATATATATTTTTGAATTTATCTCAAACAATATCATATAAAAAATATAACGTAAAACTAGATTTGAAACAAAGATATTCTTCTCTTTTTATGAAAAGATAAATCAATTACATATAGGACAAATAATAAACTATTTGATGCCAATTGATTAAAACTCAAGTTTTGTTTAAATAGTTAACTTTAAAGACAAAAGACAGCTTCCTTGAAATATTTTGCTTGATATAAACATCAAAAGATTCAAGAAGAGGATTTTTCAAAATTTAATTTTCAAAATTAATCAATTAGAATAAAGTATAAATGTTCATCAATAAAAACTCTTTTAAGATAAAAGAAGATAATCAAATTAATGATTAAGAAAGATATTCAAATTAATTTAAGGGATCAAAAATTAATCAATTGATAGTTTAATAAATAATCAAGTCAAGGAGATCAAGAACTAGAAATCTAAATAATAGCTTTATGTATTTTGGTTCAACTAAGAAATTATAAATCTTAAGGAAAAATCTAGGATGCAATGCAAATCAACAAATCATGCATTTGATTTTTTATGACTAGAGTGTCTTATCTTTAAGTGCTTAGATCATGCAATTTTTAGAAAAATTTTAAATAATTGGACATTTTATAAGGGAATATCAAAACTTAGTTTAATCTGTTATTTTAGGAATCAAAAAGATCCATATATAATCATGCTTCTTTAAGTTTTCAAGGATATATATTTGATACAAGGAAGCTAGGATATCATGCAAAGAATCGAGCAAATTAATTTTTAAATTTTATATAAGGTCTATATGTTTAACAATCAGATCAAAAAATATACTCAATACAGGCACTAATAAATCATCAAAATTAACTAATGAATCAGAATATATTTAGCAAATAATGATGGTATGATGTAAAAAAATTATAAGTTTAAATTTTACCAAGCATCCTCATCTACTTAATTTTATTTTCAAGGCATCCATCTAAAAGAATTTTTCTTTTTTCATTCTATTGGATTCTTGGTATACCTACAAGATTATTTTCTAAGCTCTGGTATCCAAGCCATCTTGGATCCATTGAGGTTAGAATATATGATTTTTTTGAGAACCCAAATTTGTTTAATTAAAGTGTGATCAATTTTCTTAATATTACATTCAGAAATTTTATGGTTTACTTTATTACATTTAAAACATATAATCAAATAATTTTCAAATGAAGCTTTAACTAAACATGTTTTGATAAATTTTTATTTTCTCAATGAATTATAATCAATTTCTGCTTTATCAAAAATGGTCTTTTGATTATTTAAAATTGCTTGAAGCTTTTGAGATCCAATTATAAATTTTTCAAGCATAGACTTTTTCAATCTCTTTTCTCAATTTTTAATTTTCTTCCATAAGAGATTTTTTTCTTCTAATAATTTTTTTTCTCTTCAATATAAAATTTTGATTTTTCAAAGTCCTCTTTCAACTTAATATTTTCTTCAACTAAAAATTTTTCAGATTTAAAACATACATCTCTTTTTTCTAGCCAAAGAATTCATTTCTTTCAAAAGTTCTTCTTTTTCACTCAAAAGATTATTTTTTTCATCAGCTAAAAGAAGATTTAATTTTTTAAGCTCTTTATTTTTCAGCTTTAAATTTTTAAATTCATTCGTTAAATCATAAAAAAGCTTTTTAAAGCTCATCATATGTAAATTAAGAAGAATTATCAATGTTTACCTCATCATTTTGAACCATAAAGCAAGGATTTGTAATGTTTTCTTTCTTTTTTTTATTTTTCTTTTCTTTGCTTTGCACTCCCTTTATCTATGCCTTTTTTTTCTTTTGTTTCTTCTTTTTCTTTTCCTTTTCATCCTAATGGACCATGAGATATAAGTTGGGATGAGCTTTCTTGTCTTCTTAGGAGCTTGATATTTCTTTTTGATTTACTTTCTTAAAGATTATTTTTAATTTCTTCTAAATTTATTTAGCTAAAATGCAAAAAAAAATTAAGTTAAATTTATTTATATCCAATAAGCAATAAAGCATATTTATTACCTTAGCATTCAACTGGATTTTTTTTTTATCATATTTAATTAATGCATTGGAAATATGTGAGTCATCAGCAATGATCCTCCCTAAACTATAGTCATATGCTTGTATGAAAACTTTTATTCTAGTTTTTCAATAGATATAATTTGAGCCATTAAAAAGTGATGGTCAATCTATAAAATGGCTTTCAACAAGCAAGAGCTCAAATTGGATTGCCATGATCTTTTGCTCTTTAACTATTAGGTCAATAATCAAATATTAGAACATCCACTCTGATATCAATTGTTGCTCAGAGATAGAAATCCAAGAGAGAAGAGGGAGAGGGGGTGAATTGGGTTCTTATGAAATTTTAGCCAAATTTAAGCTCTAAACAAGTATGTGCCTTATTTAACTTAATTCAACTTAATATAATTGAATAGTGTATGCAGCGGAATCAAATATGAATGAACCTAAGAAAGAGTTAAACAATTTCAGCAAGTGATGTAGTAATTCACTACTACAGAAAAGGTCTACAGCTGTGATTCACAACTGCTACTGTGGCTTAAAAAATCATGCTATTATAGCCTACGATAGCAGTTAGCTAACCTTACCATTGTGGCCATCACCATAGGCTTATGGTAGCAATTTTTTTAGTAGTTATCATAACCACTACCATAAATAGCTTATGATGGTGGTTATCGTAACCATTACCATAGATTTTCTATAGCAATGGTTCTAGAATCATTGCCATAGATGATCTATGGTAGCATCTTGAACCACTGCCATTAAGGAACTATGGTAGTGGTTACTAAATTGTTGCAATAGAGACCAATGGCAGTGATTCATGAACCACTGCCACAGACGATCTATGGTAACCATTGCCACAGACGATCTATGGTAGCAGTTAATCAATTACTGCCATAATTCTATGATAGCGATTGCAAAATCACTGCCATAGTTCTATAATAGCGATTGCAAAACCACTGCCATAAGCTATGGCAGTGGTTAGCATGCTATCTATGATAGTGGTTGGCATGTCTATGGCAGCGGTTGCAAAAACTAAGGCAGTGGTTTTACAACCGCAAAACCGCTGCCATAGATTTTGAATGATAAAAAAATATAATTTTTTTAATTTTTATTTTTTTACTTAATAAATATAGTTTAATATATAATATAAAAAAATATTATAAATACAAAAATATTTCTATAATGCTCAACTTTTATTATTGAATAAAATTTATTATAATATTTTTTAAAAAAATATATTAAAAGTCTGCTAAATGTACATTTAAGTCGTTGTCACTAGGAGGAGATGGATCATAAGTTGGAGGAGCTGGAGGGACTGAAGCTGAAACACCGACCAACGGTCCTCAAGGCCCATGAAGTCAGCTCCAAAATACGTGCTGAGCCTCGTCAGCATAGCGATCATGTTGTCTTGTAGCTGACTAGCCTGCTTCTTGGCCCGAGCAACCTGCTCCTTGGCCTGAGCTACTTGCGCCAATATCTCATCAAGCTGCTTTCGACTGATGATATCGAAAATATGTGAAGAGACTCTCGCCTTAGACTAGTAGCTCGTCAGCATATGTCTGGGCCTGCATCGGATCCTCTCAGAGTGCTTAGGCCCCAAGATCTGAGATAGATGGTCATGGGGATCAGAGGTGTTCGGGCCCTTGCTCGTGAGCGCATCTAATTGCTCCTATAATTATAAATTTAAATAAAATATTAAAAAAATATTATAATATTAATTATATTGATACCCTATTTATTAGTTACAAAAATTCTTCCAATCACGACGTTCATCGGCATGCCCTTCTTGTCCATATGACTGGATCAGAAGATGACACTATGGATGGACATTACCCCCTCTTTCATCAGCTATAATATTGGATCAATTTATTAAAAATATATAAAAAATATTAATTTAATTTATAAACTAAGATTTAAAATTCATTACCTCTCTATGCAGACAACTGACCATAGACTCACAGTCGAGGGTGTGCATGTACTCCTAAGCTATCCGGCTCTCATTGTTCTAATGGGAGGCAGTCTAAAAAATATTTAAATAAATAATAAGTATTTAAAAAATATTTAAATATAATTTTAAATATATTAAAAAATTTAAAAGTTAAAAATTAAATATGAAACTCCTGGCTCCTCCAATACCTAACTATCCCCTCCGACTGACTTGGAGGATAGTCCTAAATCGAAGGAACAAGCTCCTCTAGAATATCCCATCGGTGCTCGAGTCATCCTCTGTGGAGCTTGATTTTGTAGTTTCAGTATAACTTCTCAATCTTCTTCAGTCGGACATCTCGAGCCCTCTTGTGATCTAGAAAGTTGTACCTTTTTTGTACAAAATTATCAAAAATTAATTATAAAATTATTCTAATCAAATATAGTACTGTAAAAATATCAAATGCATAAATATAATTAAGATACACTTATCTATATCTTCTTTCATATCCGATTTCTAACACCAGCGTCCATCAATCGCGAGTCTATCGGCAGTATCGAAATGATGTCGAACTGCCTCACAAGCACTCCAAAAAAAGAATGCATTTCTCGTATGGTCTTTCCTACAAGCTTTCCCTCCATATTGTACTTTACCATTACCTGATGCTGGCAGTTTCACACATTCAGCATGCATGTAGGATCGTAAAATATCCTACTAGATGATGCACCCACAATGAAAATATATTATGCAAATATATAAGAGTATACAATAACTATATAAATAAATAAATAAATAATATAATAAAAATATACACTCATCGATCATGAGATTGTGCGATATGGATGCCAGTGGAGACTCATCAGTAGGTGGAGCATGTGTTGGAGATGTGGCTGACAGTAGAGGCTCAAATGCTGGTAGAGGAGTAGATATCGGTGGATGAGTAGATGCTGATGGTCCCTGGATAGCCGATGTGGAGGTGGATGGAGTATGCTCTGCTTGCAACTTAGATGCGGAGCTCCGCATAGTCTATCAAGAGATGGGGGTGAAAACTAGATAGCATTTTGGTGCTATCGTGATACTGTAATTAAATCATGCATGTGTGAAACTTAAATTATATACCAATGCATTGTAAACAACTCATAAGCCATAACTAATATTAAATATTATTTTCATATACACTTAATTAAATGAATACATAAATAACCCATAAGCCATAACTGACATTAAACAATAATCTAGAAAATATTATGCAATAAATTCTACAACATGAATTACATCCATAAATAATTAAGGAGGAGCAATAAATAATTTTACTTTCTATTATCAGTGGGGGTTCACTTAGCGGCTGGCTCGGCCCATAGTTGTGAGCATGGCTCAGAACCCGCCAGCGGCAGCGAGGATTCTCTTAGCGATCGACATAGCTCATGGCCACCAGCACGGCCCAGAATCCATCGGCATGGCCCAAGGCCATCCACGACATGACCCAAGACTGTCGGCATGGCTTGGCCTAGAATTCACCGACATGATCCAGAACCAACCGATAGGAGTTCTCTTACTTACCGGCACGACCAATAACCAGTGGATAATTATAATATATATAATAAATATTTTTAATATTTATTATAAATATTATAAATATTATAAATGATTAATAAATATTACTATAAAATTTAATAAAAAAATCATACCTACGGCTATAGAGAGGGGGTCGTATAGAGCTCCGAGGGTCAATGACGGTGGCGCTAAAGGAAGACAACATTGCTAGAGGTAGCCTACGAGAGAGACAAGATAGTAAGATACAGAAAGAAAGAAGAGAGAGAAAGAGAAAGAAGGAAGAGAGAGAGAGAGAAATCTAGAGAGATATCTAGAGATAAAGAAAAAGAGAAGAGAGAGAAAGAGAGAAGAGAGATAGAGAAAGAGAGAGATCTAGAGAGAGTAGGAGGGGGTGGGTTGGGCCGAGGAAAGAGGAGAGAGAGAGCAGAAAGGGGGCGGATCAGGCCGAGGAAAGAGAGGAGAGAAAGAGAGAGAGCAGGAAGGGGGCAGATCGGGCCGAGGAAAGAGAAAGAGTAGGAAGGAGGTGGGTCAGACCGAGGGAAGAGAGTAGAGAAAGAGAGAGAGAGTAGGGAGGGGTTGGGGCTAGTGGCTAGGCCGATCGAGGAAGAAGAGGGAGGTGGGGGAGGTGGCGGAGCAAGCGGACAAGCTGATCAGGGAAGGAGGAGGGAAGATGGTGGGGCCGACAACCGACCTAGTCAGAGAAAAAGGGGCAAGCGGGGGAGGTGGCGAAGCTGGTGACCGGGCCGATTGGGAAAGAAGGTGGAGGCGGCACTGATCGAGGAAGAAGATGAGGCAGGGGAAGAGGCAGTGCCCCCTGAGAAAGAAAGAGGAGGCGGGGGAGGAGGCAACACCAGTTAAGAAAGAAAACGGAGGGGAGGAGCCTCACCAACGGTGGAGAGAAGGGAGAGAGAGCTCGATCGAAGAAAAAATAAATTTGGGGGTGGACTGAAAAATTATAATCTAACCTATGGCAGTGGTTTTTTAATTGCTACCATAGGTCTGTGGCAACGGTTACTGAAAATTACTGTCATAGATTAATAATTAATATTTTTTAAATATTATATAATTTTAAAATTTAATATCCATCTTCATCATTCATTATCTAAATAATTATCATTAGAGTATCGTCACAAAAGATCATCTCGATTCGATAGCCCTAGCTTCATTTATCAGTAAAATTTAATTTTGACGATCATGAATGACGGCATTGATGATCTGATAGATGGAGATCATTGATCAATCCAAAAATCTATAACGATGATTTTGGTGATATTTATAACATACTATTAAAGTTTCACTTTAATCGGATATCGTTAGCATGGACAACTTAGTACGAAATGATTTCGGCCATTAAATGAGAAACTGAGTGATCAAAGAATCAAACGGCATTCGATTATGAGATAATTTTTTACATAAATAATCTTGGATACTACTATAATCATTTTTACGATGGTGATCGTAAAATTCAAATCAAGGGTCTAAGAACAATCCAAACTATACGTCGTTCGATACCCATTCTTAAACTCCTTTAGAAATTATGCTTATGCTTTTGTAAGATCTGTTTACCATGAATAGTTTATACAAAAATAATTTAAATTTTATGATCATTGCTGTATAAAATGATTAAAAATATAGTAAAGATCATTTAACTAAAAAATTATCTCATAATCGGACATTATTTAGCCTTTTGATTACTTGTTTCTCATTTAACGATCAAAATTATCTTGTACTAAAATGACCATGATAACGATATCCGATTAAAGTAAAACTTTAATAGTGTGCTACAAACATTATTGAGATCATCGTTACAGATTTTTGAATCCATCGATGATCTCTATCCATCATATCATCAGCATCGTTGTTCATGGTCGTCGAAATCGAATTTACTGATCGATGAAGCTAGGGCTATCAGATTGAGATGAACTTTTATGACAATATTCTAATGATAATTATTTGTTCATGGCAGTGGTTATTTGTAACCACTATTATAGTTTTCAACTATAGCAGCGGTTATTAGTAACTGCTGCCATAGGGTAGATCTATGGCAGTGGTTATTTATAACCGCTGTCATAGTTTGCCTATAGCAGCGATTATTTGTAACCGCTGCTATAGTTGGGACCTATAGCAGCGGTTATAAATAACCACTACCATAGAATCTATGGAAGTAGTTTTTGAGCCACTATCGTATTAAACACTGCCATAGATCCATTCTGTAGTAGTGATTAAAAGCATGCAAGATATGTAAAGAAATAAAGGAAGATGCACAATGCAAAATACATAAAAATTTTATAGTAATTCGGTGCAACCTAGCACCTACGTCCACTCTTCAAATTTTTCTTGAAAATTCTACTACAATCCCTCCGAATACATTGTGTTTATTTTTCCAGACTTACAAATAAATTCAATTGATTTTTTGGGATTACCAACCAAAATTTTATATTGATAGTTTTTTGGGCTCACTATCAATCAAGTTGGTTTTCTGAGCTTACCAACTAAAATCTATATTATCCAATTTCGGGCTTAGATAGGCCTAATCCCCAAATTTTTTTTTCAAAGAAATTTATAAAGAAATAAAAATATAAAATAGTGAATTTCAGCACAAAAGAAAATAGAAAAGTAAAACTCTTTTTGGCTTGGAGAAAGTTAATGAAGAGTTTCTCTTTTGAGGCTTAACTTCTCTCCTTTGATGTTTAGAAGAATATTGTTGATGATGGAGAAGATTAATCTTGAAAACTGCACAAAAATCCTTTCTTTTTCTCTCCTTAAAGATGTTAAATGTAGTACTTACAAATTGATTGATTTCTCTTTTCAATTTTTTTATTTTTCTTCTCAAATGATTTTCTAGCTTTTAATAAGCTTGAAATTGGTTGGAGAATGAGTTTTAGCCATTGGAGATAAAAACTAGCCACTAAAAAAGTATAGAAAATTAGTCGTTGTGTTGATCCCGTGCCTAGGATCGATTTACTTTTAGGAGACAGATTCATTTCTGTACTCAGAAATTCTACTCTCTATTTTTCTAAGAGAGCTAACTCGAGCCCTATGCCACTTGGTGCCAATATGCCGGAGTCGACTCGAAATCTCTCGGAGTCGTCTGAAAACCTTCCAACTTCATTCTTTTCATATATATTTTACCCTTTCAAACTTAAATTTCTTGGCCCTAAAGCTTCGAAATGATATTTGCTTCTTCCTCTTTCATTTTCTTCATAATGAGCCATCCAAATTTATGAAAACTTCTTTTTTTAAGTGCTTTGACTTGACATCTTAAGAGGATTTTTTCCAAAAATAATTTCTTCAATATGAGCATTTGAAAAATCCTACATTCAATCTTGAAATACATGATTAATAATATTTTTATTCAATATTTTGTAATCATCAAAATCAATCATAGGATCAACATGAATCCTAGTCAGCGTTGACCAAGGTTAGCCGCCCAAACTGCTAATCTAAAAAGAGACATGAAACACAAGAGAGGAAAGAATAGAGTTGACCAAGGTTAGCCGCCCTACAAAATAGTGACATTTGCTCTTCCATGTAGTTTGGATTTCACACACATTGCATCAAGACCACTCACCCGTCGCTTGGTGATGGGTCCTCTAGTAGACATCAATTCACCTGGATAGCTGTCCTATCTCGATGTCCCTCTAAAATTTATGAATGTAAGTATACTGACATAGACATATTCTAACAAATCATTAAATATGTATGTATGTGTATTTAATAGCTCATACCGATACTATGCAAATGACTTTGATCTACCACAATGCATCACCGTGAGCCTCGATCTGCTCTGTGAGGTCTTATTGTAATAGGCCTAATAAGTAAATGCAATCAAGATATTAGTGAACATATTACAATACCATATCAATTTAATAATCAATATTTTTATTATATATAATAGTTATACTCAATATGCAGGATCCTCATATTTGGTGTAAAGGACATCCCAGTTGGGGCATGATACACTCCTGTATGGTATCCACGTACTGCCACCGCCTCACATGCATTGAAGACCTCCTTTCAGTGGCTATGGAGCTCATATCTGAATCCTCTAAGTAATCTTTCCATATACCGAAGGATAGCCTCCCACACACATGAGGTATCAATCTCTTGAATATTAAAATCATACAGCAAAAAAAATATACAATATATGAGATTTATCAAAAAAATAAAAATTAAATAATTATCAAAAATTATATTTAGTTACCTATAAATGGTCGAGGAGGACCTGCTGCTGTGGCCTCATAACTCTACGCCAATCAGTCAGCGTCAGAAGAGCGTACGAATGGATAATAATACCTATCTCGCACATGTATGGATCCATGATATGATGCTCTACTGGTATGATATGTCCCGATGGGATGACAACCCTCATCCTCTCTCCAAGATGTGCTCTCCTCCACTCCTCCAGCTTCTTATTTCTAGCGGCTCCACGTATCCGCCTAATCACAGTATCAGTAGCTGCAGCAAAATATAAAGCTTAAAATTAGTTCTTTATACATGATAAAAACTTAAAGCAAATATAATATAAAAAAATATAATATGTAAAAATAACCTATGGCATGAGATGATGTGCCTGCCTCACCAGTAGTGTACTGCTGAGATGAAGAGGTACCAACATCTCCATATCGGTCCCTCCATTAGATCGTCCTCCTAGTGGCATAGCTTAAAATTAGTTATTTATAAATAATAAAAATTAAGATAAATTAAATATAAAAAATTATAATATATAAAATCAATCTAGACTGGCTAATGTGACCGTCTGATCATCAGAAGACCGCTGCTGAGAAGCTGATGCACCGGCATCTCCTCGTATAAGCCTTTGAGGTCATCCTCCTAGTGCCATGTCTGTATCAAATAATATATTAAAGATAATATAATTAATATTGATAAAAATTATATCAATATAAATAATATATAAAATTTAAGATATATGAGTTTCTTAAAAAATTACATATTATCAATCAATGTCTGCTTCATCAGGAGGATTATCGATATCTTTATCATCATAATCTACCAATGTATAATCTTTCTCGTCATCATTTATGAAGTTGTCATCATTGTCATCATAATCCTCCGACACATTCAGATTTAATTCACTAACATTAATAATATTATTGGGTTGTACATCATCCCAAATCAGAGGAGATGTGCTTCCACTGTTGACACTGTATTATCCCAAGATAGTTGTATTCTATTCCACTTGAAAGAAATTCTCATCTATTTCTATCTCAGAACGAACATCTATGTTATAAACACCTCTCGGTACAATCCTTTGTACAATATGTCATTCATCCTTATATCTCATATCTTTTAGATAAAATACCTACTTTGCCTGACTAGTGAGTATAAAAGGATCTGATTAGTACCATGTTCTCGCAAAGTTGGTGCTTGTGAAGTATGCATCTTTATGAATACTCATCCTATTATTGCTAATATCCCACCATTGACATTTAAACAGGTAAACAAATCATTTTGATCCGTATCTTAACTGTATAATGCTAGAAAAGACACCATAATATTCAATCTCATTATCTCTATCAATTTTCAATATCAAAATTCTATTATTTTGAGTCTCCCACTGCATATCAAGCTCCCTTGTGTGAAATCTCAAACCACCAACAATACATGAGCTATAACACGAAATTCTAGGATTGAGATGGCATGCCAAATCATATAATTTTTTGTTTGCATCATCTTCTTTATTATGATACATTAACATCATCTACAACAATATACATATAAGTTAAAATAAATAATCTCATATACATTACATATAATAAAAAGTTGAATAAAACTATTATTGTGCTTACACGTTGCTTGAACCAAGCTGCGAATTTTCTTCGATGTCATCCCTCAATATCTCTATTATTTTATTGCAATAATACATTTTTATGCTCTCTACAATAAATACATGCTTATCATTTATTTTACCTCATAAAAAGTATATAATGTTGATTATGTAAAGATACTTACTCCATAAAATGATAGATTTCTTCGTAATTATTTAGTACATAGAAATGCATCAGCTCACATTCTTCTATATCCATAAGTTTATACTTTCTTCCACTAATGGAACGAATATTAACCTTAAAAATAGATAATGTAGATTCAGTATCGGCCCACTCTCTATCTGCATTGCGCTTTTCATGATTAAATCATATTTCTATATCATCGAGGTACATCAAACAAAATGTAAGATACTCTATGGAGATATATACTTCCATAATTAATCCTTCTGGATGTGCCTTATTTCGCACATATTGTTTCAACTTATACAAAAATTTGCACATACAAAATGATAAAAAAATAAAAACATGTAATCATTTTTTTGTTATAATTATAATTTAAGTAAGAAATCAGCTTTTTTTATAATATTATTATCGTTCAATAGGATACATCCATCGGTATTGAACTGGCACGGTAAGCAAAGCCTCCTTTAAAAAGTGAACCGCCAAATATACCATAATATCAAAAAATAATGATGAAAAAAATTGTTTCAGCTTACACAGTAATAGGACAATATCTGATTGAAGTTTTTCAAGTATATCAACTTAAAATTTTCGATAATATAATTCTTGAAAAAAAAAATCCAATTCAATAAGTATATTCTGTACCTCTACGATGGAGAAGCCATGCATCACAACAGGTATAAGATGTTGCAACATAACATGAGAGTCGTGACTCTTCATACTCAAGATACTGTCGTCTTTCAAGTTCACATGGCTTAAAATATTGGAGGCAAAATCATCAAAAAACTTTACAGAAATTTCTTTTCTCATCACCATGCAATGTATAACTTGCAGTTGACATTAAAAATTTTTCACTATCATGGTGCACCAAGTGCAACTCATGCTGTATTCCCATTCTTTTCAAGTCTAGCTGAGAATTTGAATTATCTTTTATTTTTTTCTTGATATTAAAAAGTATCTCGATAACATTATCATAAATATTCTTCTCAATGTGTATGATATCCAAATTATGATGATGTAGAAGATGCTGCCAATAAGGTAATTCAAAAAATATGCTCCGCTTCATCTAGTTCAACTCTAATTCATTACGCTTTTGCTTGCAATCTTCAAAAATTTTGCCGAATTTAACATTGCCAATGGCCTCTAGTTGTGCTAATATATCATCTCCACTCATCATATAAGATGGTCCATGCATCTCTGATTTTTTATTAAAGCATCGAATCTGATGGATTCTCCAAGAATGATTAGATGATAAAAATCTACGATGATCCATATAAATAATTTTTTTCCATGCTTTAGTCTAATGGAACAGTTATCACCATTGCAAATTGAGCATGCCAAATATTCTTTCATGCTCCATCCAGATAGGTTGTCATATGCCGAAAAATCATTAATTATCCACATTATCATCACATGCAATCGAAAATTTTTTTTACTAACTGAATCATATGTTACAACATCAATCTCTCAAAATTCTCTTAATTCATCGATTAAGAATCGCAGATAAACATCTATCTCATTACTAGGAGCTCTAGGTCCAAGAATAAGTAATGATAAAAATATAAATGGCTCTTTCATATATTTTCATGGTGCAACATTATACAACATTAGCATAATTGGCCACATACTATAAGCATTACTCATGCTTCCGAATGGATTGAAACCATTAGATGCTAGGCCAAGATGAATATTGCATGGATCACTAGCAAATTGAGAATATTATTTATTAAATTTTTTCTAAACTATGGAGTCTGCTGGATGACTAATGATGTTATCTTCAAAAATTTTCATCTCATGATGCCATCTCATTGCCTCGACAATCTTTGATGATTGATAAAGTTTCTGAAGTTTTGATATTAATGAAAAGTATCTCAAAATCTTATGAGGTTGCTTTTTACCTCTTTTGGAATCTTCAATAGATCTTGATTCACCACATTCTGGGCAATAATCCAAGTATTGATGCTCTTTATAAAATAATGCACAATCATTCTTGCATGCATGTATTGGTGTATAATCCAGTCCAAGTTCACGCATATACTTTTCGATCTCTAAATATGATTTTGAAAGTTTTTCACCATCTGATAATGCCTCTTTGATTAAGTTCAATATAAAGTCAAACGACTTTTAACTCCAACCAAACATGATTTTATCATGAAGAAGTTTTATCAAGTACTCAAGCATCGAAAACTTCTTATAATTTGGATGCAATGGCTCCTTGGCATCTTTCATGAGTTTTTCAAAATATCCATCATTTGCATTATCCGTACTCTCAGAAGAGTTGTCAAAATATATTCCTTCATATAAATCATCTAACATCTCATTGATGCCAATTGATTCAGACTGTTAATCCGTATGTTGGTCTCTTATGTTAGTAGGTCTATTTTTCTCAAACAAATTTCAAATAGTATACTTTCTATCCGTACCCCAATTCAACAAGTGCTCTAATGCTATATCTATAGGCTAGAAGTAATTGTTGTGACATCTCCGACAAGAACATTTGATTCTATTGGGATCATCAACTCTTTCTCGTACAAATCTTATAAAATTTTTAACATCTTATTAGTATTCAGGTAAAATGATAGAGCAAGCATTCATTCAATTTTTGTTGATATTTTCCATTTATTCATGAAAAATGTTCATCAACAAAGTATGTGTTATTAGTAAGATTTTAAGAATTTATAATCCTATACATTTCTAGCAGGTATGGCCCTATCCCTTTCAGAAGAGCAATAATCTTATTATTGTTATGAGTCAATATTTTGTTTTATTATTATAGAAATTTTAGTAGCATCACCTCATGGTTCTCCAAGTATATGATGTGAATACGGTGCCTATGTACCCTATCCAATATATACTCGAAGAACAGATAAAAGATAACTCATGAACACCACATAACGAAATAAAATATCGACTAATAATAATAATAAGATTAAATTTTTTTTAAAATATCCAAAAATGGAGCATCCAAGAGTCAATCCCGATCGAGATCGACTCTTGAACGAAAATCTACAACTCAATGCAATTTAGCTACCATCTCTAAACATACATTCAGAAATTATATCCTAATTTATCAAAAAAGAATAACTCTACATTTCAGTAGAGTTTCCTCTAAAATATGAATATTTTTTATAGTTTATGCAATAAATTTTATAAATATAAAATTATAAAGCAAAGATTAAAATCTTAACAATAAACTATCAATATGAATCTCAAATAATTTTTTTTAAAAAAATTTAAAGTTAAATAACATTCGTGAACAACATACATTACAAATATCATCAATATATTGAGCAGGTATATTTAGTACAACAACAAAAATGACTTTAATCTTAAAATTAATGCTCGTAAAGATATTATCTAAATGGTAGATTAACAAAATATTGAGCCAATCTAGATGTATCTCATTGACTAAGACTGCAAGAAAATTAATAAATTCAATCATATGTCATTTTTAATCTTAAAAATTATATGATTAATTTATATGCTTTAATTTATTTTTTACATTATATATAAAAATAGTACAAGTATGGTACATATTTTTCCATACTAATATTAATCTTAGTTATAGTTTTAGATAATTGGATTGAATATATAAAATAATTATATAATCCTATAAATATTAAATAATAATCTTATATAAAATATTTATATAATTAGATATAAAATATATAAAATAATTATAAAATATATAATCCTATAAAATAATAAATAATCTTATATAAAATATTTATATAATTACATTTAAAATATATATATAATATTAATTTTTATATAAAATATATAATTATAAATTATATTAATTATTATAAAATTTTCTTTTTCTTCTTTTTTTAAATTATTTTAATTTTTTTAAATAATATTTTATTATTATTTTGAAAATAAAATTAAATATGTTATATATTATATTATATTATTTATTTTATTTATTTTTTATTTTTAAGTATTATAAATAAATAAATTATCAAAAAAAACTTTTCTCCTAGCCACCATCACCACCGACCCCTGCATCCCCTCCACTCCGCCTCCGCGCCATCCTCGGGGTATCCGTCGCTACCACCACCTCTACACCTCGACCGGGTCCCCACCATCGATCACTATCGGCATTCGCTCCCCCAACCCCATGCCCCTCCTCCAAAATGCTTTGGCTTACTCCTCCGACATTGGCCCCACCCTTAGCCTGCGACTCCCCTTCGCCCCACCATGCCCCTCCTCCTCTCCTTCCTCCTTGCCCAGGAAACCAACCCCACCCCCCCTCCCGCTCCTCCCTTCCCTGAGGATGCAAAAAAAAAAAATGTTTACCTTTCTAGGGCAGTGGCACGGCAGCAATGGCAGTGGCGAAGGTGGAAGCGGGGATGACTGATGGCTAGAGCGATCGAAAGAGAGAAGGGATAGGATGGTGGTGGTAACAGCGGAGAGGGTTTGGATGGGAAAATAGGAGGACGGGGGTGGGAGACGAAAATGCGGTGAGGGGCAGGGTCATAAATATTTAAAGAGATTTATCGATATAATTTTACATCAATAATTATTATAATTAGCTACGTTAATTGAAAATGTAGGTAATTATTGTTATTTCTGATGTTACAAAAATGTCAGCAAATTTTTAACAATAAATAAAATATTTAATAAAAAGTATAAAATATCAAAAGGTCTTTTTCGATGCAAACTTATGTCGATAATTATGATAATTAGCTACGTTAATGATAAACATAGGTAGTAATGTTTATTTTTGATGTTTACGAAACATCGGCAAATGTTTAACAAAAAATAAAATATTTAATAAAAAGTATAAAATATCTAAAGAGCTTTTTTGATGCAATATGATGTTGGTAATTATAATATTAGCGACGTTAATAATAAACATAGGTAAGTAGGTTATTTTTGATGTTTATTAAACATCAAAAAATGTTTAACAAAAAGATATTTAATAAAAAGTATAAGATATCTAAAGAGCTTTTCCGATGCAATATTACGTTGGTAATTAAGATAATTAGCTACATTCACTATAAATGTAGGTAAGTATGGTTATTGCCAACGTTAAGCAAACATTGGAAAATTTTTATTTAAAATTTTAAAATAAAAAATTTTAAAAAATATTTTTTAATGGAAATGAAACATTGAAAATAAAGCTAATTCCCTACGTTAATAGTTTCCATAGGTAATTATTTTATTTACTGATGTTAAAATTTAGTTGCTAAAATAGCTAAGTACCTACATAAAGAAATAGCGTAGGCAATTATGACATTTTCCAATGTTTAGTTTGCATTGAAAAAAAGTTTTAAAATTAATATTTTTATTTTCTTAAATAATTTCCTATTATCTAATTAATTTTTAGGTATAATTTTAGAATTTAGAAGTCCATCTTCACCATTTATTATCTAAATAATTATCATTAGAGTATTGTCACAAAAGTTCATCTCGATCCAGTAGCCTTAGCTATGTCAATCAATAAAATTTGATTTTGATGGTCACGAATGACCGCATAATGATCTAATAGTTAGAGACCATCGGTGATTTTGAAAATTTACAACGAGAATTTTGGTGATATTTATAGCATACTATCAAAATTTTACCTCAATCGAATATCATTATCATGATTAATTTAGCGTAGGATGATTTCGATCACTAAATAAAAAATGTGTGATCAAAAGGCCAAACGATATCCGATTATAAGACGATTTTCTAGATAAATAATTTTTGCTAGTACTTTGATCATTTATACGGTGGTGATCAAAAAATTCAGACCGTGCATGTATGAACCATCTATATTAAGCAGATCTTACAAAAGCACAAGTATAATTACTTAAGGACATTAAGAACGAGTATCAAAAGGCATATAATTTTAGATCGCTCATATATGTATATTTTGAATTTTACGATCATCATCGTATAATCGATCATAGCTGTAACAAAGATAATTTATCTAAAAAATTTCTTTATAATCGGATGTCGTTTGGCTTTTTGATCACATATTTTTTATTTAACGATCGAAATCATTCCATACTAAATTGATCATGATAATGATGTTCGATTGAGTTAAAATTTTGATAGTGTGCTATAAATATCACCAAGATCATTCTTGTAAGTTTTTGGATCCATCAGTGGTCTTTATCTAAAAAATCATCATACGGTCATTTGTAGCCATCAAAATCAAATTTTATTAATCGATATAGCTAGGGCTACCGGATCGTGGCAAACTTTTGTGACGATACTCTAATGATAATTATTTAGATAATGAATGACGAAGATGGGCTTTTACATTCTAAAATTATACCTAAAAATTAATTAGATAATGATAAATTATTTATAAAAATAAAAAATTAATAAAAATGTAAAATATTTGCCGACATTAGCATAGGCAATAAGCTAATTACCTATGCAAAAAGTTAAAATAAGTAATTTGATCATTTCCTATATTTATTTAACGTTGGTAAATCATTTACAAAAAAAAAAATTATCGATGCAAAATTTTTGCTGACAATAAGCCTAATTACTTATGTTAACTTTTTGCATAGGTAATTTTGGTTATTGCCTATGTTTATATAACATCGGTAAATTATTTACAAAAACTAATAAATTAATAAAAAAAATATTTGTCGATGTCATAATAGCATAGGTAATAAGCATAATTACCTATGCAAAAAGTTAACGTAGGTAATTTCGATTGTTTCCTATGCTAATTTATGTTCGATAAATTATTTATAAAAATAATAAATTTATAAATAAAAAAATAATTTTCAATATTGACTAATCGTAGGCAATAAGCTTAATTACCGACGTTTCAATGAAACATAGGTAATTATGCTTATTACTTACGCTAGTTTAGTATCGATAAATATTTATCAAAAAATAAAAAATAAAATACATCCATTATCAAGGATTTACTCTAAATACCGATATAAATTTTACATCAATAATTTTATTTTCTGATGTTTATTTTTAGCATAGCTAATTTTTTGTAATTTGCTGATGTTTACGTTTTCGTGTCGCTAATTATTCTATTTATCTATATAAAATATTGCATACGTAAATTTTGCATCGGCAAAACTCCTGTTTCTTTCTTGTAGTATCTTTTGGTAGTTTACATCTAGCTAGTCCAGAACATTGCTCAAAACAATATAGAATAATCTTAGAACTGCAATGTAATCCTTCTTAGCCCGTGTAAAGACAAGGGTGTCATCAACATACTAAAGTATCTTAGCACCACCACGTATCCATAGGTTGCCAAACCCTTCGAAGTTGCCATGTGTTGAGGCTTTGGTCATCATCCTGCAAAGAGGATCAACAGCAATGATTAAGAGAAAAAAGGTGATAAAGGATTACCTTGCCTGAGACCATGTTTGCAGCGTATCCAATCACCGTCCTCGCCATTCACTGAGACCGCCACTTTAGAAGAACACGGAATATTCTGAATCCACCCAATCCATTTAGACAGAAATAGTCGGTGAGCCATGACCTAGGATTAGGCAAGAATGAGAGATCTTATCAAATGCCTTCAAAAATTCCAGCTCACACGTGATCCCCTCAAGTGGAGCCATTCTTGAGTGGCGAATGATCTCATTGGTGCATAAAAGGTTATCCAAGATAAATCTGTTCTTAATATGTGCCGGGTCAATAAACTTGTCAAGGAAAGGCTAGCTGCAGTCTGTTGGCATGGCTCGAAATCATGCTGCAGCAAGGCACCATCATGATCGTGGAGTTCAGCTCATAAATTGGTCCGGTACTCGAATGGCTAAACTTGATGTGGGCTTGCATGCACAAGCCGGTTCAAGGCGCGTGCAAGGCATATGGATGCACAGGCATGAACAAAGACGTGGAAGCACAAGTAGATGTGCACGCTAGACTCAGACATGCAATCCAGGCAGACAGGCACATGCACAAGCAACGGACGTGCAAGGAATAGGCTCACACGTTACAGTCATGTAGGCCGTTGGTGTGCAGGTCAAAGGTGTAGGCAAGCACGTGCAGGCACAGGAGGTGCAGAAGCAAAGTTTTGGGTGCTTGGAAATAGATGTGTATGCACGGATAGGCATGAGTAGGTGCAAAAGATGTGGAGTCCAAATGCTTGGCATGTGAACACATAAGGTGGAGCAGGGTGCGGACGCTAGGAAAAATTATTAGTTAGAATAGTTTTACCATATATATTTTAGCCATTCAATAACAGATCAATACATCATTTATTAGTAGAAAAAATTATACTGTTATCTAAATTTGATTGCAAAGTTTTAAATAAAAAAAATTTACAATTAACAGCTAACAATTTTTACTATTTTGAATGAAAAAAAAATTATTTTCTCAAATAATGTGCTAATTTGTTATTGAATGATCCAAAATGTACGTAGTAGAATCATTCTAACCAATAATTTTTTGAATGCTAAAGACATGATGACATGCGGGCAAGCAAATGCAAGTGTTGGGGGACCATGAATGCACACGTGCGAGAGGGGACGGGCATCAAAAGAGACCAGACGCGTGGGGTAGGCCAGCGCGAGTAGGCGTAGGTGGTAGCGGACTTGCACAGGGTGCACGGGCATGCTGGCATGGATTCATAGGTCTGATGCTCGGATGAGGGCATATGGGGTTGCGGCGTGGACGGGCGCAGGCTAGCGCACATGTCCACCTCCTGGTGCTTGCGCGGGATTGCGCAGGCACATGTCGTCTTTCCATACCAGGCACTTGGACACCTGGGAGAGAAATTATTGCACGCACCAGGTGCAAGTGAACCAGGGCAAATCCCAAGGCATATGCACGGTGGAAAGCGCGTAACCGGGAAGTGATGAAATACAAGGAGTAACGTGGCGTCTTATCCACCGTGGGATTTGCACGGTCCAGTTGCACCTGGCGCATGCAATAATTTCTCCACCTGGGCAGGCTTGGTGTCGGCGATTTCCATCGGTTCCCAGCGGTTGCCAAATGATGGTTAGCAGTAGTTTTGGACATGTGTCATGGCCGGACATGTTTACTTGCCTGTCCAAGATTCTGATCGGACGGGTTTCGGCAGTTTCAGAAAGTTCCAAGCGGTTGGAAAATTGTCCACCGTACGATTATTAAGGACTCTACTGACGGGTTCCTTAGCCGGGCAATGACTGAGTTACAAAGGGTTGAGTCTTGCAGGTAATGAGTGATCTCATATGATTGAGAAAAGTAAGGAACGTTGAGAGGTTTTATTCTTAGCGGGCCATTATATTTTTGTTTCCTGTAGATTGGATTAAAGCTTGGGGAAATGGTTTCCTTCGCATGGCGTGCGTTGGTTCGCACCTTTGCTACAGCCGTGCCTCGCGGACTTTTGTAGCGAGGTTCCGCACAATATTTTTGTTCATGGGGATTGGAGGGCAGATTGAACGTGGCATTCAGTGCTGCACAAGGCACAAAATTTGGTGCAAATTTTTAGAGCAGGTTTGGGAGCATGGGTTCTTTGTGATATACCTACGATGTATTGTACCATATGATGCATTATATACACCATCGATGGATGGCTATACATGACCGTATATGGCATGCGTCGCATAGCCTGCATCTTTCTCATGGCCATCCATAGCATGATGAACAATGCACGAGGATCCATGCTCTTTCTGGTGGAGTATCTTTGCATCGAAGCTATTAGAGGAGCTTCTTACTAGCCAATCAAACCCCTTCATCTCATTCATGCTCAAAGTTCTTATATGTTTTTTCTTCCTGAAGTCAACTTTGTCACTTTCTACCAAATACTAATTTGTTAAAAAAAGAAAAAGAAAAACAATCAAAACTTAATCTATTTGCAAGATCAGATATTGATAGTTTTTTTTAAATATTTTCTTTTAAGGTTCTTTCACCTGTGAAATCCTTTCTCAAGATTTTGAGTTTTAGATGGACGTGCGGCTACAGCTTATTTGATGGCCGTCTTTCTTGCAATGAGAAGCAATCAATATAGATTGGGGAAATCATTTTCTTTTCATGGCGTGTTGGTTTTGCACTCTTTGCCTCTCTATTGGGATGCCTTGTAGACTTTTGTCGCCCAGATCCAACGATCATTTTTGTTCGTTATTATAATATTGAAGTAACACTAGCCACGAAGCTGATCAGGCTATAGTTCTCATATATCACACGTTAAGCATTGCCGCCGAACTCTTTTTTTTTTTTTCTTGATGACGATACGCCGAACTCTAGTATAAAAAGCATGCTTCCCTGCTCGTCTCGTCACCACCCCATATCCTCGCCACTACCGCTCCTCTTCTTTCCGTCTCTCTCTCCAACGAAGTAGTAGTCATGGAGGGTATCCAAAAGATAGAGGTTGGTGGTCCACCATTTCCAGTCCACGTAAGCACTGACGGACACCCAGCTTTAGTACCATCCATTGGAGGAACACCTAACGCTACCCCTGATGGCCCACCGGAAGATGGTGGAAAGGGCCCAAGCCATGCCATGAAACTACCGATAGGGGGACTCGCCCAGATGGCAATTGCAGGGGGTAGCACCTTCCAACTTGCAAGCGCTCTCCCAAAGCCTTTCTTCATGATCTATGCTGCATTATTTCTGGTGCTGTCTGCGCTCGATCTCGCGCTGCTGGTGCTGCTCTGTCAGGGTGGTGGGCAACCCTTGACAAGATTCGCCAGGTGGTATGGCGTGGTAATGGTGGTGCTGGTCCTGCTATTGCCCCTCATCCTCAAAGCTTTTATGGCCTACGAAAATTATTGATGGTTTGGTTGTTCATTTTCCATGGTGCAAGTCTAGCCTTCGTCGTCTGCCGTTCCTTCCTCGTACAATCAGCCCAGGTTACTTTTCGGTTGAATAGTTTCCCCTCCTCACGCGGCCACGCTAGTTTATAAATCTCACTATAGCTCCATGGAGTCACGGACAATTATATGTTTATGAAGCGGTTCTGGAAGTGGTGCTTACAAAACTCGGTTTAAATACCCTCTCTTACACACAAACACAAACACGCACACAATTAAATGGCTACGGTACGAGATCGGGGGAGATGCCATCTTCTGTTGGGGTTCAGAGAGCATGGATAACCTCACATATTTAGTATTATTATCTCATTCAATGAGTTTGCACGTTTAGTATTATTATCTCATTCAATGAGTTTATTTTAAGTTCAGTATCTAAAAATTTAAGGTTTGAACAAAAGAGTGTCATGCCTCCTACCTCAAGATAGTGAACTAGAGGTCACGGCAACTGCATATATTCACGAAGAATTCTCTTTACAAATATGTAAGATATTCCAATATGGTACCAAATATATTAGTAAAGATAGTTTAAATAACTAAAATTTAAAAATTCAATTAACTCACAATCCAGTAGAATTTAAAGTCTTGTATCAATTAAACCTCAAATAATAATCTTTTAAAGTAGAGTAATGAACTTAAATCTAAAATTTGTTGATACCATCGAATCTTATCTCTAAACTCACTCACAAAGAAGCACCCATATCCAAAACTAAGTATCTAAATCTGAAAAAAAAAAGGGATAATGAGCTCGACAGCCCAAAGAGTAATGATACTTCAGCTAGATAAATAAAATAATAATAATATACTAAAAATAAGCTTATAGAATATATTGATTCAAAATCTGATACAAAATATACAACACTAATCAAAATAAGATTCATGTAAACTAAATTTTTTTTCAAAATTCTTAATTTATTAACAAATCAATTTCTTTCAAAATATCAAATTTATCTTGACAACCATAAATCATGATCATATTTATAGCTTATGGCTAGTTCAGAATATGAACTCAATCAAAATGCCACTGCATACTCCCTAAAGGTAGGGTATCAAAGTGCCAATATACAACCTCCATACGTAGGATATTAATACTAGTGCATAACTGCTATTGATAGGATGTTAAAGTACTAGTGTATAACTTCTACTAGTAGGATATCGGAATACCAGTGCATAATATCCATTGACAGGGCATGCACAACCACTACTGGCAAGATATTGAAATACCAGTGTACAACCCCTGCTTGCATGATATCAAAGTATCAGCACATAATCCCCATTAGAAGGATATTAAAATATAGTTTAGTTGCAAGTCAAAATCTATTTCAAATCAAAACACTTTTCTCAACACATATTTCATTTTTTATATCAAATAATTGATAAAACCATATGACATCGGAATTAATATGAGATAATCCATATCAAATTCATTATGTTCGATTGTATATCATTTAATATTTTTAAAAAAGGTATATTCAATAATTAAAAATACTATGCATCAAATTTATAAATTATAAATAATTTAATATAGAAAAATTTATAATTTATTGATAAATCTAAAAAAATAAAATATTAATTATCTCATGAGTGAAACCAATCAATAGATCCAATTAATTCCAAGAATCTTTCTCAAAATCTAATATCCAAAAATCATATTTTAAACAAAATTTAACCATTAATATTTTAGAATAAAAATCTTAAGTTTTAAAACCTTCACAAGGCTAGCTATGTGGTAGTGTTGGCCATCTTGGTCAGTTCGATCTAGGGTATCCAATTGATCAGCTACTGGGATGTAACATACAATTGATGGTGAAATCTGGCAGCCTGACCTAGTTGGGATGGATGCCACCAAGCTATTTGATACCCATGAATCAGGATCCTTCACTAGAATCGATCAAAATTATTAAGAAGATTTTTTTACTAGATTCAATAATCTTAGAGAGAGAAAATTCACACTGAGGGAGAAACAATCTAGAGAGAAACTTGTATAGAATGAAACTAGAGAGAGTAGATAGAAAGAGTGGGGAAGAGCAAAAAGGAGTGAAGAAGAGAGAGAAACTCCCTCATTTTTCTCTTTTCTTTCTTTTCTTTTTTTATGCTCTTCTCTTTCTTCTCTCTTCTTTCCTTGGTGAAATGAGGGATTTAATTTACCTTCTTTCCAAAAATAGTGAAGCTTCCACCAGCAGTGGTGGCCATGGCTGGTAGTGGCTATAGCCACGACAACACAAGTCCACAATCGATGGTTGGTAGCGATGATCGGTGCTGCTAAAAAATTAAAGAAAATAATAGAGCAATCTAATCAAAATAGGATATTTCTTCCTCAGCCTAAATCCGGTGATAGTCGGCCAAAATCGAGGCTCCAAGGGCCGAGGAAGATTTCAAGCTTGTACCAGCTAATTTTTTTAGCGATTGTTGGGTCATGATTTTGATGAACTCGATGAAAAACTTCCTGAAGAAGAAGGAAAAGAAAACTTTCCCAATGATGGTAGGTAGGAAGCGAAGCTCGACCCCTTTAAATAGCACGAGAGGGAGGCATCTAAGTCCTTTCCCACTTTAATTTATGTTGGAAAATTTGGCCATTTTTTTCTACCACTTTAAAAATCATGTAGCATTTTTGGACCATTTTCCGAATGGCTGATGTTACAACCCGACTTGTGATCATGAGCCAAGGATCGCGGCAACCACCAGATACTTATGAAGAATTATGAAGAATACTCCCCACATAAGTTTACAAAGCATCTTCTTATGGTATCATAAAGCAAACAGTGGAATAAATTCAAACAATAAATCAAATTTAAATAACTAAAATCTAAATATTAATTTCTCATAGAATCCAATAATATTCAAATGACCCTACATTAAACTTTACTAAATCTTCAATCTAAAATAAAAATATCAAAATTCTACTTTTAATCACTCTTCCAAACATATTTTCATGTAATCTTAGTTCTTAAGATCTATAGAAATAGTAAGATATTGAATATATAATGAGCTCCACAATCCAATAGGTAGTGAATATTTTAGCTAGATAAATCAAGTAATAATAATATACTAAAAATAAGTTTATGGAGTGCATTAATTCAAAATCCGATTCACAATATACAATACTAATCAAAATAAGGTTCATGCATATTCAGTCTTTTCAAAATTCATGATTCATTCATAAATTAATTTCTTTTAAATATTATGTTTATCTTGATAGCCACATTGAATCATGACCATATTTACATCCTGCAGCTAGGTTAGAATATGAGCTTAATCAAAGTGCCATAGCATAATACCCAATGACAAAGCATTAAAGTACTAATGTACAACAGCCATTGGTGGGATATTGAAACACCAGCATGCAATTCTCACTAGTAAGGTATCAAAATATCAGTGCATAAATCCTAGTGATAGGTTACCGATATACTAGCATATAACCTCCATAAACATGATAATGAAGTACCACCTATACTGGAATGATATCAAAGTAGCAACATAGTACCATCCATATAGGCATGATATCAAAGTAGCAACGTGTACCTCCTATTGGTAAGGTTTTGAAGTACCAGCACACAACCTCCATTAACATGAATTGAAATACGAACATAACTTTCATAGGATATTAAAATATTAGTGCATAACCCTCATTGGCAAGATATTAAAATATAGTCTGACTATAAATCAAATATATCTCAAATTAAAATATTTTTTTTAAAGATATATTTCATATTTTAAATTAAATAATTCATAAAATCATGTGAAATCGAAATCAATTAGACATAATCCATATCAAATTCATTATATTCAATTATAAATTTCAGGAAAAAAAGGTATACTTAATAACTAAAAATATCATGCATACAATTCATAAATCATAAATAATTTAATATATAAAAATATTTTATAATTTACAAATAGATCTAGAAAAATGGAATCATTACTTATCTCATAAGTGTAACCAATTAATAGATCCAATTAATTCCAACAATCCTCTTCAGAGCTTAGTATCCAAAAATCATATTTTTATTAAAATTTAGTCATTAATATTTTTAGAATAAAAATTATAAGTTCCAAAACCTTCATAGGCTGGCCATGTAGTAATATCCGACATCTTGATCGATTCGATTTAGAGTATCTAATTGATTGACTACAAATCAAGAGTCATGCAACTTATGTTGGGATACTAGCAAGCAATTAATAGTGAAATCTAGTTGTACTCTGCTTGGTTATGATAGGAGTTGATAGGCTGTCTAACAGCATATTAGATTAGGATTCTTCACTAGGATCAATCAAAATTATTAAGAAGATGTCTTTACTAGACCCAACAATCTTAGAGAGAGAAAATCCATATTGAGGGAGAAACAATCTAGAGAGCAACTTGTAGAGAAAGAAACTACAGAGAAAAGATAGAGAGAGCACTACAAGAATTTAGACTATTAGCAATGGTGAAATATCATCGCTAATAGTCCTTTTGCCATTGTTAATAGAAATATCGTCGCTAATACCGTCGTAAAAATCAATCTGAAAAATTCTTATCGCTAATTGGATCTATTAGCGATGACAATTTTCGCTGTTGCTAATAATAGAATTAGCAACGTCACTAATAACAGAATTAGCAATGGTTTTAGAGGTGAAATAATTCTATCTTTAATTAATTTTTAAATAATTTTTTTTAAAAAAAATTATAAAATATTAACGAAGGTGGATTCGTTGCTAATGCCATCGTTAATTATTATTAGCGACCAATTATTTCATCACTAATATTATCTCTTATTTTTTAATAATTAATTATTATTAGCGATTCAAATAACTGCTGCAATAACCGCTGCCATAGAGTCACGACGACGACTGCAGTAGTAGCGGTTAGAAAATCACTGCCATTGCCTATGGCGGTAGTTTTTTGGGCTACGATAGTGATTACGAACAACTATCATAGTTTTTTTTTGTAGTAGTGACTATAACGATTGCAATCTAAAAAATTATTATACGAACATCTACCAATAATCAGATCAAATCCACCAAATATGTTAATCATCTGCTCAAACCATCCCTATTATGCTCTTGTACATCAGTAAGGTCTTGAACAAATTGAGACTCCAAAGCTCTTGCAATTGTCTCCCATATCTCGATCTCCATACAAGTACCCACAATACTTATAGTTTGGCATAAATCCATACCTATATAAATGGACAACTATTCTATCCCTATCAAACATTCTCTATTGACATATTTCTTACAAGGACAACGAGTCCGTCCTTGAACGAAGAGTGTAACATTTTCAAAAGCATAATCACAGAAGTAAGGGACATCATTGCAAACAAGAATGGTTTGCAATATTGTCCGAACCATCTCTTGGTTCGAGCGCTTTACATGTTAAGATTGGAGTGCGCAGGGCATGTCTCAGGCCCGTGTTTGCAATGCAGTCCGAATCTTTTCTCTGTTCGAGTGCTTTATATGTTGAGACCAAAGCGTAGGACACATCTCAGGCCTATGTTTGCAATGTTGCCTGAGCCTTTCCTCGATTTGAGCACTCTGCATATCGAGATCGAAGCGCGTAGGGCACGTCTCGACCTCATGTTTGCAATCTGAATATTTTTTCGATTCAGACGCTCTGCATGCCAAGACTAGAGTGTGTAGGGCACATCCTAAATCGATGTTTGCAATGCTGTCCGAACCTTTTCTTGGTTCGAGCGCTTTACATGTCTAGACCGAAGTACGCAGGGCACGTCTCGGCCTTATGTTTGTAGCTCGAACCTTTTCTTAGTTTGAGCACTCTACATGCCGAGATCGAAACACGCAAGACACATCTTAACCTCGTGTTTGCAATGCTGTTCGAATTTTTTCTCAGTTTGAGTGCTCTGCATGTCGAGACCAAAACATGTAGGGCACGTCTCGACCTTATGCTTGCAATCCAAATCTTCACTCGATTTGAGCGCTCTACATATCGGAACCTAATTTTTATATAAATTAATATATAATTAAATAATTTTTAATATCTAATTATGAAGAAAAATTTTGAATTTCTCGGAGCAGATTCGTTCAGATCTGATTGGATCAAGAGGCATATTTTAAATTTTTTTTTTTAGATCCTAATCAGATTTGATACTTTTCAGATCTGATTTTATGATCTGATAAATAAAAAAATTAAATTAAATTAAATTAAATTAATTTTATCTTGATTCTGGGTAATCTGATTATCCGTTGATGATCCCGCTGAAGTCCTAAGGTTCTGGATCTAGCCACGCAAGTGTCTGATCTCTATCGATATCCACTCGGACTAGATCTGGAGATCTTCTTCTTCTCTTTTTTTTCTTCAAAAATTAGATCTGGATCTGATTTGGAGGATCTTCAAAACTCCTTTTGAAGATCACCCATCGTCTCTGCAGCAGTGCTGCCTTCTTTTTTTTTTCGTCAGTCTTTTTTTGCCTGACTCGCACTAATCTGAAGCCCAACTGCCTTAGGCGTGGAGAGGAGAGAGAGGATCAAAAAGGTGGCATGGAGGAGGGAGATGAGCGATCTTGGGGCATGAGCTAAGAGGAACTCTTTTTTTTAAAAGTGGGCATAGATAGGTCTTTATATAGATCTTACTGCGCCATGCAGTGCCACATCACCCTGACTAATCACGTTGCTTCGTGCAATCAGATCTAAATCTAATTGTTGGGATGACATCATCTGATCCAATCAGATGAGCGATCTATAGATTCATCCTTAGATGGTGCTTAAGATTGGTCAAAGTCTATAGATGAGGGTCACCTAGTTTGAATCCAAGAAGCAACCTGAAGTCCCATCCGTATGGGACTCTAGGCGTCCCTATCCATGGGCGCACGCCATCCTAGGTATGCACCCCCTTCTTTTTAATTTTTAGAGAGGGGGCAAGCCCCTATCTGCTCTCCAATAAGTGCATGATACATGGGCAGATGTCCAAGGATCAAAGGTCAACGTTTGACCAAGTCAAAGTATAAGAATCGGCAGATGATGAAAAATGGTAGGTGTTGTCTTAAATTTATCTCATAAATTAAGACAATCCTTTTCTGACTTGGACAAGCTCTAGTCAGATCAGGTAAAATACTTAAGTGAGCACAAACTTATTTGACTCAATCGAGATAATTTTTATAATAAGAAAAAGGAGAATATTAGGCTCAATCGTGTGCTAGCATAATTTTTTTGAACCTAATTGAATCTTATTCAAATCAACTGATCTGGATTAGTCCAATTGATGATATCCAAATCCAAACACTTATTTGTGTGATCCAGTTAGGTTCAGTTCTGTATCATAATGGGATATGTCATGATCTTTATCATCGATATCATCAAAACTCTTTTCGATGGATCAGAACTCTTCTGATTTAGACAACTAGAATGATCGATCATCTAAATCATTCTAATTGCTCCCAAAATCCACCAATGACTCCTAGTAGTATATGGTGGCAACCCATCAAAACTAAAAATGAATCTCTTGGTGCAGCTACTTGTGTGATTAAGTTCTTCTATCTTGAGCCTCGATCAGGTTAGGATTAAGGTGAACTCGTCAGACCCTAATTCCTATCATATGATTTAATCATTCAATTTAAGTCCGATGTGAAAACCTTAATAGAAACTCTTTCTATTATTTCACACTCTGCCATGGCCATGGGCTTATGGACTTGATTCTCATGATCATCATGGGGCTGCTCCTCTTCTACCGAGGAATATAGATTCCATCTTGATGCAATCCAATTCTTACAATGAACATGCTATAGCCAACATACACCTCAGAATTTCGAATGTCTAGAAGATCGAGTCATGGTGTAGTCAAATTATAACATCCTCAAGGTGAACTACCGATGCACCTTAGGTCAAAGAACCAGACACACCACTGCAGCATCGAGTCAGTCATCGACGAGAAGATAGACTTTCTTATGACTACTCAAGGTGGTCATGCTCAGTGCCCTCATTCTCTAATGAGTACCTGTACTCTCGCTTCGGTATCTCTACACCGTAGACTCAAGACTCATCTACTATAAAGAAGCGATTGTATACTAAACTTTCGGATCAATCACCATCCTCATGATGATCCTATGATCAGAAGCATTTTATGAGTTAATAAATGAAAATTCATGTCTTAAATTTTCAACTCTTGAAAATATGAATTATCATTACCATTAACTCAAAGAATGTATTACAGACACTAAATATACTTATGTGATAGAAAATAATCTATTTTATTTTTTATAGTTAAAATTATAATTTTACTCTTAGAAGTGTATTATAAGTGTCAGCCAATTCTAGCTTCTAGGACACACATATCTAACAAACTCCCACTTGATCTAAAGCTAATTGACTATAAATCTAAGTCCTATCTTCTCAAGGAGGGCTTTGATCTTCTACTGGCCCAATGACTTTATAAGTGGATCTGCCATATTATCTGCGGAGTTGATTCTCTTGACCTCGACGTAATCCTTCTCGAGATAATCATGAATGAGATGATATCGCCGCTCGATGTGCTTGAATTTCTGGTGAGACCTCAGCTCCTTAGTAAGGGCTATGGCACCATTGTTGTCGTAGAATAGAGGAATGGCATCTGATGGCATCACTCCGATCTTTGCAGCAAACTTTTTATACCAGAATGCCTTCTTCACAGCTTCTAACGCAGCGATATATTCTGCTTTCATGGTGGAATCTGCTATTACTGTCTGCTTGAAATTCTTCCAACTAACAGCTCCACCATTGCACACAAATAGACTTCCAGATGTCGACTTTCGATCATCTATATCGGACATAAAATCCGAGTCTGTATATCCCTGGACTTGGAGTTCTCCATTACCAAAGACCAACAACATATCCTTAGTTCTTCTCAAGTACTTAAGGATACATTTCATAGAAGTCCAGTGTTCTTCACCTGGATTCGACTGATATCTGCTTGTGACACTCACAGCATGGGCTATATCAGGTCGTGTACATAACATGGCATACATGAGGCTCCCTATTGCTGAAGCATAAGGGATCTTGCTCATGCGTTCTATTTCCTCAGGTGTGCTAGGGCACATCTTCTTGGAAAGATGAATGCCATGTCTGAAGGGTACTAAACTCCTCTTAGAGTTTTCCATACTAAACCTCTTTAGTACTTCCTCTATGTACATCTTCTGTGAAAGTCCTAGCATCCTATTCGGTCTATCTCTATAGACCTTAATTCCTAGAATAAAGGATGCTTCTCCTAGGTCTTTCATGGAGAATTCTTTAGATAACCATATTTTAACTATGGTCAACATGGGAATATCATTCCCAATAAGGAGGATGTCATCCACGTACAATACGAGGAAGACAACAGCGCTCCCACTGACCTTTTTGAAGACACATGGCTCCTCCTCATTTTTGATGAAACCAAATATTTTGATCACATCATTAAAATGAGTATTCCAGCTCCGAGATGCTTGCTTAAGTCCATATATGGACCTTTGCAGCTTGCATACCTTGTGATCATCATCACTGGATGTGAAACCTAGCGGCTATTTCATATAGATATCTTTCTCAAGATATCCATTTAAGAATGTCATTTTCACGTCCATTTGCCATATTTCATAATCGAAATAGGCTGCAACAGCAAGCAATGTGCGGATGGATTTTAGCATAGCTACTGACGAAAAGGTATCCTGATAGTCAATGCCTTCACGTTGACTATAATCTTTTGCCACTAATCTAGCTTTGAATGTCTCCACATTTCCATCTGCACCAATCTTTCTCTTGAAGATCCATTTACACCCAATAGGTACTATACCTTCTGGTGGATCTACCAAGGTCCAGACTTGGTTTGAGTGCATCGAGTCAATTTCTGACTTCATTGCCTCTAACCATTTCTCGGAGTCGATATCTGATATCGCCTCGTTATAGGTTTTGGGATCATCACCATGAACCCCATTACCTATGAGGAATATTTTCTCTACATCCTCTGAAAATAGTACCTAAGTACCTCTCAGGGGGATGAAAAACTCTTTCCGATCTACGAGGTGGAGGAGGTAGTGACTGGATTGGCTTAACCTGATTTGGTTCCATTTGGTCCTTAGCTCATTGCTCTTGTGAGACTTTCTCATCGAGCTTGATCTACTTTTCAATGCTGCTATCTTGAATAAACTATTTTTCAAGAAAGATGGCATGTCGACTCACAATCACATTGTGATCTTCTAGAATGTAGAAATAATATCCTAATGACTCTTTAGGATATCCTATAAATCGAGCTCTAAAGGATCTAAAGTCTAACTTATCCGCTTGTTGTCTTTTGACATGAGCCGGACAACCTCAAATTCTGAGATGACTCAGACTTGATTTCTTACCATGCCATATCTCATACGGTGTGGTAGGAACGATTTTAGAAGGAACCCTATTCAGTAAGTATATAGCAGTTAACAAACAGTATCCCCAAAAAAAATCAGGAAGGTCTGTGAAGCTCATCATGGATCAGACCATATCTAATAGGATCCGATTCCTCCATTCTGAAACCCCATTGAGTTGAGGTGTTCCAGGTGGAGTCCATTGAGAGACTATGCCATTTTTCTTGAGATAGTCTAGAAATTCTCGACTAAGGTATTCACCTCCTCGATCTGATCGAAGAACCTTAATGGGTTTTTCAATTTGCTTTTCTACTTCATGTCTGAATTCTTTGAACTTTTCAAAAGCTTCAGACTTGTATCTCATAAGATACACATACCCATACCTAGATGAATCATCGATAAAGATTATGAAGTAGATAAAGTTGCCTCTAGTCGGCACATCAAATGGGCCGCACACATCTGTATGTACTAGGACAAGAAGATCCATGTGGCCCTTTTCCCCATGTCCTACAAAAGGAAGTTTAGTCATTTTGCCATGAAGACAGGATTCACAAATTGGAATATGACTCGAAAGTCAACGAACTCAATAGCCCGATTTTCTCCAATTTGTTAACCCTATCTTTTGCTATATGACCTAATCTTAGGTGCCATAGATACCTATCATTTGGACTATCCCTAGTTCGTTTTGATTTTATGGCATTCACATTTTGCTCAAAATTAAAAACAGATACATCAACATGTAACTAATAAAGACCGTTAATAAGAAAACCATTTGTAATTTTATTTTTTTCATAAAGAATATTACAATGGTTCTTAAGAAAACTAATTACATAGCCTTCTACTGTAAGGCAAGAAATAGAAATCAAATTTCTGCTTGTTGCAGGTCCATAATAACAGTCTTTTAATACTAAGTCTAATCCAGATGGTAGTCGAAGAGGATATATTTTCATGACCACGGTAGCAACTTTTGCTCCATTTTTGACGTGCAGGATCATCTCATCATCCCTCAGCCTTCTGCTATTCTCAAGATCCTGCATAGAAGTGCACAAGTAAGCACTATAATCAGAGTCGAGCACCCAATTGGATGTAGAAGAAATCATAAGATTAGACTCAATAACGAGCATAGCTCCAGAAGGACCAGCCTTCTTCTTATTCTTTAGGGTGGCTAGGTATGTAGGACAGTTCCGCTTTTAGTGGCTGTCATTGTTGCAATGAAAATACTTTCCTTTGTCGGTGGCCTTCTTCAGCTTTGTCTTTTTCTTATTTTCTCCTTCCACCTTCTACTTTTTCGTAGACTTCTTCTTTCCAAAAGACTTTCTCTTGGAAGAAGTCCATTCCATAACAAGCACTAAGCCTTTAGAATCTTTCATGAAAAGCTCAGCGATAACCAGCATGTTCATAAGTTCGGCCAAAGAGTTTTGAAGTTTATGCATATGGTAGTTCATGATGAACTGCCTATATGCATCAGTCAAGGATTACAGAATTATATCATTCTACAGATCCAAGTCTAACCTCACTCCGAGCTTCTTAAGCTCTTCCAAGTCCTTGATCATCATCAGACAATGATCTTGGACTGACTGTCCATCACGCATCTTAGCCTTGAACAGTCATTTAGTGACTTGATACTTGGCTGCACGACTCTGTTCACCAAACATCTCCTGTAGGTGAGCCAACATTTGACGAGCTATTTTGATATCTTCATGTTGGTACTGAAGCTCATTAGACATCGAGCCCAACATATAATATTTGACCTTATTATCTTCATCAGTCCACTTATCCAGAGACGCTCTCTGTTTAGTAGATGGACGGACTGGCAAGGTGGGAGGATCCTGGTCCAATACATGAGTTAACTTCTTGAAATCCAAAATAATTTTGAAGTTTCGGAGCCAATCCTTGTAATTTGGTCTGGTCAGTCTATGGGTGTCCAGGATTCGTGCTAGTGGATTGGATGCAGACATTTTTCTATAGAGAGTCAAAGTTTCTAGTTAGATATTGTAATTAAGACTTAACCAATTTATTTAGGAATTTTATTTTTAAATAAATTAGCTCTCCACTATTTTCTCGGATCCCTACACTCCCTCTGTAGAGATGCAAAAATCTTCACGATTAATGATTTCTAGTGGGTGGTGCGGTCTCACCAACTGACTCATCACCTCACCTAATAGTTATTGATGATGGGTTAGCCAATGAGTGAACAACTCTTGTTCAATGATTCTCTAATCATGGTGCATCCAAACTTGGTCTCTAATTCATGAATCTCACCGTATCCGAAATATTGATCCACTCCTTAGTTAAGTCAGACCCACCATTTGCATAGATTGGATTTCTAATTGGATCTCTCACCATATCCAAAATATTGAGCCCAATCCATCCTCCAGCCTATAGCATCCAATGCCTAATAGACATGGTTGCATCTTTTTGGTGCAACTGAACCACTGTAACCAGTCGAGAATAATCAACCCCGAAAAGGGCCCACACATCTACAATGGTGGAAGACCTTAGACTTAATCTTTTCTTAGGAAGATTTGATTTAGATCTCATTAAACTAGACTTGACATAGTCATAACCATTATGACTAACCTAGTGGCATGGGTTAGCTCGGATTATTGACCACCTCAGATCAGAACTGAGTCAACAAACATGGCCAGGTAAGTGAGACCGGTGGAAGGGATATGCCATTAACTCGACAAGAATGCATTCGAGTCGAGTAGCTCTCAATTAAAAATCAGTCGGTCGTATCTGCCAAACTTACCTTAGACACCAAATTATTGAGACAGAACCAATCGGATTAGCCTACAATCCAAACTCTAACCACTGAGCCTAGTTAGGTCTTAGCTTGATCGATCACTCTCATGTGACTCAATCTTGACCCAGACTTAATCCTATTAGGCTGGTCAATTTAAGCACTGTTGATCCCATCTAACCAACTCTTAATTCGGTTTGATCAACCGCTTAGACCTAATTAAGCTACCCAAGCCCGAACCTAGTTTTATGAATATGTCTTAGATCTAAAATTTTTAATTTTAGACCTAATTGATATTTCATAAACTTAATTCTCGATTAAGTTAGGGTTTTTAAACAAAACATGTAAATAAGATCCTAGGATTTCAAGATCTAGAATTTTGTAGAAAGTAAGTTTTCAATTTTTGATTAAGGACGAACGCACAGCACCCCTACACATCATAAGAATACTCCATTGAATGGAAGGAGAGGATTTTTAAATCCTACTTTGTTCTTATGACCGGACGGCCAAGGGGAACGTCTTAATTAGAAATACAACTAATCTACAAAACTAATTAGATCTAAGCATATATCTCATATATAAAATTAATCTAATTGAAATATATTTTGCATACATCTCATGTATCATGCATGCATATTTTTTAGATCTAAATTATCTCATAATGATCTAAAAAATTAAATTTAAATTTGATCATATCAAATAAAATTTAATCTAGATCCTTTTATAGAACTATTCTACAACTAGTCTAAACATGCAACTATCATATCTCATATGAATAAATTAATTTTAATTTATTTTTTATTTTTAGATCTGATTATAATATTTATAACATCAAAAAATAAAAAATAAATAGATCTAAAAATTATATTTAATCAAATAAAAATTATGATTATACTAGACTACATATAGAATAATTCTATTCCTAGTCTAGTTATGTATCTCATACATATTAGATCTAGATTCGTTAATTTTAATTTTTTAATTTTCTAATTTTAGATCTAATCACATCTCATGTAATATCTAAAATTACTAATTTATTAGATTAAAATTAGATCTAAATAAATTTTAAGGAAACCTGGCTCTGATAACAGTTGAAGAAAAATTCTGAATTTTTTGAGTCAGGTTCGTTCAGATCTGATTGGATCGAGAGGTATATTTTAAAAATTTTTTCTTAGATCCTAATCAGATCTGACATTTTTTAGATCTAATTTTATGATTTGATAAATAAAAAAATTAAATTAAATTAAATTAAATTAATTTTATCTTGATTTTGGGTAATTCTATTACCCATTGATGATCCTGCTGAAGCTCTGAGGTTCTGGATCTAACCATGCAAGCACCTGGCCTCTACCGATATCCACTCGAACTGGATCCGAAGATCTTCTTCTTTTCTTTTTTTTTCTAAAAATTAGATCTAGATCTAATTTGGAGGATGTTCAAAACTTCTTCTAAAGATCACCCGTCGTCTCTACAGTAGTGCTGCCTTCTTTTTTCATCAGCCTTTTCTTGCTTGACTCACACTAATCTGAAGCCTAACTACCTTAGACGTGGAGAGGAGCGAGAGGATAAAAAAGGTGGCATGGAGGAGGGAGAGGAGCAGCCTTGGGGCATGGGCTAAGAAGAACTCTTTTTTTTAAAAGTGGGCGCAGATAGGTCTTTATATAGACCCTACTACGCCATGCAGTGCCACATCATCTCGGCCAATCACATTGCTTCATACAATCAGATCTAAATCTGATTGGTGGGATGACATTATCTGATCCAATCAGATGAAGACCCATAGATTCATCCTTAGATGGTGTCTAAAACTGGTTAAAGTCTATAGATGAGGGTCACCTAGTTTGAATCCAAGAAGCAATCTGGAGTCCCATCCGTATGGGACTCCAGGCATCCCTATCCATGGTTGCATGCCATCCTAGGCATGCACCCCCTTTTTTTCAATTTTCAGAGAGGAGATAAGCCCCTATCTGCTCTTCAATAAGTGCATGACATATGAGCAGATGTTCAAGGGTCAAAGGTCAACGTTTGACCAAGTTAAAGTATAAGAATTGATAGGTGATGAAAAATGATAGGTATTGTCTCAAATTAATTTCATAAATTAAGATAACTCTTTTTTGACTTGGACAAGCTTCAGTCAGATCAGGTAAAGGTACCTGAGTGAGCACAAACTCATTTGGCTCAGTCGAGATAACTTTTATGATAAGAAAAAGAAGAATATTAGGCTCAACCGTGTGCTAGCATGATTTTCTTGAACCTAATTGAATCTTATTCAAATCAACTGAACTGGATTAGTCCAATTGATGATATCCAGATCCAAATTTTTATTTGTGTGATTCAGTTAGGTTCAGTTCTGTATGGTAATAGGATATGTCATGATCTCTATCATCGACATTATCAAAACTTTTTTCGATGGATCAAAACTCTTCTGATTTAGACAACTAGAATGATCGATCATCTAAATCATTCTAGTTGCTCCCTAATCCACCAGTGATATCTAGTAGTATATGGTGGCAATCTATTAAAACTGAAAATGAATCTCTTGGTGCAGCTACTTGTGTGATTAAGTTCTTCTATCTTGAGCCCCGATCAGGTTAGGGTTAAGGTGAACTCATCAGACCTTAATTTCTATCATATGATTTAATTATTCGATTCAAATCTGATGTGAAAATCTTAATAGAAACTCTTTCTATTATTTCACACTCTGCCATGGCCATGGGCTTATAGACTTGATTCTTATGATCATGATAGGGCTGCTCCTCTTCTACCAAGATAAATAGATTTCATCTTGGTGCAATCCAATTCCTATAATGAACATGCTATAGCTAATATACACCTCAGAATTTCGAATGGCTAGGAGATCGAGTCATGGTATAGTCAAACTATAATATCCTCAAGATGAACTGCCGATGTACCTTAGATCAAAGAACCAGACACACCACTGCAGCATCGAGTTAGTCATCGACGAGAAGGTAGACTTTCTTATGACTACTCAAGGTGGTCACGCTCAGTGCCCTCATTCTCTAACGAGTATCTGTACTCTCACTCCAGTGTCTCTATACCGTAGACTCAAGACTCATCTACTATAAAGAAGCGATTGTACACTAACCTTTCGGATCAATCACCATCCTCATGATGAACCTACGGTCAGGAGTATTTTATGAGTTAATAAATGAAAATTCATGTCTTAAATTTTCAACTCTTGAAAATATGAATTATCATTACCATTAACTCAAGGGATGTATCACAGACACTAAATACACTTATGTGATAGAAAATAATCCATTTTATTATTTATAATCAAAATTATAATTTTGCCCTTAGAAGTGTATTATAAGTGTCAGTCAATTCTGACTTCTAGGACACACATATCTAACAAATTATACTTAATTTATATAATTTAAATAAAAAATAATTATTAGTGATGGTATTGACCATCACTAATACTGTCGCTAATACTTACAATAGAAGAAGGCTACCATACATTATTGAGGCACAAGCTGGCATGCATGAATTAAGGCATAAGAAGGCACAGGCAAGCAAGGATTGAGGCTCGAGGATGCAGCCATCAATGGGAGCTTAGGAAGGTGGAAGGTGGCTGGGAGCTCGAGGAGGCGGGTCAGGTGCAATTGGGGGGAGACGGCCGGAGGGAAGCCACTGGCTGAGGGAGAGGGGGGTGGTGGGCTAGGATTTTGAGCAGACGAGAGGAGGTTGGTGGCTCGAGGAGGTGGGCTGGGTATAGCCTAGGGGAGACGACTGGGGGAAAGCAACTGATCGGGGGAGAGATGTGGTGATGGGTGAACCAAAGGACTGGAGGTTCGGAAAGGGAGGCAGAAGGCGGCTAGGGGGAGAGAGGGTGTGGTGGGGGAACTGAATAACGAGGGAAAGGAGGGTGACGGGCCATGATTTCGAGGAGCAGGAGGTTGGAAGCTTGCGCTCGATAGCTCGAAAAGGTGGGAGGTAACCGGGGGTTTGGAAAGGCGGGCCAGGTGCAGTTAAGAGGAGACGATCGGAGGGAAGCCATCAATCGGAGGAGAGAGGTGGTGGTGGGTGATGAACCAAAGAGTTGGGGGTGTGTGGAGGCAGGAGGTGATCGGGGGAAGAGAGGGGGTGGCGGGAAAATCGAATGTAGGAAGAGGAGGATGGTGGGCCGAGGTTTCTAGGAGGTAGGAGGCCGGAAGCTTACACCTGGGAGCTCGATAAGGTGGGCTGGGAGCAGTTGGGGAAAGATGGTCGGGGGCTTGCGGAGGCGAGAGGCAGCCGGAGGCTTGAGAAGATTGGCCAGGTGCAGTCGCGGGGAGGCCACCAGTCGAGATAGAGAGGGGGTGGTGGGGGGATCGAAGGGTGGGAGTAAGGGCAGTGACGGTAGGGGATAAAAATGTTGGAGGACAGGGAAGAAGGTGGTGGAAAAATGAAGATGCGGTGGGTGATTGAGTGGGAGAAATGAGAGGGCGGTGGGTGGTGGCGTGGAAGAAAATGAGGGTACGTGGGGAGGTGGAAGAAAACAAGGGCGAGAAGATTATTAGTGATGGTAATTTTCATCACTAATAATCCTTTCCTATCGTTAATATAAAAAATATTATTAACGATGCCAGATGCCATCGATAATAATATTTTCATCACTAATAATTATATTTTTAAAATAATATTTTTTTAATTATTAGCTACAGTGTTCTTGTTGTCGCTAATGCCATCGTTGATATAAATTTTTTAATATTAATTATTTTTTCTCCTAAATCATTTTTTGGATGGCTAAAAGTTAATATTTGATTTTACTAAATTTTTAGACTTAATTAATTTATGGATCAAGTCCTAATTGATTTAAATTAGATTTAATTTAATTAGGCTTGACTTAATTTGAGGTTAATTGGATTTTAATATATAAGTAAAACTTGAAAAATCTAATTAAATTAGTTTTGACATGATTTTGAATTAGATTCGAATCAAATCCAAATTAAAAATTATTTTTTTATAATTAATTTAATTCATATTAAATTTAATTAGACATAACTTAATTTAAATGTAATTGGATTTTACAATCTAATTAGGATATGAATTTAAAGTCCAATTGAATTAGATTAAACAGGATTTCGAATTGGATTCAAATCGAGTTCCAATTGCATTTGGATCGAACCTAAATTAAAAATTACTTTTTCTTAATTGATTTTAATCAGATTAAATTTATTTAGGCTTGACTTAATATCAAAGTAATTGGATCTTATTATCCATGTAGGACTTGAATTTTAAAGTCTAATTGAATTAGAATCGATAGATTTTCTAATTAGATTCGAATTGAATTTAAATTAAAAATTATTTTTTTAATTAATTTAAATCAACTTTAATTTGATTGTGTGACATTGGTATGGCATACAAGTAAGATGTAGGAGTACATCATCATCAAATAGTAACTCACCTGCTGAGTGCTCTGGCATCAAGAGCAGCTTGCAAAGAATATGGGCATGAGTGTCTTTTAGATCTGAGATAACTATAGTGACTTGCAAGCAACTCACTATGCTTTGATACCAGACTAACTACATTTCTAACACAGTAATGGAGGTTTATTGGATAAAGTCAAGTACGTGCGAAGTCAGTGTGTGAGTCAAGATGAGATTGACCCCACCGGACTACAAGAGATAATGCATCACTGTATTTCAATTTAATAAAGCCTTAGCCAGGATAATCCATATGATGGATTTAAAATATTGAAATATAATGTGGATGACTCATTCAGGGTTGACAGCAAATTCTGGGTTATCCTGAGCATTTAGGATCAAAGGGATGAATCATGTGGTAACCATACGCCAAGATTTTTGAATATTGCTTTGCAAATATTTGACCTATCTAGATATCGAGAATCATTGCTAGATGATAACTTTTATTAGTATAGAAAACTATTTCTATGCTACTGGCTTAGTGTTCGAACATATGGAGTCACACACTAAGTCAAACAAAGTAGGAAGGAATTGACCTAAAAGTCTAGGTGTTCAATTTGAAAGTATGAGACTTGATTGAGCATATAGATTTATTTAATTAGAAATTAAGTTATAGATCATACGAAATTAAATATTGACTATGTCAAGCTAGCACTTGATATAAGGGGCAGCTTTAATTTTGAGGCTGAATTTTATCTAGTCAATGATCCAAGATTTTTTGAGGGCATAATTTCAAGTTCTAATTATTTTAGATCAGATCTAATCTGATTAGACTTAATCTAATTGTGGCTAATTAGTCAAGTTAAACTTGCATCTAAATCCTAATTAGATTAGATTTAGCAAGCTTTCAAATTTGATTTGAATCAGCTTTGAATTAGATTCGGATTGAATCTAAACTTGAACCTAATTAGATTAGGCTCACTTAGCCACATAATCCATATTTTCTCTCTTATCATGGCTGACTAAGAGGGTGTAGGAGGCATTGGGTTTGGTGCCCATACCCTAGGGCATGTGGCTAGTAGATAGGATCCATGAGTTGGCTTTTCCTAATTAATTTATGACTCCTCATGTTTAAGGAAATATGAGTCCTAACCAAACTAGAATTTTGACCAGACCTAGGACTCTTTGTCTATAAAAGAAAGAGACCCCTAGGCATGTGAAACATGCAATTTAGAGGCAATCAAGAGAGAAAGACAGAGCAAGAGAGTTTGGGTGGGCATGAGAAAGGTTTGGGCATCCTCCTCTTAGCCGTCTCCTTCCTTAGGCATCCTTATCTCTGGCATGGTGATCCCCTAGCATGGAGCATCCTCTCTAGGCTTGAGATCTAATCTCAAGGCTATCTTTCGGCAAAGATTTTCATCCTTCCTTTCTACTGAGTTTGGCATATGCATGAAGTAGAGGATCTGCATATCTAGATCTCGTGAAGCATTAGACTTCAAAAGTCTTAGTTCTTAATTTAATTTTTTGCTACAAATCAAGGTATGCTTTCATATTTGATATGAAAATAATTTTAAAAGAGAATTTCTTTACCATTTTCTAACTTTTGGTTGCAAACAAATGCATATTTTCTCTTCAATTGGTATCAGAGTAGGTTTTTATGTATGCATAGTATATTTCATGAATTTTCTATATTTTTCTAATCTATTTTAATCAAAAATTTTTGAATATCAAAGTATATTTTGATTTGATTCTCTCATGATTTTTTCATCAGATTTTGACCAAGTTATCAGATCAAAAATAGCCTCTAAAAATAGGACTGCTAAAAATCTATTTTACCAAAAAATTTTAGTAGATTTTTTATTTAATTAAAAACCTAATTGTAATATGTTTTAAATCTATATTTGATAGATTTTTGTGGAAGTATTTCAGTTGTAAAATTGGTATTTAAATCAGGTTTGAATCTAAAATTATTTTGATAAGTTTTCAGATTAGTTTGAACAAAATTAAGATATATGTTTGAGCATGATCATGTAAATCTAAAATTTTCTATGCATGCATAATAAGGTTTTGGATAGATTTCTTAATGAATCTAGACATGAATTTTTTATTATAAATTATATAAATAAATATTTAGATCTAAATTAATACATGAGGATATTCTAATAAGATTAGATATTCACTACTACAAAAAAGGACTACGATAGCGGTTCATAGCCGCTGCTGTAGCTCAAAAAATCACTGCCATAGGCTATGATAGCGATTTTCTAACTGCTGCTACTACAGCCGTCATCGTAACTCTATGGTAGTGGTTGTTTGAACCGCTACCATAGATAGCCTATTGCAGTGGTTCAGTGGTTGTTTGAATCACTGCCATAGATAGCCTATTGCAGCAGTTTATAAACCACCGTAATAGATTAACCTATAGCAGCGATTATGTAACCGCTGCCATAAGTTATCTATAATAGTGATTACATAACCGCTACCATAGATAATCTATAGCAGTGATTTCTTAACCACTGTCATAGGTCTAATGCAGCGGTTGGCGCTATTTGCACCAAGGATTTATAGCAGCGGTTGGCACGGATATGGCAGCAGTTATAAAATCGCAGCCGTAGATCTTGAATAATTAAGAAAATTAAAATTTTTATTTTTTATATATTTTATCTGATAAATATAGATATATAACACAAGAAAATATAATAACCATAAAAATTATTCTGAAATGCTAAAATTTTATTATCAAATAAAATTTATTATAATATTTTTTTTAAAAAATAAAATACATCAAAAGTCTCCTAAATCTACATCATCATCGTCATCACCGGGAGCTAGAGCTAGAGCCAGAGTCGGAGTTGGAGCTGGTGCTGAAGCCAAAATTGGAGCTGGAATATGGGCTAACATATTCTCGAAGCCCGTGACTTCAAAATGTATGCTAAGGTGGACGGAGTATGCTCCGACTGCTCCTCATATGCTGAACTGTGCGTAACCCATCGAGGGACAGGGGTGAAAGCTAGATGGCATTTCGGTGCCATTATGACCTACAACGTTAATGAACATTAATCAATATAATATATTGAACAATAATATTAGTATAGCATCAATAAATAGTCTCTAATATTTATACCAGATGGAGGTTCTCTTAGTGGTCGGCACGGCATGGCCTACTAGCACGGTACGACACGATCTACCGGCACGGCACGGTCTACTGGCATGGCACACATTTTTCTTAAGCTTCCAAAGATCAAAAAAAAGAGAGCTTTTTGACCTAAACAAGAAAGATATAAAGAAAAATTTAAATAAAAATCAATAATTAGATTCTAATAATTTATACCAGAATGTTGAAGTCATCGCCTGGTGACATCTACAATATGGACATCACCATCAGTTTTGATAAATGTGTTTGAGACCTCGACAGTACCAGATAAGTTTTGTCCTAGAGGAGTGCTTTGCATGCATGGTCCAACATCATCATCAACTTCGGTATCATCAAAAATATGCCTAGGCACCATCCTCACAATAACACCCCATTGAGGCTCCAAGGAATCATTAACGTAAAAGACTTGACTAGCTTGGGAGGCAAGTATATATGGTTCTTCAATGCGGAGATGGCGTTGCATGTTAATGAGAGTAAAACCACACTCATCAATCTTCATCCCAGATTGTGATAAGGTGTCAAACCAATTATACTTCATCAACACGATCCTTCCTTTAGAATAATAGTCCAAGATGACTATCTTCTCCACCATGCTATAATAGTTCAAATCCTCCGTACGAGGCTGTGAATCCATCGAGCTAGCATAAGGACTGATGGAGATAGGTCAGCCTCTTATTGCCATGTTGAAATAGTTATGGAGCATTCAAGTGTTCCAACTTCTGATATCTTTTGCTGAATGAGTCATCTCATCGCGTAGTGTTTTGTGGATAATGAGTTTGACTTTCCACGCTATACCTATATGTGGTATTGAATACCAAAGGGTAGCTAGCACTATACATCTTGTGGAAGAATACCCAGTCCAGCAGGTTAACAGGAGAGCTTTAGCTATCATGGGGGCAGTGCGACTTTCCTCATCGAAACCATCATACATGAAGGGATGTCAAGCTCCTTTGATGGCTACTATTGAAGAAGGTGAGGGCTGGTTGGATGTCTGGGAGTAAAGTTATAGAGAGTTGGATGTCTCAGTATTAAATTTGAAAAGATGACTACCGATTGATGATAAAAAAAGAAGCATCGATTAAAGAAGATGACACACACTTTAATTGGAGGAAAAAGAGCATCTTCTTTGACTGTCATATTGGAACAAAACTTATTGCGCTACTGCTTGTGATTGCAATGCATATTGAAAAGAATTATGCAGGCTTCTTTTTAGCAACAATCTTGAATTCAAGGGATAAGACTAAGGATGACTTGAATTCTTGACTTGACTTGAAAAATGGGGTATAGTAAGATCACTCCATCAGAGCCGATAGGGGAGAACAGAGGAGCTTCCTCATGCATGCTCGAGTGTTGGAGAACATATAGGTCCAGATGATACTCAAGCAACATATCAAAGCATGTGAATGAAGGAGTGCAACTTGGGAGATTGAAGACTCGTGATTACAGTATTGATGCAGGAATGATCCAATAGCTATCTCATCACATGTTGCCAAAAATATAGAATGCAGTTTTTGTCTTTGCAATTTACAGAGATATTTTGAAAAGAGGTTGCTTAAGAAAGATGTGAAGAAATGAAGCAGGGCGTGACTATGTTATGTGATCTAGAGAAGATATTTTTACCATCATTTTTCATGATTATGATGCATCTCACCATACACCTTGCGAGGAAAGTTGCACTTGGAGTCTCAGTGTTCTGCCGATGGATGTATCCTACTGAGAGAATATTCAAACTGAACTATGTAAGAAATATGAATCGCTCAGAGGATCTACAGTAGAAATTATTGGGTCAAGAGTATATGGATTTTTGTACCATGTACTTAAACAAGCTCGAGACACATCGTAATCGATCAATAAGAAATCAGGATGATCAGTATGAGCCAATTGAGCTTACATTTGAGTCCATTCCATAGTCATGTGGACTTTCCACTTCATACCATCTCACTAATTTGAGCATTGAGAAAGGGATACGCACACTGCTACATGCTCTTCAACTATGATGTCATTGAGCCGTACATAAGGTGAGTCACTCAGCATTATTTATTTTATAATAATTAAAAAAAAATTAATTATATCTAAATTTATTCTTTGTGCATGCAGCAAATATAAGGAGATCATAAGAGTAAAATATAGCGCTCTAAGTATGCGGAAGAAAGAGAAAATGCATAGCAACGAATTTTTTAAATGGTTCAAAGATCATGTAAGTGATTATATATTCTTACCTGGTACAACTTATTGGAACATGTTTACTAATTAGGTATCATCTCCTTAATTAGGTGTGGAGATTGCTGCTTAATGATGTGAGCTCTGAAGTGCATGCTCTTTCAATGGACCCTAATTGTACCATGCATGAGTATAAATAGCTCGTCATTAACGGCTATAGGTTTAATATTCACAGTAGATCCATAAATATGGCAATACAAATAGTGGCGTCATGTTAAGTGCCACCACTAGGTTTTA
>QRFJ01000100.1:5000-54731 GCA_006176705.1 Cocos nucifera
TTGGTGGTCAAAGATGTATGATGGGGATCAATTTCATTTGAACATGTAAAATTCAAGTTGGTGAATAGCTGCAATCAAGGGAGAGAAAGGGTGTTTACTCCTGTGTATAGGAAGCAAGGGGTTATTAGGCTTATGTTGTTCTTGATGATCTTGTATGTGGGGTTACTGTAGTTCTTTGGTTTTTTGAAAAGTAAGTGATATTGGTAACTAAAAATAACGATCTTTGGCAGTTTTAACATGGTGGATCTTATTGATGTTAGCACAAAGTGTTGAACTGTGATGCAAAATGTTGCTCTCCTTCTAAGGTATCCTCTAGTGGAAGTGTTGGCATGCCAACTGTCAGCTATTCCATGTGCTAAATAAGGTTGTTTCAAAATATTTAGGTACATCTAATCAAAAGTTACATCGTTTTCCTTTTTTGTAATATGATAAAATGTTCTTTTGATATAAAGTGCCATTTTAAATTTGATATATTGATACATGTGAAAAATATGCTTTACTAATTCTTTATATTGTAAGAAAATGTGATGGTTTTATTTCTTAGGGAATCTACAACTTTGATACTTGGAACTGTTTCAGAAATTTTGGTAACTAGTCTGCATATCTTTACTCTATTTCTTGACATATTTGTGAACCATAGAAATGGAAGGATATGGTGGTGATTTTGTTTGGTATCATGGAGGATGTGAGCATATGCAAGGACAATGTAGCTTTGAATGAAACAGTGTAAGGAATAGATGATCTTTATCTTTTATTGGTGGTTATGATCATACTATTATATTAATGGTGAGATGAATGGTTGATTAGGGGGCACACAAGCCATTCTAGCATGAGCTGAATTTGGTTTTCTTGTTCTAGAGTGCAGCCAATACCCTTTTTGTACATGGGGTTATCTTCATTAGCTAGTTATCTTTGCTTATAGCAAAAATTCCTTGGGCTTGCATGCTATCCTTGGTTACCCACAGTGGAAGTGAGTTGTAGGTGCAAAGAAGCGGGCTGATATTGAAAAAATTATGATAGGAAGTGATTAGGGAGCAGGTGTCGGTTCAAGTTTCCTAAGAGAATCTGAAACTGGTGCAGCCCCGTAGGTAGAAGTTTCTTTTTACTAGGATGCTACCTACCACACTAGCTAGTTTTTACTTTCTTTTCCTCCTTGTACTATCCAAGAACCTTATGGGAAGGGAAGTATGCAAATGTTCAACTTCCATGACCAGTCCAGTCACTTGCCCTTAGATTCTTTACATCTTTCACTAAAAAAACATACCCTAACTATCTGTTGCATTCAGCAACTTGCAATCTCAAACTTCAAAAATACATGCATATACATATTCCCTTTTTATTCATCTGCCAGCATCAGCTATCACTACTTAGCTTAATTTGGAGGAATTGGTCCATGCATCTATTAGTATTGTTTAGGGCATTTAATCAGAAACTTGTCATGCTACAACACCAACAATTTGGAAGGCCTGGATCACAAAATTTAGCACATAATACCTTCATATAGGCCTGTCAAGGGATTTCTAACCTGGATCTGAGCTGATTATCTCAGTTTTCTTCTTCTTTTTTGCCCCCCCTAACCAATGACCTGGTTATAACCATGATGTTGCTCTTGACCTTAGGCAACCCAACCTAATTATGACCCAACCAAACAAAATCTTACATCATCCATCCATTTATCCAAAACCTCCATCCATCCATTTTGCCATGCCTCACCAAGTGTTATGAAGTTGGTGCATAAATCTGAGTTCTCTTGACCAGTTCTTGATGGGGCATTATTATTGGAAACTTTTGATACACACCACCCTCCCAGCCAAAACAAACACAACTTCTCCCAGGCCACATATCATATTGTCAATTTGGTTTGTGAATCTCTTTCCATCAATATTGTTATCTGGGCAGATGAGGAATCTCATATTTTTAATGGGTAATTTGCATCTGAAGCATCTTGGTGATGTTACCTATTATCACCTTGGAGATCTGATGGCCCTTCACAATTTTTATCTCTTTTCTATTTGTTTTTCACTTTTTTCTGATAATTGGGTGTTTTCTCTATTTTTTTTTCCTTATCTTGCTTTTTGATTTCTTATGTGATAATTTGATATTTTTTTATAATTTCCACATTTTAACTGATTCTGCAAATGATGGAAGATGTTAGGGTGAGATGATGATGGTTAATTTGTTTCCCTATTGGTTTGATGGCTGTTGTTGTATTAGCTCTATCTGATCACTCTTCCTTTCTCTAATCCATCAAGTATTTTGTTTTTATTTATAAATGCATGTTTTAATTGCAAAAAGTATAATTGTATTCTTTATCTTTTTATTATAGTGTTACACATGTAATTGGTGTCTGGATTTGGATATTTTATAATTATTCCTCCACACGTCAGAGCTCATCCCCACTCCCATCGCCAACATTGCCCTTCCATCCTTAGTGCCCTCAAATGAATGCTCCTAACCATTAATTGGGTTGAGTTGGGTGGGTTGCGTAACCAAAGCTCAGCTAAGTTTGGTTCAGGATTTGTTTCTTTTTTGCACCAATCCATAAGTTTGATTAGTTGGGTATACATTGCCAGGTTTTGATTGATCTGACTTGTTAATACTACAGGCCTAACTTGATCTATAGAGCTGAACCTGTATAAATAGAACATTACATTGTTTTCTTGATTAAGAATAAGTTTAGAATATTCTATCAATCTGTTCTTGCATCTACTTGGTCAATGGATTTTCAGTTCATATGTTAAACTTGTTAAAGTTAGAAACATGTAAAAATGCTGCCGTCTTCTACCATCGAGAAGATTGAATTTTCACTGTAGTTTATAAGTTGTTTTTTTTTTTCTTTTGACAATAATGGGTGATCTTGCACGGTGTTGAACTTGTTAACCATTACAACATTATCCATTCTTAAAAATTTGTCCTTTTAATATTTTTTCCCATGATGGTGACCTTTTTAGTAGATCCTTTCATGCACTGTATTTTTGGGGCTCCATTTTAGAGCCTATGAGAACCTTATCGCATTAGTCTGTTCACTGTTGATTCTTTTCCTCAAGTGCAGGAGTTCCTTTAGCGTACTTATGATGAACTCAAATCTTTATCACATGTTTACTTTGCAATATTATCTATGCTATGATAAGAGGACAAGGGAAAATAAATTGTGTAGGCTTCTATTTGATAATATGTTGAAGGTCTTGTTTTACATTTTGATATGCATTAATGTATTGTATTGGATGGGCTTTCTCTAATTGTTTTCATCTCTGTCAAGTGGCTTAGTATGTTTTCCAATTTTATGAGTATTCTGATTTTCTTGTGCATCACTTTTGCAAAAGAAACCCTATACGTTAATATGTGGCAGTTGTGAGTCTTTCATGGAGGCATCCCATTGTTAGCTTTGACACGATGTTGAATTTTTAATACAAATAGTATCTGTCTAAAGAAAAATTTAACATGAAATACTTTGTCCTTGAACAATTCGATTTGCTTGCAGGAACCTATATTGATAAGAAATGCCCATTCACTGGTACCGTGTCAATTAGGGGTCGCATCTTGGCAGGCACATGCCACAGTGCGAAGATGAACAGAACCATAATTGTGCGCCGAAACTACCTTCACTATGTCCGGAAGTATCAAAGGCAAGTGAAAGAACATGCTGTTTGCTTGGTTCTTTGATAGATTAGAAATCAACTTGTTTTCCTCGTTTCCAGGTATGAAAAGAGGCACTCAAATATAGCAGCACATGTATCACCCTGTTTCCGCGTGAAGGAAGGGGACCATGTAATCATCGGGCAGTGCAGGTAAGCTCTTCATAATTGTAGACATAATGGGATGATGTTATGTTTTGCGCATGCCAGATCTGCCATCAGCTCATATGGGCAATGCAGGTGACAGATCTGGCGCCTTCTGAAATTTCCGTTCCGTAGGACAGCATTGTTTTGTTGCATGAGCCAATTATTTCATCTCTGTATATTCTGGCATGCATGATGGCATATAAAACAGCTTATTTTACTTTAGCTCGATTATGTTAGACTCTGGTTTACCGTAGTACGACAATGAAGGTTGGAAGATTGGTGCAGACATAGTCGCATTGAATTATTATCAACTGCATTTGCAAATTCGTTTAATTGTAGTGTTTGATCTTCTATTTGCGCAGGCCATTGGCGAAGACCGTGAGGTTCAATGTGTTGAAAGTCATTCCAGCTGGCTCAAAAAGTGGCGGCGGAAAGAAGGCTTTTGCTGCAATCTGAAGTGGTCTCAAGGTTCAGAGACTATTGTGATGTGTCCGGTTAGAACATTTTATCATGGGACTGATGTTAGAGCATAAATGTTAGGCTTTTAAATGTCATTTTGGGTACGTGCGTTTACTGAAATTTTCATGTAAGGTTTTGTTTGGATTATTGAAGTTTGAAAGGGTTAAACTTAATGATATCGCATCCAGAACTCTGAACCCCTATTTGCAAGGCCCTATGATACTCAAATTTGGAATCTGAACTGTGTGGTGTCCCATAAATTTTCTCTTAGTATAGTTTTCTATAGCGTCTTTATTGATAAATTATTGCAAATAGGCTCGATTAAGTGCTATGTGATTTTTGATGCCATCAATGCTGAAAATCTGATCAGCTTCGCTCAATTTAAACGTTCTGAAAAGAGTAGCTGGGGAAATCAGAATGGAGATAATTATGTTTTTAACTTATGGTTTTTCTTGTATTGCCCTAATCATGAATATTTTTAGCTGGGAAAAATCAGAAGAAAACCGTGCAAACGTTATTCATGATTTTTCATGCATAGCCTTGTTCAAGAATATTTCATTCAGGACTTGTGACATTTCTTTCGGTGGCTGGTGAAATATTTGCACTTTGGCACAAGAACGGAAGGTTGTTGCATTGCTGCGGCCTGCTTCAACTGCTGTCAATGCTCGGTAGGGTGCTGTGTAACGTGCAACCTGCCAATGCAGTATAACATCAAAGAGGAAATTTTGATTGGAAATCTGAAACGCTTAACAACGGGAGCCTTACGTTCCTTAAAAATTATAAATTGCATGGTTGAAAGAGACGATTCTATCTTCCAAGTCATTTTAACACTTGTTATTACTATTAACTACTGCTACTATTATTACTATTATTATTATCATAATTATTATAATAGACAAAGGATCAAATAATTGAAAATTTCTACTCGTATTAGGAACCTCGATTCCATAATTTCTAAGGTTCTATAAACTTCCACCGGCAAGCATCAATATTCTCAACCTTCTGATTTTACCAGATCGAGGAGGAAATTTTGATTGGAAATCTGAAACGCTTAACAACGGGAGCCTTACGTTCCTTAAAAATTTTAAATTGCATGGTTGAAAGAGACGATTCGATCTTCCAAGTCATTTTAACACTTGTTATTACTATTAACTACTGCTACTATTATTACTATTATTTATATCATAGTTATTATAATAGACAAAGGATCAAATAATTGAAAATTTCTACTCGTATTAGGAACCTCGATTCCATAATTTCTAAGGTTCTATAAACTTCCACCAGCAAGCATCAATATTCTCAACCTTCTGATTTTACCAGATCGAGGAGGAAATTTTGATTGGAAATCTGAAACGCTTGACAACGAGATCCTTACAAACGTTTGTTCCTTAAAAATTATAAATTGCATTGTTAAAAGAGACGATTCGATCTTCCAAGTCATTTTAACACTTGTTATTACTATTAACTACTGCTACTATTATTACTGTTATTATTATCATAATTAGTAGAATAGACAGAAGGGATCAAATAATTGAAAAATTCTACTCATATTAGGAACCTCGATTCCATAATTTCTAAGGTTCTATAAACTTCCACCAGGCAAATTTTATAAAGTTGTAATTTGTAACTTCAAAGATATGTAACATCACAATTACCATAAAGTCTAGTTGTTCTAGTTACATCTTTAAAGATTTATTTACTACATGAATACCCAATTTTTGCAAACCCATACATGAATTATTAATTCACATCAGTCTAAAACTCTTCTTGAATCTGAATAATAAATAGAAATATATATATATATATATATATATATTTCTATACCAGCAAAATGCATTTTTGTTGCATCAATGATCAGTGGTATTCTAGTTTATACACATAAATTGCATGATGCAGTTCTCAGCATCAATCTATTTTATTTGCATACACATCCATACCTAAACATCACAACAACAGGCTCAAAGAGCCCTGGATGCACCATCACCCCAGCTAATAATTTACAGACAACTTAGTTCCATCAATGACAATACAACACTTTGAATTTATGCTAGGACACCTTTATGATAGAATTAGGCGACAAAAATATATGGACAAAGCATGTAGCATGAGTGTACAAAGGCAAAGCCTGCCTTTGTTTAAGGTCCTAAAAGGCACCTGAGGCTATGAAGTCCCTCAGCTGATATGCTCCTTGGTACTCTAGTCCTGTGTACCCTCATCCGAGCAGGGGGGTCCAAGTGGAAGCACACCATAACCACAGTCAGATTGTCCATAGCTCCTCGCCTTATTGCCTCCTCAATCAATTCCTTGCAACACAATTTCGCATCATTGTGTTCTTGGAGCCTCCTCCGAGCAAAATCTACGGCATTTTGGTTCGAGAAGACATCCCATATACCATCACTGCCTATCATCAGGAACTCATCATCTTTCGTTAATGTAATCATCTTAAGCTCTGGTTCAGCACTCAAGGGTCCACCTCGCTCGCCGATACCTTTCATGCCCTCCAGATGCCAATCACCAAGAGCCCGGGTCACAGCAAGCTGACCATTCAAGTATCCATCATCGATGTAGCCGCCAAGGGATTCAATACGATTTCTTTCCTTGATACAACAGGGCCTGTGATCCTTGGACATTTCTACCGCCATCCCAAGTCGGGAAAGCACTGCTCGACAGTCTCCAGCATTAGCAACTAATAGAGATCTGTCATTCCCATCATTAACAATCAATGTTGTGCACTCAAGAATAGGAATCAAGGTGGAGTTAAAAATGAAAAATGGAAGTAAGAAAAAAAAAATGAAAGAACCTAGATGCTTGAATACGATATTTTGTGATAAAGAAAAGGGAGAAGTAACAATGTGCAGGATAAAAGTTTGATGACAACTTAAGAATGATTAGCTAAAAATGAAATATACTAAATCATTGAATGTATTCTAGACAATAAAAAAAGTTCTTCATTAGTTCATAATCCCTCATTAAACAGTATGATATCTTACATATATTTTTGCAAAGGTGGCTGGAAGAATATGTTTGAATGATGTAACAAAAATTAGAAAATATAAGTCACTGACACATATATAAGATTTAGAGCATTTGCCCTATTTTCGAGTCGATGAACAGTGAAGAAAAAAAAAAAAGGATCTTAAGTTTCAAAGGATGGATAAACTGACCTTCCAAATATCATTGCAGTAAGTGCCGTTGTCCCAGATGACAAGGTGGACTGAACATCACATATCTTTCCAAACTGAGTATCAGTTTGCATAAATGATCTCGTGACTACCTTTTCGAGTTCAAGAGGGAATTCAGCATCTTCCACAATGACCCTAGGTAAGTTGTCACGGACAAAATGTGCAGCACCTTTCCCTCCATGCCCATCAAATACCTAAACTCAGATACATGAATAAAGTTATTTAAGGCAATAAAGGACATGCATCACAACAATGGAAATACAATGGAACAATGTCAGAGAAGTTTGGATAATGCACATAGAATATCGTGCTATTCTCAAACTCAAGCAATAATCTGAGCTTTGTTACCATACAACAATGAAAAAAAAAGCTAACAACAGCTCCATTGTAATAACTAGGAAGGAAACCATAGCCATGCGGTCCACAAATTTGTTAAACTATTGTCAATGAATTAATGAAACAGGGTTATCATATCACAGGTCTTGGACATCCAAAAATAACATGGATGAAACAATGGTGGAGGCATTTGCTGTTGTGGTTTTCTAAAATAGTTAGGTCTGTAGAAAAAGGCTGTCTATATTAGTTCAAAGAGGCACTTTTGACCCTGGAAAGTAGGAACATTAATGACAATGAAGCCAAAGGCATCAATAAATTTTTAACAGGATATTAGAAGGCAGTGAATAAAATAAAGCAATAGTGTTTCGATCATCCTTAGGTGGTTCATGCATTGCAAAAGGGGTTGTTATGGATGTCCTCATGTCCATACTAGGAACACAAAGTAAGGAGATGAGAGCAAATGATGCCCAAGAATAAGGAAATGAAATTTCCAAAGAAAAAAAAAAAGAATCTTTTTTCACAAAATAAGCTACTACAGTTATTTGCAACTAGAAAGTTGTCAACATAACTAGGTAGAATCAATTGGAATATTGTATTGGAAAGGTTGCTAAAATGATATTGGAGTATGTAACTATAGAAATGCTTTAGGATAATGAGGAACTTAAAAGAATAATTTATAAAGGTGATTTCATGGAGTACCAAATATCCTTTAAAAATTGTATAATATGAGAATTGTACTTTTTTTTTTTTTTCTAGTTATGAATTCTGAGCACAATGGTCATCACACAAACACTAAGAATACTCTAGTTAAGCCCAAACTTTCGGTAGGAAGCATAGTTAATCCCTAGAATCAGTAATTGAATACAACTATGTAAGTTAGATTTTAGACAGTTAAATACTCCTTGGACTATCGGTTTGCACATGTAACAATCGAGAAATGTGTGCATATCCTCATGTTTTTCTTAGAATAAATCATGTTGTTCTAAAGATTGTAAACATCATTTGGTTTTAACTTTTACTCATGATATCATAAATGATGAAAAATCAATGGATCTTTTTTGGATAATATTGAAGAATTAATTTCACTAAAGTCCTTTTTTTTGTCCAATAACATCTGCAATCATAATAAAGTTCCAGTTGATTATGCTTACATTAACTGAAGAGATATAACATGACTTACAAGTTAGCACATAATATGTGAGGAAAAAATGACCAACTGGGACTTACTCCATAAAAAGAAACAGTCTCCTGATCCAGTGAGTGATAACCATACTTCTTAGCTAAGTCAGAGATGCACACATGGGTATCTTCCATATACTCCCGACTGCCAATATGAGACCAGTCCCCTGATCGAGTGACTGGGACGAAATCTATTAACAGGTTTTGCTTGCCGTCTATGGCCACTGTATTTTCACATATTCTTTCCATCTGCAACAATATCATGATAAAATTAAAGTAGAAAGAAAAAAGTGTGCGTGTTTTTTTGGGGGTTGGGGGGTGGAGGGGATGCCTGTATGAAATCTTCTTAGTTTGATCCAGAAATCTAAGAATATGCCACCAAAGTTACTGCAGAACATATATAATATCAACTAGATAAGCAAGTTTTGTGCAGTTCGAGCTGACAAAAATCTCAACTTGGACTCACAAGCCAACAGTGTTGCTCTGAATTCTGAAACCACCTACACTCAAATGAACCTGAGCCGAGCCTACTATGGGTTTTGATTGCATATACGTACACATAACATTAAATAATACAAATATATAAGTCTATTCTAAACATGTAATGTTTCAATTTAAATGCAAAAAATCATCTTTGTTAACAACTTTATCTTCTAGTTTCATTCTTTCAGAAACAAGGTGTCACAGGCAGTCTCTGTGCCTCATGGATTTTGGGCTTCAGTTAGTGAAATGTTCAAATTTCAGAAGCAAAATGCTAGACAACCTTGAATTGGGAAACTCAGCTCAAAGAATCTTTCACATTCTGAACAAAAATTTGGGTCCAATGCTTTGATACTGCAATCATTATTCTCTAGGTGTTCCCCATAAATCAAGCCAGAATGGATTGATTTTAGTTTACTGGCTAAGCCATCAGCAACATTACTACGTAATCAACTTTCTGCAAACTTTAATCAAGAATTTATCTATGCAACCACTTGTGTTGCACGGCTTATCTTGCGCAATTCTATTTTATTAAGCTCTCATTGTAACTTCTATAATGTGTGGAAAATCCTTTAAAACATAAGAATAACAAATATAGGAAAACAGGAGTACAACTTTAAGGCATGTGCAACAAGAAGCAAAGGCAGGGGGATGAATCAATTGATATATATTATAATGGTTACATGTATAAATTATATGCATGTTCAAGGATGCCAAGATACACAACAAAGAAATACTGAAGTATTTAGTCCCGGTAAAGTCACCAGACAGCTTCTTCCCTTTTTTTTATTTTTGAAACAAGGTCCTCAATAATGAGACATAAAACTCCTTTTTTTATTTTATTAACATTCCAATTTACAGAGTAAATCTTAAATTAAGAATAGTAAACTAGTAAAAAATCCCTGGTTCTAGTTTCAAATTAAAAGCAGCTCTCCAATTGAGTTTTAAGTAAAAGTAGCTCCCAATTTTAAACATAAATTAAAAGCAGCTCCCCATTTAGTATGAAATAACAAAATTGCCCCTACAATTATAAAGCAGTACTAAAATAATACTACCTTATTGTAAAATAGTACAGTCTTGTTGTAATATAATACTACCTTATTATAAAACAGCACTGTCTTATTGTAATATAATACTACCTTATTAGAATGTAATACTATCTTATTGGAAAGTAATAATACCTTATTATAAAATAATACTATCTTATTGTAATGTAATACTGCCTTATTGTAAAGAAATACCGTCTAATTATAATATAAGACTACCTTGTTGGAAAATAATACTGCCTTGTTATAAAACAGTACTACCTTATTATAATGTAATATTGCCTTATTATAAAGTAATACTATCTTATTGTAAAACAGTACTGCCTTATTATAATATAATATTTTCTTATTATAAAAAAATACTCTCTTATTATAATATAATACTGTCCTATTGGAAAGTAATACTACCTTATCATAAAACAATACTATCTTATTGTAATATAATACTGCCTTATTGTAAAAGAATACTGTCTTATTGTAATATAATATTATTTTATTAGAAATTAATATTGTCTTGTTATAAAATAGTAATGCCTTGTTTTAATATTGCTTTATAACTGCAGGGGTAATTCAGTCATTTCATGCCATTTGGGGAGCTGCTTTTAATTTATATTTGGAATGGAGAGCTATTTTTACTTGAAACTTAAATGGGGAGTTGCTTTTAAGTTAAAACTCAATGGAGGAGTTTTCACTAGTTTACCCAATTAAGAATGAACCAATGGATAATAAATTATACGCATGTTCAAGGATGCCCAGATACACACACACACACACACACAAAAAAAAAAAAAAAAAAAAATCGAAACACTAAAGTTAAAAAAGCTAATCATGACACTAGGAAAAATGCATGGTTGAAGCAACTGGGCTAGAGCTGATAATTAAGGGACTGGGACCAGGCAAGACAAAATTAAGTTACCCCAAAATTTCAAATTCACTTGAGAAGCAAAAGCTCCTATAAATACTTCATGGACATGGACGAAAGATCTAGAGGCCAAAAATAGGAAGGAATCATACTAATGCGGCACCACCATAAAATTTTTAAAGAATTGCAGGAATAGGGTGCAAGCATATGAATTACTGCATCATGCTTAGTTTGAACCAGATTCTAGTTAAAGGATGAGCACAACCTATAAGGTAGGCAGCTGCTAAAGGTGAATTAAAGCAGGCTTCCTACTCGAAGTAATAGAATATGGTTTTGCCTATTTAGGAGAAATAGTTCTCAAGTCAAACCAACCAGCTATGCTTTCGGTGCAGTAGGTGAAAGTATGGAGGTTAAACATTTCATCATAACTGCAACGAAAGGATCAGGGAATGGAAACTTTTATCAGATGATTGGCGAAGCAACTACAAGGGAGGTAACTATCCTATCATTGACTCATGTTGGCACCAGTAATGCTAATATATATCACATAACAAAGAGCTATTAGGCTTTCCACTACAATCTATGGAACCTGGAGCCTACTCATACCTGTACGGGTCCAAATATAGACCTGTAAAACTTTTCACATCTAGGCCTAAGTCCAATAAGTGTACTCAACCTGGATTTAACCTGATCATATGGTACATTAGAGTATGGGATTAATCTTTATGAACCAGCCAGGTCCCAGACCTTATCTGCAGCAGATACTTATTTGGTATGTATTGTATCTTTTTGCCCCTAAACCCTTCAAATTTCTTATAAAATTTATTAACCATGCCACGACATGAATGGAATTTAGCATCTCAAATTATGGTACTTGCTTGGGACCCAGATCGGGACCCAATCCAAACCAATGGGCATCAGGTCACGAATGGGTCTTGATATGCCCAGACTCAACTCATGCACTTGATGGGCCTTATGAATCTCTCCTATCCTCATCCACCTGCTTCTTCGATGTAAAGGTTTGGGTAAAAATCTAGATGTGAAAACCCAACAGAACATTTTGTTTTCCGATTTTATAGGGTGTGCTCACACTAGAGTGGTGTGTGTGCCCACTTGCACCAAAAAAACAAGAAGAAAAAAAAAAGCCCAACAGGTATTGAGATGGGTTGAGAGGTACCCAGACCTCACTTGACCCAACAGCATCCCTAAGCCTGATATGATATGAGCCAGAGTATGCTGAGAGCAGCATAAAAAGGGCACAGTCAAAGAAGTAAACCTGTAAATGTAGCTTTTCTAAACATCGGTTGTCAATCAAATAAAAAGAAGGATACCCCTACTGAGGAATAAAAGGACCCTTTAGCATATCTATCAACAGAAGTATCATAAAAGATCACTCACCAAAGGTATGGATCTCTTCAGGAGAAGGTAATCATGCCATAGTTCCAAGAAATGTTCAGCAGAGTGGAGTAGCCAGGAGGATTAACAAGACCAGCTTTTGAGGAAAGCAGCTTTCAGGGATTTTCAAGTGAAACAAACAGACCCTCGGAAAAACAATAGCAGAATATATGTTCCTACCAACACATTAATCCAACTCTTTCCCAAGCATCTAAACTTGATAATATTTCTGCACATCCTTTAGTACCAGTATATAGAACCCACAAGATCTCTTATGTTGGAAAATATCTACATGCACACAAAATCATCTGGCTCCTTAAACTAGGTAGGGCTCAAATCTGTGGTTTGTTTAATAGCTACAACGACAATTTACTTCTAGACATGTTTGTAAGAGGAATGGGACAATTAACCACAGACAATTACAAGTTTGAAAAAAATGATTGAAATTTCTTATAAGAAGAACATTGTAACATATATTTGAACAAAACTTGACATGCACTTCAATTGATCAACAACCAAAGTGCTTGAATGCAAAATTCAAATACTTTATATAGGTAATAATCATACATTTCTTACTATATTTCACAAAACCAATAATCATTATCAAATCTCAAAAAATGCAACAATTAAATTTTGTGGGCTCCACATGCACATGATTAATAAAATAACAAAACAAAAAAGAAAGGGAATCTCAGCCGATAATAAAATCTCCTATGCTACTTATTACAAACTAACGTATTGTACACCATACCATACAGGTAGGGAACACATATAGCATACAGATGTGATATGATACAATACTAGGACATGGTGTAGGTGTTATTCCAACTTTGCACCTCTACTTGTGCTAGTACAGGGTTGCACCATGCCATACTGCATCAGTAAGGTACTGGCATGGGACCTGGTACTAAGACATAAAACCTTAATTAAGTCACACCAAACCCCATACCTAGGTACCATTCGAGGAGGCATTAAAAATCCAACATGCATATCATCAAGAATCCTTATCTTAGAACAAAACGTTTTCCATGACTAGCCTTGAATTTACAAAGTGCTCATCCCTTTGATGTGCAGTTTAATGAATTGATGATGAGCTTTTCATCTTTATGTTATTTGTTTTTAAAAATACTGCACGCTCGTTAATGAACTAATTTTCACTCAAATTGATAAAGAAAAGCAACAATAAGTTGAAAAAAAAAGAAAATAAACAAAATTAGGTACTAAACAAAGTCAATTGCAGCAACATAGAATTGAAATTAATCCAAAGAAACCAACATATAAAAGCCAAAAGAAAACCCAAAAGATGCGAAATTTCTATCAAAATCCCAATATTATACTCCCTAGAATTTTTAAAAAAAACCTACAAATAGAAATCCATCCCAAATCAAAACAAAAACATTTAAAAGCAGAATTTTAGTGAAACATAGAAAAATAAGGATATATCTTACATGAGACTCAGCAAGATTAAGACTTTTCTCCTGGGTCTTGCAAAGGCTCAAAGATCCCATCTTGTTGCCAGCCTCATTTGAATTCTCCATGGACATGGCTATTTCTCAAGGAATCTCAATCATTCAAGAATTATACCAAGAAAGCCAAACCAAAGAAGAAGAGGAGAATAGGAGAGGAAGAAGGGAAGAAAAGGAGAGAGAAGATTCAAAGAAAATCTTTGAATATCTCTCGATGTAGGGAATGGGAGGGGGAGAATTTTGAGATGCTTCTAGGAGTTGGTGGGATTAATACTAGAAAGGAAAGTAGAGAAGAAACGAGAGGATCAAGATTATTCTAAGTGTTGTTGGGATCAATGATAAAAAGAGAGATGTTTTGTTTTGAAAAGAAAAGGTAACAGTTCACACATGAGGGGCTTTGCCACATGTTTTAAGACTAAGATCTAAGCTCTGGTCACCTATACGTGAGCATAGAGTATCTTTAACCCAAGTTGCCATCTAAGTAGGAGGTATTCTCTTTTTTTTTTCCTTGGGAATATTTCAAATGACGCTAAAGCTTGCTCATGGTAGAAGATATGTTGCAATGGCCTTATTTGCTAAGCATATAAGATCAAAAATTTTGAGACCAAATGTCATCAAATTGAAGGAAAAAATGGATACATGAGCTTTTCCATGTCTTGACTAGCATGGACCATTTAAATTAGTGAACCACTTAAACTTATCATCTTTCATGGATTTTTAAAGAATTTTAACCAGTTAATGCCATCTTAGGGATACTTATAACAGCAACTAAGATCATTGACAGGTAATTCTGTTGCCATTTGCCTATTTAGGCCTCATATAAGCATTATAGGAAACAATAAGAAATCATAATGGAAAAAAATGCTGCACATATAATTTATAACAAACCTTCTATGATGGCATGTCATTAGGCAAATATAATCTGGAGGCAACATAGATGACCAAAAATAGTACTTGCATAAAATTTCAAATGCAGATAATCCATGCCTTAATCTTTCAAAACTAAATGTCATCCTAAAGCACATTTCTAACAATTAAAAGTAATTGAAATACTGAAATGAAAAGGTGAAGCAATGTTGAAGAACATACTTAACCAACAATCTCCTTGCTTCCATGGCCTCAACATGAAGTTTTACTATCCTGAGTAACTAATATTGAAGGGGCCAACTCATCTCCTGGGTCAAACAACCAAGACCGCATAGGGGTAGGAGTGACGAAAGCTTACCAGGTGTGACACTGATCACTAGGTGCCCAATGGTTGATAGATTTCCACAACAAATAAACAGCCACATGTTAACCATCTTTATTTCTATTCACATGAAGTAGCTCTTTTCTTATTATTTGCATCCCTAATCAAGTCACAGGCAGCCAAATTCCCTGCTACCATCTTCCAAAAGGCCAGCGTAGTTTGCATAACAATGCTCCACTGACTAACATCAGCTAAATGCTTCTAACTTTCACCACGACCACAAGTAACATAAGCAGGGACCAATCAAGACCATGAAGAAGGAAAGAAAACCAATTTTGCGTACCACATGCAGCATAATATTTACAATTACAATCCAAGTATACGGATATGAACCTCAGCATCCATGAATTTTCCTCAGCCTCGCTTTGTAGATCCTCCTTTTTTTCTTTTTCAGCCACCAATGGATGACACATTTATTATAATAAAACAGAGAAGCAATCAGTGCCATCCATCAGATAATATTACTTTTAATACCTACTTGAGTGGGGTGTCCATAAGAATCCCATGTCTTCTACTGTTTTCATGTCTATGAGCTTTCTCAGTATGTTCATCTATCTTCCTATACATATTGCCTGACCTTTGCCTATTTCATACCCAAAGATGGTTCCTCAGACATGCATCACACATGTCCAATGTTAGTCACAGCAAAAAATGTTTCTCAACCATCCAGTTAGGCTTAAAACTTTACCGGGGCCAAAGTCTACATAACTACTCATGGATAAAAAAAGGGTGTAATCAAGAAAATATAACATGCATGCTTGGCTTTATAGACATCATTTGCAATAGCAAATATAAGATGCCTCTATTCACAGGAATAAGAGGGTACTTTAGCATCTATCAGAAAATCTAATTTCTAATATATTTTAAATATATCTTTATCACTCATAGAAGGTTAGTCAAAAATCATATGGGTTTCTTCCAGAAAACAAAGAATGTCACAGTAAAGTTTAGCAATGACAAGCCTTCAGGGAAAGCAGCTTTTCAAGGCTTTTTCAAGTGAAACAAGCAGCCCCATGGAACAAAAATATTTGAAGCAGAAATTTAGGTCTTTCTCTGACAACTTCAAACTTAATACTTGTGCACGTACTTCCTTGTCGGAAACAGATCACAGAAGACATACTTGTAGACAGAGTAAAACTAAATATTTGTGGTTTGTTTCCTTACCATGATGACGATTACATTTCTCCACACGCTTTTGAGAATACAAGAGGATCATTTTCCAGAGACTCAGGCCATCAAGAAATGATCGAGCTTTCTTATAAAGCAGAGTATTGAAGCATCTATTCGGACAAAACTAACATGCACTTAAATTGAGCAACAATTGGAGGGTCTAATTAAGGCAAAAATTCATATACGTTGCACAAGCAATAGAGTTACATATACTTCTTACTAATATTTGGCAAAAACAATGAACATCATCAAATCTCAGAAATAGGCAACAATTAGATTTTGCGCACACCCTTATCACCAACCAAGCACCACAGCCACAGATAATGAATAGGGTACCAAACAAAGAAAGGTTGTGAAACTATGATCATGAAATATTTCCATTGATATCGATAATAAACTGGTTAAAATAACACTAAATCCCAGAGTTAAGCACCATTGAAGAAATAGCCATTTGAAACCCGACATCAAAACTATCAAACTCTCCCCTGATTATTAAAAAGAAAAAAAATCCAGAATTGGACTCGATTTTACCGAATGCTCATCCCTTTGTATGGATTCTCAAACATTTTATTTGAAAAAGAGTTACATAGTGCCTACTAATGAACTAATTTTTGCTCATGTAGAAAAGAAAAGCAATCACAAGGGAAAAAAACCACAAGAAACAGAACTAGACTCTAAATATAATATATTGCCTCGGATCTGATACTGCAATTAACCCACAAAAACCACTCATATTTATACAAGAACAAAGCCAAAAGAAAACTCAAAAGAAGAGGAGTTTCTGTCGGAGCAAACGAATACTTTACCACCCAGAATCTAAAAAATGAAACAAGAAACAGCACCCCGTTGAAAACATTAAAAAAGAAGAAATTTAGAGAAAAATACAAGAAGAAGGTCCAATCTTACATGAGCCTTGGCAAGATCAGAACTTTTCTCATTTGGGGTCATGCAAAGGCCCAAAGTTTCCATTTTTTCACCACCCTCGCCTAAATTCTCCAAGCACATGGCTATACATCAAGGAGCGTCAGAGATCCAAGAAAGCCGAACCAAAGAAGAAAGAGAACACGGGAGGAAGAAGAAGAAAGACAGGGGGAGGAAAGGGGAGAGAAGATTCGGAGAATATCTTTGGAAATATCATGAGGCGGGTAATGAGGGTGGGAAGGAGAGGAATAGGAATAGATTACGAGCAATTTAGTAGGAGAGGATTTTTTAAAGTGGATAGAGAGCAAAGAAGACGAGAGGGACGGAAGCAGCGAGTCAAGATTTATTTTTTAAACGGGAGTTGGCGAGATTTATACGGGAGCGAGATTTTTTTTTTCCCCCTTTTTTTTTGAATCGAAAAGAAAAGGGCAAGGGGCTTGCTACTGATCAAATTCATGGGCTTTAATCTTCCAAAATTTTCTAATACAAGAGATATTTTTAAACTGTTTTAGAGTATTTCTAGATATTTCTAATACTTTATAAATTTTTTGTATCTAAAATATTCTAATTATTGGATATACATGGGAGACGCAATTCTAATCAATTTAGTATTTTTTGCTAAAAAAAAAATTTACTTGGTCTATACAAACATAGTCCGCTCCGCTCCAGCATTGAACAAGATAAAATCTATAAGCTTGTGATAGCGAGATACCTTTAAGCAAAATCACTATCTAACTAAATATGCTTTCTTTTTAAACAATAATTTGATTTAATACTAAAAGCTTGAACATAGAATTTCACCATAATAAAAGCTTGATGCAATTACGTTATTAGCTAATTTTATATATATATATATATAAGATTAAAATTTTGAGACAAAATGCCTTGAAATTGAAGGCAATAGATTAGATTTGTTGAAGTTTGAATGGCTTGGATTTTTTAGACCGGTAAACAAATTAGACTTTGCCACCTTTAATGGCTTTAATAAGAACTTTAGCCATTTAATTCTAGCTTAGCAGTGATTATAACTACCGCAAAGATAATTGACCTGTGGTTTTTGTTTTTGGTTTTTTTGCTTCTGTTTCTCCATAAATTAATGCGATGCTGCATAAAGATTTATATTACCGATATCGTTTGCACAAAATTTATTGTGGTTGCTTGCTTTTATTTTTATTTTTAAAGAAACAAATTTTTACCATCCAACAATTTGATGATTTATCCAAAAAATAAAAGGATTTCATACATATTGTCGAGCCTAGTTCATGTTCTTCCAGAACTATTTTGAAAATAAGAACAGTACCATACAAGTCGAAGTATGGTGTTGGATGTATGATTTATGATACCAGGCACTTAACTAGCCATAAGTTTCAAAAAATCAAGGATAATTTGAAGAATATTGATATTTGAAAAAAAAAAAATAATGCTATACTAAGAAGCAAATTTATTTCAAACTTGCAACACTTCTCAGTTTAACAATCAAAGGACCTATCTTCTTTCCACTTAAAAAAAACAAAAAGGGAAATAGACTAAACTAATAAGATCCTACTAATTCTATCTATCCCATCAAACCTTGGTAACTTTTCATCTCTTGGACCAACCGACCAACCAAGGCCCTGCAAAGGCTCACCGTTTGTGGCAATGATCTCCCATCATGTATTAAAATCATTGGGCGCGCAACGGTCGATAAGTTTCCACAAGTCATAAACAGCCACACGTAACCATCTTTATTTCTATTCATATAAAGTAGCTCCTTTCTTATTACTTTACATCCTTAATTAAGTCGCTGAGTTCCAAGCTCCCCAGCACTGCCTTTCAAAGATAACAAGGGCCAAAGTAATCTGAACCACAACGCTCCACCAACTAACATCAGCTAAAGGCTTCTTATCTCGCTACAATCAAAAAACAACATAAATAGTGACCAATCTATACTACTAAGGGATGATACAAACCTAGTTTTATGCACACCGTATCGAAATAATATTTACAATCATAATCCAAAATGGTTCGAGTTTTCTTGTCCATGAAGCTTCCTCTTTCAAGTCTTTTTTTTATTTGAGCTTCTCTTTTTGTCCTCTTTTATTTCTTTTTTCAAGCCGTTTATGCTCTCATCATTTAATTATTATAATAAATAGAATAAGCAATCCATCGGATAATATTACGTTGTCCTTCTAATATTCCCTACTTGAGTAGGATGCTCACAAGAATGAAGAATCCCATGCCTTCTTAGCGGCCAACGATGTTTACTCCCACTTGCATCACCATGTTCAATATCAGTCATGAAGATTAACATTTGTTAATTATTGGTGCAGAATTTGGTTATCACCGAATCCAGCTAGAGCAGAGGAGGATGAGGTCACCGTCGGTGACCTATAAAATAAAATTTCATTCGGAGTCAGTGATGGTGGCTCCGATGGAATCCTCTGACGATCAAATCAGCTCTTCTGGCCAACAGATATGGAGTACTCTGAAATGAGTTCGACAGAGTTTAGAGAAGGAGATGACAGCTTAGAGCTTAGAGTTAGCGTATCTGAAGGATTCTTTTTATAGGCGGAGCTTGATGGTGACAGCTGCAGCTGTCTGATAATGGGCCGCTCGAGGTCTGACGGGGTCAATCACGGAGGAAGGCGCCGTCTGCAGCGCTGCCTGCCACAGATTGATGGTGACAACCATCGTCGCCTAGTAGTGGGTCGCTGTCGCCTATAGCAGACTGATGGCGATCGTTCGTCGAGATTTAATGGCCGTAGCTCTAAGAAAGCAGGTGTTGGTTGGTAGACTTTGGCATATATCGATTCCAAAGGAGTTCGAACTCTTGAAGGAGAGGCTCGGAAGGAGTTCGGCTCCCATAGGCGTCTGGTTGGAGGAGTACGGCTAAGGCTCGATCGCTGAAAAGTTCAGAAGGAGCTCGACTGCTGAGAAGTCCGACCGGCTGAAGGAGATGTCTAGGAGGAGTCCAGCTCCTGAAGAAGTCCGATCGAAGGAGAAGCTTGGAGGGAGTTCGACTCCCGTAGGCGTCTGACTGGAAGAGCGTAGAGGGAGTTCGGCTCTCGCAGGAGTCCGACTGAAGCTCGACTGCTGAGGAGTTCGACCGGATGAAGGAGTTGGCTAAGGCCCGTCCGCTGAAGCTCTTCCATGGCTGTCGGTTGTATTAGGTTGAGCATCGAACTGGACTTCGGCAAGAGCGGGATTTATCCCCAATAATAGTTCCTCCCACTTTCGAGTTCGAAACTCGAAGGAAGTGCAGAAAAGGCGACTGCCGAAGTTCTCTTTTGGGCTCCGTGCTGGTTCAGATTGAAGCTCGGAGGGAAGATCTCATCTCCAGCCAAAGTTGATGTTGAAGTTGAAGCTCGGAGGAGATCTCATCTTCAGAGGAGGTTGAGCTCCTCGGAGGCGATATTGTCTCCAGCAGTCAAGACTGACTCGGAGGAGATCTCCTCACCTGCAGTCGAGGTTGATGCGGACGCTCGGAGGAGATCTTATCTCCTACAGTCGAGGTTGGCTCGGTCGCTCGGAAGAGATCTTATCTCTAGTCGAGGTTGTTGCGATCGCTTGGAAGAAATCTTAACTCTGGCCGAGGTTGACTCGGGCGCTCATGAGAGATCTTATCTTTGATCGAGGTTGTCGCGGTCGCTCAGAAGAGATCTTATCTCTAGCCAAGGTTGGCTCGGATGCTTGAGAGAGATCTTATCTCTGGTCGAGGTTGGCCAAGATTGTCCGGTCGCTCGGGAGAGATCTTATCTCTAGCCGATGTTGGCTCGGATGCTCGGGAGAGATCTTATCTCTAGCCGAGGTTGTCACAATCGCTCGGGACAGATCTTATCTCTGGCCAAGATTATCGCGGGCGCTCGGAAGAGATCTTATCTCTAGTCGAGATTGGTCCGGACCCTTAGGGGAGATCTTATCTCCTACAGTCGAGGTTGATCCGAACCCTCGGGGGAGATTTTATCTCCTATAGCTAAGGTCGGCCCGGACCCTCGGGGGAGATCTTATCTCCTGCGGTTGAGGTTGTTGCGGACGCTCGGGGGAGATCTTATCTCTTGCAATTGAGGTTGCCTCGAGGAAGATCTTATCTCCTGCAAGCCGAGGTTGCTGCTCGGGGAAGATCTTATCTCCTACAATCGAGGTTATTGCGGGCGCTCGGGGTGAGATCTTATCTCCTACGATCAAGGTTGGCCTGGACCCTCGGGGGAGATCTTATCTCCTGCAGCCGAGATTGATGCGGGCGCTCGTGGGAGATCTTATCTCCTGCAGCCAAGGTCGATCCGAAACCTCGGGAGAAATCTTATCTTCTACAGCCGAGGTTGATGCAGATGCTCGGGGGAGATCTTATCTTCTGCAGTCGAGGTTGGCCCAGATCCTCAGGGGAGATCTTATCTCCTACGATTGAGGTTGGCCCAGACCCTCGGGGAGATCTTATCTCCTACAGTGGAGGTTGATGCGGACGCTCGGGGAAATCTTATCTCCTGCAGTCGAGGTTGGCCCGGACCCTTAGGGGAGATCTTATCTCCTGTAGCTGAGGTTGGCCCGAACCATTGGGGGAGATCTTATCTCTTGCAGCCGTGGTTATTGTGGATGCTCGGAGGAGATCTTATCTCCTGCGACTGAGGTTGGCCCAGACCCTCGGGGGAGATCTTATCTCCTGCAGTCAAGGTTGCCTTGAGGAAGATCTTATCTCCTGCAGTCGAGATCGATGCGGGCGCTCGGAAGAGATCTTATCTCCTATAGTCGAGGCTGGCCCGGACCCTCAGGAGAGATCTTATCTCCTACGATCGAGGTTGAAGGTCTTTGACCTGCTCGTGTTAGGATGAGGTTCTCCTCCTGTTCTTAACATGGTAACTATTGACTGCTTCTTTCCTATCATCACATAGTTTTTGCACCCAAAAATAATATTCTTGAAAGAAAAGAATTTTACCGAAAAAAAGTTACTGACAGTACACCCCCATTTCAGGATCGTGGGGGCATTGTTCCTCCAGACCGGATGACCTTCTCTATCTCATGCTGGCCTTCTCAATTTGGAGCAAGCTTCTTTTGACTTTGATGCTAGGAGATGACAGCCCACCAAAGTACCAAGCTCCGGAGATAGCGTCTATGATGCTGAAAGGTGGCCGAACTCCTTGTCATTCCTCTCTCAATAGTGGTTCTAGCTTCTGGGGGGAGGACTTCTTCGTGCCCTTCCGTCGAGACTTTCTTGATGACAAGCTCAAGAGGGAGTTCGGTGGCCTTGCTCACGCCAAACTTTATTCCGCCCTCTTGTGAAACCTTTGTCGGGGCTTTCAGGCTCCCAAGCCTGAGGGAGAGTCCAAAAATGCGGTCGAGCTTCACTCGAATTTTCTTTATCGTCCTTGGCCCTGAAGGCCTCTTCAGTCCGGGCATAACCTTCGGCTCGAGCCAGTAGATCGACGAAGTTTCTGGGATACTTCTTCTCTAGGAAGAACAGCAAGTCATTCTTCTAAAGGCCTTCCTTGAGTGCGGCCATTACAACGGACTGGTCTAGGTCCCGGACCTCCAACGCCGCGGCGTTAAACCAGATGACATAAGCTTGGATGGATTCCCCCTGCTTCTGCTTGACATTTATCAAAAAATTCAAATTTCGGTGCGGACGTCGACTGCTGATGAAGTGGACCATGAACTGATGGCTCATCTGGTTAAAAGAGAAGATTGCACCCGACTTCAACGTCGAGTACCAGTTTTTACCTACTCTCTTTAAGGCAGATGGAAAGACTCGGCACAGTATGGTGTCTGAAGCACCGTGGAGTAGCATCATAGTCCGGAAGGCCTCTAGATGATCAACTGAATCAGAAGTTCCATCGTAGCTTTTGAATTGAGGGAGCTCAAATTCGAAGTTCGAAGGGACAGACTTTTGCATAATTCAGAGGGAGAAAGGAGGATCGGTGTGGATATCGACATGATGAGCCGGGATAACGTGGCCAAGCTCTTCAATCCGTCGGTTCATCTTCCGTAGTCTGTGATCGAGGGCGTCGTCTTGGTTGCAGATCTTGGGGGACTTCTGGATACAAATGAGAAAGGTCTCCCTCAGAGGAGAATCCTCATCCAAACATGGATCCTCGATCCTCTGTTTCCCCTTCCCAGGGGCGACGAGTACGTCGGCCCGAGTACTCTTCCTTAGAGTCGATTTTCGATATCCTGATGGCGGGTTTCTTGATGGACAAGAAGATTGAACTGCTCCACATCTATCGTAGGTATAGGTGAAATCTGAGTTGCCAGAGCTGAAGCTGAAGTAGATGGATTTGGACGGGATCGGACCGTGGAGGCCGTCGGTCGTCGGGTCGAAGCTCTCCTTAGGGATATTTTCTCTTGAAAAAAAACTCTGAAGAGGAAGGAGGGAGATTTCTAGAGAGAGATCGTCGCTGAGCACTCCTTTAAGAACAAGGGGACCTCAAGAATACCTCAAGAACAGAGGCGTCCTTCCTCTAGCGCCAAATTTGCTGGTGTAGAATCTAGTTATCATCAGATCCAGCTGGAGCAGAGGAGGACGAGGTCACCGTCGGTGACCTACAAAATAAAGTTTCATCCGAAGTCGATGGGGGTGGCTCCGATAGGATCCTCCGACGATCAAGTCAGCTCCTCTGACCAACAGAAATGGAGTACTCTGAAATAAATTCGGTAGAGTTTAGAGGAGGAGAGGAGAGCTTAGAGCTTAGAGAAAGTATATCTGAAGGGTCCCTTTTATAGACGGAGCTTGATTGATGGTGACGGCCATATCGTCTGGTGGTGGGCCACTCGAGGCTGCATGAGGTTTGATGCGAAGAGGATGGTATCGTCAGGCCGATAGTGACAGTCATACCGTTCGGTAGTGGTGGGCTGCTCGAGGTCTGGCGGAGTTAGTCATGGAGGGGGGCACCGTCTGTAGCATCGCTTGTGGTAGACTGATTGTGATCGTTCATCTAGATTTAATAGCCATGGCTTTGAGAAAGCAGGCATTGATCAGTGGACTTTGGTATGTATCAATTCCAAAAGAGTTCGGACTCTTAAAGAAGTTCGGCCGAAGGGGAAGCTTGGAAGAAGCTTGGCTTCCGTAAGAGTTCGGTCGAAGGGGAAGCTTGGAGAGAGTTCGACTCCAGCAGGCGTCTGGCTGGAAGAGCGCGGAGGAAGTTTGGCTCTCGTGAGAGTCCAACTGAAGCTCGACCACTGAAAAGTTCAACTAATGTCCGATCGATCGCTGGGAGTTCGAAAGAGCTCGACCGCTGAGGAGTTCGGCTAAGGCCCGACCGCTGGGAGTTCAAAGGAGCTCGACCATTGAGGAGTTCGACCGACTGAAAAGGTTTGACTAAGACTCGTCCGCTGAAGCTCTTCCATGGCTGTCGGTTGCATTAGGCTAAGCATCGAACTGGACTTCGATAGGAGCGAGGTTTACCCCTAATAATAGTCCCCTCCACTTTCGAGTTCGAAACTCAAAGGAAGGGAGTGCAAAAAAGGCGACTGCCGAGGTCCTCTTCTGGGCTCCATGCTGGTTCAGGTTGAAGCTCGGGGGAGATCTCATCTCTAGCCAAAGTTGATATTGAAGTTGAAGCCCAAGGGAGATCTCATCTTCAGCTGAGATTGAAGTAGATCTCATCTCCTACGGTCGAGGTCGGAGGTTGAGCTCCTCGGAGGCGATATTGTCTCCAGCAGTCGAGGCTGAGTCAGGGGAGATCTCCTCTCCTACAGCCAAGATTGATGTGGATGCTCGAGGGAGATCTTATCTTCTATAGCCGAGGTTGGCTCGGTCGCTCAGGAGAGATCTTATCTCTAGCCAAGATTATCGCGGTCGCTCGGAAGAGATCTTATCTCTGATCGAGGTTGGCTTGGGCACTTGGCGGAGATCTGATCCCCTGCAGCCGAGGTTGATACGGATGCTCGGAGGAGATCTGATCTCCTACAGCCGAGGTTGATACGGGCGCTCGAGAGAGATCTTATCTCTAGTCGAGGTTGGCTCGATCGCTCGAAAGAGATTTTATCTCTAGCCGAGATTGTCGCGGTCGCTTGGAAGAGATCTTATCTCTGTTCGAGGTTGACTCGGGCACTCGGAAGAGATCTTATCTCTGACCGAGGTTGGACGAGATTGTCACAATCGCTCGGGAGAGATCTTATCTCTAGCCGAGATTGGCTCGATCGCTTGGGAGAGATCTTATCTCTAGTCGAGTCGGGAGAGATCTTATCTCCTACGGCCGAGGTTGCCTTAAGAGAGATCTTATCTCCTATAGCCGAGGTTGACGTGGGCGCTCAGAGGAGATCTTATCTCCTGCAGCTTAGGTTGGCCCGGACCCTCAGGAGAGATCTTATCTCCTGCGGTCGAGGTTGCCTCGGGGGAGATCTTATCTCCGACGATTGAGGTTGCCTCGGGGAAGATCTTATCACCTACAGCCGAGGTTGTTACGGGCGCTCGGGGGAGATCTTATCTCCTGCAGTCGAGGTTGTCTTGGGGAAGATCTTATCTCCTGCAGTAGAGGTTGTTGTGGGCGCTCGGGGGAGATCTCATCTCCTGCAGTCGAGGTCGGCCCGGACGCTCAGAGGAGATCTTATCTCCTGCAGTCGAGGTTGATGCGGGCGCTCGGGGGTGATCTTATCTCCTGCAGTCGAGGTCCTCGGGGAGATCTTATCTCCTGCAGCCAAGGTCCTTACGGATGCTCGAAAAGAGATCTTATCTCCTACAGCCAAGGTCGGCCCGGACCCTTAAAGGAGATCTTATCTCCTGCAGTCGAGGTTGCCTCGGGGGAGATCTTATCTCTGATCGAGGTTGGCTCGGATCCTTGAGAAAGATCTTATCTTCTGCAGTCGAGGTTGGCTCGGATCCTTGAGGAAGATCTTATCTCCTACAGTCGAGGTTGGCTCGGACCCTCGGAGAAGATCTTATCTCCTACGGCCGAGGTTGTTGCAAATGCTTGGAGAGATCTTATCTCCTACGATCGAGGTTATCCCAGACCCTCGGAGGAGATCTTATCTCCTATGACCGAGGTTGCCTTAGGAGAGATCTTATCTCCTGCAGTCGAGGTCAACGTGGGCGCTCGGGGGAGATCTTATCTCCTGCAGTCGAGGTTGGTCTGGACCCTCAGGGAAGATCTTATCTCCTACGGTCGAGGTTGAAGGTCTTTGATCTGCTCGTGTTAGGATGAGGTTCTCCTTCTATTCCTAATACGGTAACTATTGACTACTTCTTTCCTATCATCACATAGTTTTTGCATGCAGAAACAATATTATTGAAAGGAAAGAATTTTACCGAGGAAAAGTTACTGGCAATACATCCTCATTTTAGGGTCGTGGGGGCGTTGTTCCTCCGAGCCGGATGACCTCCACTATCTCATGCTGGCCTTCTCAATTTGGAGCAGGCTTTTCTTGGCTTTGACGTTGGGAGATGACAGTCCGTCGAAGTACCAAGCCCTAGAGATAGCGTCTATGATGCTGGGAGGCAGACGATCTCCTTGTCATTTCTCCATCAATAGTGGTTCTAGCTTCTGAAGGGAGAACTTCTTCGCGTCCTTCCATCGGGACTTCCTTGATGACAAGCTCAAGGGAGAGTTCGGTGGCCTTGCTCATGCCAAACTTCATTCCGTCCTCTTGTGAAACCTGTGTCGGAGCTTTCATGCTCCCGAGCCCGAGGGAGAGTCCGAAAATGTGGCCGAGCTTCACTCAGCTTTCCTTCATCGTTCTTGGCCCTAAAGGCCTCTTCAATCCGGGCATAACCTTCGACCCAAGCCAGCAGATCGGTGAAGTCCCTGGGATACTTCTTTTCCAAGGAGAATAGCAAGTCATTCTTCTGAAGGCCGCCCTTGAGCGCGGCCATTGCAACGGACTGGTCCAGATCTCGGACCTCCAACGTCGCGGCATTAAATCGAATGACATAAGCTTGGATGGATTTCTCCTGCTTCTGCTTGACATTCATCAGAGAATCCGAACTTCAATACGGACGTCGGTTGCTGATGAAGTGGGCCACGGACTGATGGCTCATCTAGTCAAAAGAGAAGATCGACCTAGCTTCAATGTCGAGTACCGATTTCTAGCTACTCCCTTTAAGGCAGATGGGAAGGCTTGGCACAGTATGGCATCTGAAGCATCGTGAAGTAGCATCATGGTCCAGAAGGCCTCTAAATGATCAACTGGATCAGAAGTTCCATCGTAGATTTCGAATTGAGGGAGCTCGAAGTTCGATGGGATGGGCTCTTACATAATTTGGAGAGAGAAAGGAGGATCGGTGCGGACGTCGGCATGATGAGCCGGGGCAATGTGGCCGAGCTCTTCAATCCGTCAATCTATCTTTCGTAGTCTGTGATCGAGGGCGTCATCTTGGTTGCAGATCTTGGGGGGCTTCCGGCTACAAATGGAAAAGATCTCCTCCAGAGGAGAACCCTGATCCAAATACGGATCCTCGACCCTCTATTTTTTCTTTTCAAGGGCGATGGGTACGCCGACCCGAGTACTCTTTCTTGGGGTCGATTTTCGATATTCTGATGGTGGGTTTTCTGGTGGACAAGCAGGTTGAACTGCTCCACATCTACCATAGGTACAGATGAAATCTGAGTTGCCGGGGCTGAAGCAGGAGCAGATGGATCTGGATGGGATTGGACCGCGGAGGCCGTCGGTCGTCGAATCGAAGTAGGAGCAGATGGATCTGGATGGGATCGGACCGTGGAGGCCGTCGATCGTTGGGTCGAAGCTCTCCTTGCGGGCATTTTTCCTTGAGAAAGAACTCTAAAGAGGAAGAAAGGAGATCTCTGGAGAGAGATTATCGCTGAACACTTCTTTAAGAATAAGGGGGCCTCAAGAACACCTCAAGAATAGAGGCGTCCTTCCTCTAGCGCCAAATCTATTGGTGTAGAATCTGATTATCGTAGGATCTAGCTGGAGTGGAGGAGGACGAGGTCGCTGCCGGTGACCTGCAAAATAAAGTTCCATCCGGAGCCGATGGGAGTGGCTCCAACAGGATCCTCTGACGATCAAGTCAGCTCTTCTGGCCAACAGATATGGAATACTCTGGAATGAATTCGGCAGAGTTTAGAGAAGAAGAGGAGAGCCTAGAACTTAGAGTTAGCATATCTGGAGGATTCTTTTTATAAGCGGAGCTTGATGGTGACAGCTGCAGCTGCCTGATAGTGGGCCGCTCGAGGTCTGATGGGGTCAGTCATGGAGGAAGGTGCCGTCTGCAGCGCTGTCTGCCACAGATTGATGGTGATAGCCATCGCAATCTGGTAGCGGATCGCTGTCGCCTACAGTAGACTGATGGCGATCGTTCGTCGAGATTTAATGGCCGTAGCTCTGAGAAAGTGGACGTTGGTTGGTGGACTTCAGCATATATCGATTCCAAAGAAGTTCAGACTCCTAAAGGGGAGGCTCGAAAGGAGTTCGACTCCCATAGGCGTCTGGCTAGCGGAGTGCGGCTAAGGCTCGATCGCTGGGGAGTTCGGAAGGAGCTCGACCACTGAAGAGTTCGACCGACCGAAGGGGATGTCTGGGAGAAGTCCGGCTCCTGAAGAAGTCCAGCCGAAGAGGAAGCTTGGAGGGAGTTCGACTTTCGTAGGCATCTGGCTGAAAGAGCGCGGAGGGAGTTCGGCTCTCGCGGGAGTCCGACTGAAGCTCGGCTGCTGAGGAGTTTGGTTGGATGAAAGAGTTCGGCTAAGGCCCGTCCACTGAAGCTCTTTCGTGGCTGCCGGTTGCATTAGGCTGAGCATCGAACTGGACTTCGATAGGAGTGAGATTTATCTCCAACATTAACCATCCAATTATGCTTTAAAATTCACTAGCTTGATCGAGAAAATATATATCAATGTAATAAAATATATACAGCCTTATGAACCATTGATGCTCCAGTGCTCGCATGAAACATTGTAAGGCAGTCACTTATATCAATAATGAGTCAAGTGGCACGCAGTTGGTGGATGGCAGACAAAGCACGCCAACTTGTTCTAGGGTGGACCCAAAAATTGCTGAGGTTTTGATGGTAATGGGAGGAAAGGAGTCGTTGAGAGAATGGAATGAAACATATCCTTCAGTGCTTTCTCCAATGATTCATGCTCTGATGCAAGAGGCAATACTTTTAACATTGGCAATTGGAGAAGAGTGGATTGCCCATGAAGTTCCCATATTGTTTGTCTTTATTTGTATCTTTTTCAGATTAAATAACTCTTCGTGATGAGCATGATGATAGCTTCGATGTGGGCCATGAGATATTTGATATGGTACTGTGGGTATAGTGGTCTTCATGTGGAAAGTTTCCCTTTTTCCCTTTCCTTTCCTCTTCCCGGAACAAGAGACTGCACCAATTGAAGTCAACTCATGGTACATATTTAGTGGCTGGGCATTAACTTATTATAAAGTTAAAAAAAAGTTTTGACAGTTTAATTTTTGTTCACCTAACTTCGAAATAATTTCCTTTTTATTTTTGATAAACAGTTTATTCTTCTTTTATTTTGAAATTGTAAGAAAGGGAGATGGACTTGGGTGAAAAACTATGAAGACTTCGTTCAATTAGACTACAACCCAAGCTAACATTAACAATAGGATTGATAATCCACAGGCAAGAGTATCACCGGCAGTGTATCCACAAAGAATGTATATATATACCAAATCTCTATAACACTCACCCTCAAACTCATAGTGGTTCAACTATAAAGAGTTTACCCAGTCGAAAGCGGGATGAGTAGTATTAGTATACTTCTTCGTGAAGAGATCTACAATCTGCTCAACAAAAGAAAGATAAGAATGTGATAGTATACGTAGATAAAAATGATAAATAAAATAACAATCAATTTCAATATATTTAATTTATTTTTTAAAAAAAAATTATATAAATAATTCTCTAATTACTATAATAAATGAAATAGAAGAAAATAGGACCAAACAATCTCCATTGAAATGCTAGTCATCGTATGATACTCAACCTCAATATAGAAATGAGACATGATATTTTGCTTTTTGGTCTTCTAAAAGATGAGAGAATCTCCAAGGAAGCTATAGAAGCTAGTGGTAGACCATCAATCAGTAGAATTATTAGCCAGTCAGCATCAATATAAGCTTAAAGCTGAGAAGTTGAAGTTGAAAAGAAAAAAAGAAAATATGTAAGTAGCAAAAAGTACACCGTATGGTAGCATTATAAGTAGAATAAGGAGCATTAACAAACTAACTGATAATACCAATAGAATGTATGCAATATCAAGTCGACAAATAGTTATCTATGCAAGAGCACTAGCAAGTTGATAATAACAAGCAGGATTAGAAAGTGGCTTACAATTAGTAGGATGAAGTTTTTGTTAAAGCTCTATTGGCATGTCAACTATGCAAGATTAAGTCATATAAGCACAATCAATCAAGTCAAAGGTATACTTCCATTATGATGGTAATTACCCCAAAAGAGAGTAAGTAATCTCAAGATCCAAGTAAGTAGTGAAGAGGATATGAGATGTTTCATCTCAAATTTACACTAAAGATGCTACTTCAAATGCAAAATAGTGGAAGTATCATCACTAGTAATAATTATGTCATCAATATGAAGAACAAAAACAGATATGATAGATGATGGGCGACATGTAAAGAGTGCATAATCTTGATAACTTTCTATAGAGCCAACCGGAAAAATAGGAAATAAAAAATGCTCAAACCTAGCATGAGGTGCCTATTTGAGACCACAAAAAGCATAAGGAGGGCAAATTGTGTTAGCAAGATATAAAAGCTAGGTGGAGGTTGCGGATAGATCTTTTTAGAAAAATTGCCATGAAGAAATGCATTCTTTATATCCGATTGATAAAGAGGCCACCAACAAGCAACAGCAACAACAATCATGACACTGATAGAAGTCATTTATGCCATCAGAGCAAAGATCTCAGCATAATCGGTATTATACTCCTGAATAAATCCTCGAACAATCAATCAAGATTTCTAATGCTCAATGGAACCACATAAGTGGGGCTTGATTCGTTACAAAAATCACCATCTTGACTTGTTTAGCCTGGGGAGAGTAGCCAAGCCATTTGCCCAAGTGAGGTAGGACTAGGTGGTCGAAGGGCATGATCGACCAATAAAACTGATGGAGGATTTCATCATATAAGAACTCATTCTATCCTTTGTTCAATAGCAGGATGATGTCTAGCAGTTTCATATTGCTCAAGGCCAAGATAGCCCGTAGGCGTACTTTCTAGCCACTCAAGCCACATATCATTCACACTGTTTACGCAAAAGGATATTACTGCTATTCACTAAAACAATGGCCGACAGAATTCCCATTTTTGTGGATTGTAACTTGCAAGCTCATCTATTGAAAATAATTAAAGAGCAGGTTGTTTAGTTAAATTTTTCACAAAAAAAAAAAAAGGAATTAAATTAGCCTTGAAAATTACTAAAGTAACACAAAAACCTCTAATGCTGCATATACTGATTGCAATTCAAAAAATCAGAATTACGGATCATTAGTGCAACTTCTTTCTATAAGATTCACTGCAATGTTGCTCATTACTTTTATATCCAACCAAAAAAATAAGTACCCAAGTAGATGACCTATGACGTTCCACTCGAAGCATGTTCTATGGCTGGTAATGCTGGAATTCTTCAGGCCCTGCTGATGCCAGGGCTCTTTCACGTGCCTGGCATGTTTGTTGCCGTGTGTTATTTGGTGGAGGGTTTAAAGTCTTCGTAGAGGACTCGAAAGGGTTGTGGTCATTCTCCAGGCAGGTAAAAAGAAGTTTTCAATTCTAGAAGGTGATGAAGGGCTGTGGTCTTTGTCGGAAGTGGGCAGGAGAGAGCATCTTTCGTACAAAGCCACAGAGAGTTGTTTCCGGGACCCATTCCTCCAACCTGCATCCATTTGGTCATGCATGAGTTGATCTCATGAGGTGGGCTGCTTTCGCTGAGTGATGTGCATGACATGTCCAATGTCTAGAAAAATATTTTTTGCATCCATCAAAGAGATAGCCCTGTCCAGGCTAAGCCAGTGCATGCCGGCTCAGCCTACATCCATTCCATTCCTGTGGGCGAACGGTTGGTATGGGAGATCTCCCATAAGCTCCAAGCAAACCATATCATGGGTGTGGCATCTTGGAACAATTTGGCTAGGGAAGAAAATTTTGGAATTTGACAAAGTCAAAGATTTACCAAAAACTTTTTGGCATCTTGGAATAATTTGGCTAGAGAAGAAAATTTTGGAATTTGACAAAAAAAGTCGAAGATTTACAAAAAATTTGAGAACTAAGATTATTAAGGGTTTTAAAATATTGAGTTCATGCGTGCTTTGAGAAAATTGAGTTCTCTGATCTAGCATCGATCAATTGTCTCATCTTGATAGAAGATCGACTACAAATGAACAACTTATTGTGAACCGTCCCGTTTATTATTTGTCCAATTAGCCAAGCTCAAGACAAACTGTGATGCTGCCATTATGAGCTACACCTAAACAGTCCCGCTCGAAAATAGCTAGCTCAAGTGGGCCAAGAACCAAGAATAAGCAGATTTGTTTAAGCTAAGCTCCAGGTCGAGCTCAAGCACTAACAGGTTTGTTTGCAGTATAGAAGTTCAAATTTCTTGTGCAGACAATGTCAAAATTTAAATTATATGTAGGAGATATATTACACGAGTTTATGAAGAAAAATACTGTCCTTGGAGTAAGTAGTGAGAATACGTTTTCAAACCACCGAACAGAGAATAACGATGTAGTTAAATTGATTAATTAATGCCTATTTGGTATCTTCTGTTTTTGGCTACAAAAATCTAAGAAGAAAAATGAACCAGACAAAAACCATGTACGATGTAACCCTCTTGCTTTTTGAAATTGTTCGTCAAATCTTTGGAGTATTCGGAAGCAAAAATTATTGCTTTTGAAAGAGAGTGAATAAAATCAAAGAATAGAAGTTCTACGCAAATGCAATCTTCAAAATTGATCACCAGATGGTATTTACCTAATTTGTAGAGAAACAAAAACATTAAAAAATAACAATGCTAAACAGGCTCTAACCATGCAAGAAAGAAGGCAAGAGGTCATATCCAGATCGCCTAATGAAACGGCCAGAGAGAACCCCAAAGTCACGATGTAAAATAAGGCAAGAGTATGTCTCTTATAACTAAGTGGATGATATTCATCAGGATATCACCATCCCTCTTGGGTCCTTTATATTAGTGTTTGTCCATGAAATAATTAAATTTAAGATCAGCGTTAACTGGAGAATAAAAGGAGTTACCAGACTTCATGGAGAAAGGAAACATAGATCATTGAGCTTTCTATAAGCAATTATTTTGCTGCAATATTGACATTAACAACCTGGATTCATTCTCATATATTTCGCATGCTTTTGACAATTTCTATTGCAAGTTAAATCCAAAACCTATCCACAATCCAGCAGAATTGAGTCCAGATGGTAAAATGTTAGATTCAGTAAATGTCACATCCAATAAACCTTTTCGAGACCACAAAATACATTTTGTTTCTTAATTCCCTTACAAGTAGATACAAAAGTATTTACTTGATACATGGGACGTGAAAGGTGGATTGAGTTACTTAAATTGAACCTACAACATGGATCACCAAAAGGCAGAACATCAACTCATTCATCACATCGGGCCAGATAAATTTAGAAACTTGCAGCTGTAAGAGGTAATTGTAAAGGCACACGAAAGAAATGAAAAACTGAAAATAGCTTTATGCAAATAATGATAAGTACAGCAACTGAAAGTCTTGCAACTAACAAGATGATGCACTAATCTTTGTAATTATTTTAATTTTACAAGGACAATGTTACAATATTTGAAATGAAACAACTGGAAGAAAAAAAATTCCAGAAATCATATTAGGCACCAAACCACATTCTTGCAACTCCAGCCTTCTCCAGCCAAGATCCTCGAATTTAAACAAGAAATAAGCAACCTACCCTGAGAACTTGCATAGAAGGAATGCATTTGGAAGGTTTATTCATTAGAATTCATTTTTAACATGGTTACCTGATACTGCATCTGACAACCAAAATATTTACCTTCAACATGACCTAAGGATTTCCTTTTTTTTTTTTGGCTTGACATTGTTGGTTCAAGTAATGTAAATGGAAAATGATATTTGTAACGTGATCCATTGGAATGTTAGCCAAGTTCCACTGCAGAGTTATGAATAGATAGCCTGTTACCAGAGGTAATCAATATGCCTCGTGCAATCAACAGCTCTGAGCCGCTACGAACCAACCACTGAAACAGCAAAACTTGATACAAGACTTGAGTGCAGAAGTTACTAATAAATGATAATCCCAACTTTCAAGTGCAGCAGAAGTCGTTATATTGATGAGTACACGACAACCTGACAATCAGAAATGGAACAAATATTGATGATGATACGTCAACAAAATGTCCACTGGAAAAGGAATATAAACATGAGATTAAAAAACCCCATTGTCCCAAAGCAAAAATGTTTCAACTGAACTAAATATATACCTCCATCCTGATTGCCTCTCTTGAAATGCAGTTAAGGGTCCGAGCAACCGTGCAAGACTAAGCAGAAATGCTATTGAGATTATTGCTTACATTGTTGAATATGCAATTCAAACATTCCAATATGAGGCTGGAGTTGAATGATCCTACAATCTGATATGCAAGCACACCCATGAAAGAAATGCCAGGTAGCATAATCATCTGTTCCTCAAATACAATGCTGCATTCAACTCCAATAACATCAACAAGAGTCAAGGATAACCCACAGGAATGTTGAACTCTGCAATTATTTTGAATTTACAAAGCTGATGTTCCAATATTTAAAAATGAAACAAGAACAGGAAAAAAAAAGATCCAGGAATGGTATTAGGTATCTAAACACAGTCTTGCAACTCAACCCTTCTCCAGCCAAAAGATCCTCAAATTTAAACAAGAAATAAGCCACCTAGCTGAGAATTTACAAAGAAAGATCGTATGTGGAAGGTGTATACATTAAAACTCATTTTTAACATGGTAACTGATGCTGAATCTGACAAACAAAATATCGACCTTCAACATGAACTGAGGATCCCTTTTTTATTTTCGGCTTGGCATTGTTGGTTGGGAGCTTCCAATTTAACTGTTCAAGTAATGTAAATGGAAGATGATATTTATAATATGAATAGATAGCCTAAATAGATAACATACAAATGTTGGCTGAGATCCCCTGCAGAATTATGCATACATACCTTGTAACCAGAGGCCATCAGCAAGCCTGGTGTAAGCAATAGCTCTTCCCTGCTACAAAGCCAACTATGAAACAGCAAAACTAAATACAAGAGTAAAGTGCAGAAATTACTAATAATGATAATCCCAATTTTAAGTCCTTAAATTGATAAGTACATGCCAACCTGGCAACCAGAAATGGAACAAATATTTGATGACAATATGACAACAAAATATCTGTTGGAAAAGGGATATCAACTTGAGATGTAAGCAACCTGTTGTCATAAATGCAGAGATGTTTCAACCAAACTAAATATGTACCTCCATCCTGACATTCTCTCTAGAAATGCTGTTAGGTTCTGACCAACCAAGCAAGACTAAATGGCCTAAAATGGGATTCAGATGATTGCCCACATCATTGAATATGCAGAACAAACATCCTGGAATGAGATTGGAGTTGGATGGTCCTACAATCTGATATGCAAGCACACCCATGAAGGAAATGCCAAACCCAACGCTGCATTCAGCTCCAATAATATATCTCTATGGTAGAAAATGTATTTTGGAATACAAAAATTAACCAACTATACTCCATATATGTTTCATACAATGAATAAAAAATTAACAAGACAAGGGAAAAAGTGCATACAAAATATATCAATATATTCTGTATTCGTGACACCAAATCTGTTTTGTTGTCCTAATCTATCTTCTTTGGCTCATCTTGCTAGTAACCTCAGCTTTTGCAATATGTATCAAAAACAAAATTGCGAGAGAAGTTGAAAGAATTAGCATCAAGAAAACATTGTTCCATCCCCTAGTTGAAATATACCCTGTAAGCAAAGGTCCCAGAGCTGCCCCAACAGAACCAGTACCATCAATAATGGCTGTCACAGTAGCCAATGCTCGTGAATTGCCTTTAATCATGTCCTGCGTACCCAAATCAGCTGCAACAGCTGTGGTAATAAGTGAATATGGGCCATTCACAAAATACCCAGAAAGAAACATCAACCCAATGTTGAGGCGCATCGATATGCTTCCATATAGTCGATAAAGAATAAGTGATGGGATTGAGAACAGAAGGAATATAACCGAAGTCACAGCACGAGCACCAAGCCTGTCCGAAATGAATCCTGCTGAAATGCCTCCCAATACCCCTCCAATGTCAAATATTGTTGAAAGGATTCCTGCGGTTTTGTGTGACAAGTGCTTGCCAGAAACAGCTACAACAACAACAAGCAGTTCAATGTAAATTATCGCTATAACATTCTGAAAAATTTCTATCATGATATTAGGAGCCATGCTAAAGTAATATTTTGTTCTAGGTAAGCAGTTTCAAAATTATCAAAGCATAAGACCTGATGAGATTCCAGTACACTTGAGTATGGTGAATACATACAGGCAGTATATATGAATGAATAGGAGCAGCACAGATTGAGGTCGAGAATCCTTTCACTCAAAAGTATGAAAGTAGTCAAACCAATTATAATAGCATTTGATGAAAGATTATGATCGGCATCACTTCTTTTGACTCTACTATGGACTAATATGTTGCTTGCAACTGCATTTTGTACTCTGACATGCCGCACAAAAATAATCATATACTATTTCTGATTACAGAATTCCTTAATCAAAACCAACATGCTTTGTTTCTTTTAATCTTTCTTTGTTTTGTATTATTTCAAGTCACTATAAATTCAATCCCGTAAAGCAATGGGAATTAGACCTTAGTTGCTCTAAATTTGACAAGACATACTAAAAATCTTCTAATTATCAAATAGAAACTGGGAATATCCACACCTCCTGATGGTATCCATTCTGTACCATCTCATCTAAATAGCCAACTTACAGTACCTTGTGCCATTCGGTTTATAATGTCATATTTGGGCTTTTTGAAGGGCTTCTTCAACTCCAAATTCTTGTACATACAACTTCCAAATGCCATACTTCAACTGGTGCCTGCATATGCTATTTTTTATCTCATACTTGAGTAAGCCACTACCTTCAGGGTTTCCCTGTCTCTAGGCATTGTCATTTCCTTAATTCACAGTTTCTTGACAGCAACCCACTGTTCATTCAAGGTTTCACCATGTGCCACTTCCTTGGCCATTTCTATCTCCAATGCTTCAACAATATTACACTAAACACATGTTTGAATATCTCAGGTGATTGTTTTTTCAATCACCTTTATCCTTTATTGTCCATGATTGCCTCCATAAGGTTATTATAAATTCATCTAATGCCAACTTGAGTCAGTGATAACCTGATACCAGCATTGGAAAACTTTGTTGCTTTGACTCATACTATCATGTCTTTTCCATGCCCATCGCTCATCTTTTTTATTCTTATGAATCATTTAAGTCTATCTTATGATTTAGCACACGAGCCACCCTTAACTAATGCTGTTCACACCTTGGCTATAATGCTGAATGCTCTCTTTCCTTCATGGGAAAGATGAGGAGTTACCCCCTTAGACCCCTTGTGTTATCATCTGACCATTGAGGCATCTGTCTTTCCTCAATGCTCACATCCGACCACTCCTAATCAATCTCATCAAACCCTCCTGGCAAGACATCCTATGGCTCTCCACTCTCCCTCTCCCTCACTAGTAAGCCCCCTTCTCTCTCTCTCTCTCTCTCTCTCTCTCTCAATTTCTTGCTTTCTTTTCAACTCATTCTCCCTCTATCCACCTCCCCCTTTTCTTGTTTATGGTGTTAAATCCCCAAGGATTGGGGTCAGTCCAAGACTCCCAGAACAAAGAGGCGTTAAATTTTGATTTTTTTTTTTTTTGCTTCTACCATGACTGTGAGAGCTTGGAGGTTGTTCTGTTTAATCTGCTCGTTTATTTTGCAACATTTGTCCAGTTTATTTTGAATTTTTTTACTTTGTTCTCTGTTTGCTCAATAATAGTAAATCATAATTAGTAAAAGGGGAAAAGATTAGCATTTTCTGCTGTAAAAGAGGAAAAGGAGATGTTTCAAAGCTGTTTATTCTGAAATTTTTTCTTTGTTTTTGTGTTTTGTCAATAGCAGTAGATTGGTATTTATAAAAGAGGGAAAGTTGAATAATTTCTAATGTAAGAGAGGGAGAGGCTTTTCAAAGCCTAAACTTTTGAATTCTTTTTTGCTTTTTTTGATATAGTAGGAAAAGAGAAGAAATGATGAAGTATGCTCTCTTCTGTAGTTTCAAATTCTTTTACTTTTATTTTCTGTTTTCTTTATTCTATTATGCTCCAGCCATTAGAAAGAAACAAATCTTACGTTATTTTCTTCTGTTGATTCCATAGTAGTAACATACTAGTGTTACTATCAGTATGTTAGACATGTTTTATTGCTAATAATTTTGTCCAATATTCCTTTTTGTGCTCAACATGTCCTCTGAAAGTGTGGGAAATGCTAGAGACAAGTTCATGAATCTTTTAACCATGGGATATGGATAGTTTATGGAGAACAATGCAAGTTTGAATCGACAATTGAACTTTATGAAGGTATAAATTATTTAGTAAATTTTGTAAAAAATTTGTCACTTGCATGGTCACCTAAATGCCTAGGCTATAACCTGTACTATAGAAGGGTCCATCACTTGGGGTCGTTTGGGCTATTTGCCAATTATGAAATTAACTTTTCATAACTCCTTTACAAATTAACAAAAACAAGTTTGACAACATATTTTAAGTGTTGGATACACACTACTAGGACATGGGTCACATATTAATAGTATTATGGGAAGCCAAGGGGTCTATTTAAGCTTTACTTGATCAAGCTTGAGTCTGTTCAAGCATCACTTGAAATTAATTTTGAGCATCAGGTTTGGGATCTGCTTGGCTTATCCATTATTTGATTGATCCTAATTTTGAAGTGAACCAATTAGCTCAGCAACCTTCAATCAAGCCAAAATCAGATCAAGCTTGACACCGGGTTGGCTTGAGCTTGATCAAAACTTGGTTCTAGCATGAATTAAAGTTTAGCATGATTTTAACAAAACAAACCAAGCAGTCAATCTTAATCATGAATAATATATTCAGGGAAAAACAACCAAATTTACTATCGAATATATTGTCACTTACGCAACATATATTACAAACCCAATTTCGAGATTTATTCAACTAGCCTAATCAAGCTGGGTTTTCAGTGACTTGGCTTAAGATCCATTTAGAACATAAGAATCAAGTTCAAGATCACTCAATTCATCTGGAGGGAGCCTAATTGAGATTCTATTTGAGCTGCTTGCATCAATTGACAGCCCTAGTGAACCTTAATACTATAGATTGCCTTGATTTTAACTTTTCATCAGATGTCAAATAAAGTAAATTTACCTTCATTATGCCCAAATTATAGTTTAGGCCTCTGAATCAGAAAAATAGAACATGGAGAAGCAGTTCTGAAGTATCTAATGGAGAAATAGACTATTCAAGAATGTGCAGAGTAGAATATAGAAATTGTAAGGCAAGGTCAGCCCGCATGGCTGTGTATCAACACGTATTGATATGTCATATATCAAAGGATACATATACATACAGACAGGATAGGACACAATACAGAGGTACAGTTTCCTTTGTGGTGCCAATAACCTTCTGGCATGTTATGTACCACATATAGAGTATGATTCTAATGGACAATCTAATCACTGATAAGATCATAGGAGGTTAGTAGATTTGAATAATAAACTTCTACATCATCTTGGTGGCAGGACAAACCCACAAGCACCTTATTGTCCAAATTTCTTACATATACCAAATGTATATATTTAAAATACCTGACAATGTGCTTAAAAAACCTAGCAAAGGCACAATAAGAATGTCTATGGAGAGAGGTGAGAGACAAAGTACTTCAACCTCTAGGAGGAAATTCATATTGTTGATGAGAATATAGTTTGTAGAAAACAAGATATTTGGGCCAAAGGAGATCTAGGAGCTGTAACCTTGAAAACCAATAATAAAGTAAAGCTTTGGAAATAATGGTGGGAGTGCTACCAATCTTATCACAGATATAAAAGATTAAGGAAAAACCTTGTAGATTCCATGACATAACCTTCTCTCTTTGGAGGAAGGGTGCAACTGCTGGGTGAAAGCCCAATTTGCAACAATAATATAAAGTCAAGGTAAGGTGTAGGTAATGAGTGTGTTTTGTTTCCAGTATAAAATGAAGAAAGCTAGTTTATATATATATATATATATATATATAAAATTGATCCAAAAAGAGCCAATGACATTGCTGATTTGCATTAACTCAAATGTATTTCAGAAATGATTATTATTGGTTAAGGATAAACTTGTATTTAACTTAGGGTATGTTTGGTTGCATGCAAACTGCCTGGAAAGCTTATGTTTCTTGGTAAATTTAGTTTTTCATTTGTTTGTTTTGACAGAAACTTGACAAATTTGGAACGTTTATATCTAGATTTCTGGATGAATTTTCCTCTTCAATAAAAAAAAATTCATTTTTCTTTTCCCTTTCCATGGACTTCCTTACAATCAAACACACAATTAGGTTATACTGACCAGAACGGCCTATTTCCTTCTCCTTGAGAGTAGCATGTCCAGCATTCCTGGTCAAATTTTTGTGAGACTTCACTCCTCCGGTCATCTTTAGGAATATGTTAATGCCATCCCAGGTGCATCCATCCATAAAGAAAGCATGCCTCCCCCATCAGATAAGTCTATTTACTTGGCAACCAAGATTTTTGCATAAAGGGGAAACATGTAAGAGTCAACTGTGGTCTAAACTACAACTATGACGCAGTTAATTGCTTGAACAGCTCATATAAATATCAAAAAAAGAAAGAAAGAAAGAACAGAAAGAGACATTTTTTATTTTGACATACCAGTGTGTCGAATGTAAAATGGCAACCAATAGAGGAAAGTGTATGCCACAAGCTTGGAGAAGAAAAGGCAGAACGCATAGGGCGCTACGCTGGGCAGCCTCCATGCCTCCAAGAAACCGATCGCTGCCTTTGAGTCCAAATCAGCTGCTTTCAAGTCCACATCAGATTTTCCCCCTGATTCAAGAAGACCAATCTCTTCCGCAATTTCCCCGTTTGCACTCCCCTTCAATCCATTGCCATCATCACTCATCTCGATCTCCATGGCCGGAGATTCGAAACCCAAATCTTTCGGATCCACAATCAAAAATGCAAGAACAAATGCCCCGACAATGATGATTAAAATCCCCGGCAGCACAAACGACCACCCCCACCCGAACTCAAGGACCGAGGAAGCCACCACGGAGCCGAGGATGTTCCCCACCGAGGTGTGGGAGTTCCAAGCCCCCATAATAAGCCCCCGCTTCGACTTCCCAAACCAATTCCCGACCACGGCAACGACGCAGGGCCAGCCGATCGACTGGAAGAGCCCGCTGACGATCTGGACAGCAAGGAAGAAGCCGAGGCGGTGGACGGCCCACCAGTAGCCCATCCCGAAGGCGGCAGTGGAGATGCCGCTGCCAAGCATGCCGAAGGCGAGGAAGCGGCGAAGATCGATCCGGTCGCCGACATGGCCCGCGAGGTACATCCCAGCGGAGTAGGAGGAGAGGAACGCCAGGTCGAGCTCGCCCAGGCGGTGGGGGCCACGCGGGCCGTTGAAGGGTGGCCAGCCAGCATTGGCGGAGGCGTTGGCGGCGGCCACCTCGGGGCCAAGGACGGATTTGACGATCGAGGGGGGCTTGCGGGAGGCGTGAAAGGCGGCGTAGGCGGAGAAGGTGAGGAGGAGGACGGAGATCTGGTGGAAGAGGAGGCTCCGCCGCCGCGGGAGCGGCGGGGCTAGGGTTAGGGTTTCCATGGGAGAAACCCTGGATCCGGTGGCTGCTCTCCCGCGGGCATGGAGGGATGGAAGAAGAGGAAGCTAATTTACTGGTTAATTACTTAATTTAACGGACCCATGAAATGAACCTAAGCAACGGTGTTTGGTGGTAGCGGGATGGTATCGGTCTCCCTCCCGAACTGTTATTACCGTTACCAATGAAATAACGGTTATCATTTGCCTAGTTTGGTTAAGCTTTTTCCGAAACAAGTAGAAGAATATCTAAGGAGTGATTTAATGCGTGATCTGAAGGAATTGAGTAGAGATTCAAACGACTAATGTTGCCTGATTCATCTACGGATAAACTAGGTTGGCATCAGGCCTTCCTAGCTTCCACTTTAATAAGTTTTCCTTTCTTTTTTTTTCTTTTCTTCTTTTTTTTTTTTTTTTTTTGGAGAGATTACTTAGTTACTGTAATAAAATATCTTCAATTTGTTGATGGCATTTTATTATTTTGTGCTGGTGAAAAGAAGTGCATTCTAGCAAACAAAGCAATCCTCCAAGAGACTTCCGGCTTCAAAATCAATTTCCACAAAAGTAATATCCTCTATATGAATATGGACAATAGTGAAGTAGAGATGTTTGCAAACTGGATGAGCTGTAATAAAGGATCTTTTCCCTTCATGTGCCTTAGCTTGCCCTTGTGTGATAAAAGTATATTCAAGCAGTGCTAAATGCCTCTTATTGATAAAATGAATTCAAAGTTGGCTTCTTAGAAACGTAGACTACTTTCGTGAAGTGAAAGATTAATTTTGATCAATTCAATTTTGATTGTACTATCCTTCTATTTTATATCTATTTTAAAATTATCTAAACGAGTTATATACAGCAAGGTTTTAAATTCTATGAGATAAAGATGTTCTTGATTCTCCATGAAACGGGATATTCTGTTATTCGATAGCAATCTCGATTCTTAATTATGTTAATCGTAAATTTGATGTTCTACATCATGCTTTTAATCAAGAACATCATGAAAAATTAGGATCATAAAAGAGAGTTCATAATCTTCATAAAGTATACCTGATGCAAAAAAAATTGATACAGAAAAGAAGGAAGATATCTTACTCTTCCTTAGATTGGTTTCTTTCCTTTCTTCCATATCTTATATCGTAGTCGTGATGATGAAATTTCTACGTCACGTTCATGGGAAGGGATAGGATCTCTATTTATAAACTTTTATCGGTACTTCCATCAAGTAACTGGATGAGATTTGAATTCTATTTGAATTCTAGTTGATCATTATCCAAATTCAAATAGTAGAATTCATAATAAATCAGCCACTTAATCGGGACATATTCTAACATTCTCCCACTTAGCTTGATTACAACAAATCTCATTCTTAATGTTCATCATAATTATTTTAGTATGACAAATTACTAAATGCGAGTTATAACAGTTATATGCCATTCATTTAGCATACTTTCTTCTATATACCATAATATTTATAATATATATATATATATATATATATATATATATATATATATATATATATATATATATATTTTCATTATAGTCCATAATAATGTCTCATAGAGATTTTTCTATTATTAAAACATAATACAATTTATGTCTACACTATCATAAGAAATAAAAAATTTATTAATATAAATCAGAAAATACTTTATTGAGTTTAAAGTATCAAAAATATTATTAATATATTATTCATTAATACAATCAAGACCCATTCTATATACATGTTTTTTAAAAATCTTCGGTTTCAAGTCTTTTATCAACGGATCTACTATCATAAGATCAGTTTCAATATGTTTAATAGACACTCTTTGTTTCCGAACCTCCTTCTTAATAACAAAATATTTCAACTTCATATATTTTGCACCTCTTGAATATTTATCATTTTTGGAGAAGAATGCTGCTGCAGAATTATTACAATAAATTTTCAACAGCTTGGTAATGGTGTCGACAATTTTAAGTCCTAAAATAAATTTTTGCAACCATAATGCTTGAATTGTGGCTTCAAAACATGTCATAAACTCTGCTTCTATAGTCGATAAAGCAATGATAGATTTTTTTTTATGTTTGTTTCTTCAACAAACATAAAAAGATAACTATACGTGGATTTTTTTGATGTCAGTACATCCAGCAAAGTCTGAATCTGAGTATTCAATTACATACAAGTGGTCGCATCTCCCATCCATGAGCATATAATTCTTTGTTCCTTGTAGGTATCTTAAGACTTTCTTTGCAGCTTTCCAATGATCTCTTCCAGGATTACTTTGATACCTGCTCAGCATCCTAACTGTAAAACTGATATTCAGTCTTGTGCAAGTTTGCATATATATTAAACTGTCCATAACAGAAGCATAAAAAATTGATTGCATTTTCTTTCATTCTACATCATTCTTTGGACATTGCATGAGACTAAATTTATCCTTTTTCTATACTAGGATAATTCTTGTTGAATATTTATCCATATTAAATCTCTCTAGAATTCTTTTGATATATCTTTTCTAAGATAATCCTAGAATACCTTATGATCTGTCATAAAATATTTCTATTCCTATCACATAGGATGCCTCTTCCATATCTTTCATTTCAAAATTCTTTGAAAGAAAATCTTTCATCTCATGCAATATACTTAAATCATTTATAGTAAGCAAAATATCATCAATATATAGAACTAAAAATATAAACTTGCTTCCATTGATCTTTTGGTATATACACCGATCAATGATATTTTTTTTAAAACCAAAAGATGTTTTGACATTGTTAAACTTGATATACCATTACTTAGAAGCTTATTTTAGTTCATATATTGATCTCTTTAATTTACACACCATTTGACCTTTTTTTTATCGAGAAACCTTCAAGTTGATCCATATAAATTTTTTTCTCGAGTTTTTCATTAAAAAAGAATATTTTCACATCCATTTGGTGTAACTCTAAATCATAATAAGCCACTAATATCATAATAAATTTTAATGAATCTTTCTTTGAGATCGGTGAAAATATTTTTTATAATCAATACCTTCTTTCTGAGTATAATCCTTGACAACAAGTCTAACTTTATGTTATTCGATAATGCCATTCGAGTCGTGCATGGTCTTAAAGATCCATTTACATTCGACTTGTTTAGAACCTTCTGACAATTCAACAAGATCCTAGACTTTATTATCTTCTATGAATTTTAATTCATCTTTCATGATATCAATCGATTTATTGAACTCAATACTTTCTATGGCTTATAAAAATAAAACTGGATCTTTATTAATTCCAATATCAAAATCTAACACCTAAAAATATATCACATAATCATCAGAAATAGCTGATCTTCTTTTTCTTTCAAATATTCTTAAAAATATTTATTGTGGTTCAGGTACGTTAGATATTTGTGAATCAGTTTCTTCATGGGATAATTCTTCATTCAAATGTTGTTCATTATTAGACACAATATTTTGTATAGGTATGGATGAAGAAATACTTATGGATAATACAATATCTATCCTGACTTCTTTTATTTTCATACTATTTCGTTCATTACTCTTACTGACTTCAAATTTTTTAATAAATCTTGCATTATTAATTTTAATAATTTTTGGACTATGGTTTGGACAATAAAATCTATGCCCTTTAGATTTCTCTGGATAACCAATAAAGTAACCACTAATCATTCGAGAATCTAATTTTTTTTTATATAAATTATAAATTTTTGCTTCTGCTGTGCACTCCCAAACATGAAGGTGTCTTAAACTAGATTTTCTTCTAGTCTACAGTTCAAAAGAAATTTTTGAAACTACCTTACTAAGAAACCTATTTAGTAAATGTATAGTGATTTTAAGAACATACATCCATAATAATTTGGATAATGAGGAGTTACTTATCATACTCCTAATCATATCTGTTGGTGCAGAAATCCGTCCTCGCCGGAGGTTGCCGGAGTCGAGGCCGCTGAGGTCGCCGCCGGGGACCTGCAAAATGAAGTCCCATCCAGAATCGGTGGGGGGTGGCTCCGATAGGACCCTCCGACGGTCAAGTTAGTTTTCGGCCAACAGTAATGGAGTGCTCGGAATGAGTTCCAGAGCTTAGAGATGAAGAGGAGAGCTTAGAGAGTCGAGAGTTCAGAGAGCTTAGCCTTGGCGTATCTGGAGGGATCCTTTTATAGCGGAGCTTAGTTGATGGTGACGGTCATGCCGTTTGGCAGAGAGTCGTTGGGTGGCATGAAGTTCGGTACGGAGAGGATGGCATCGTCCGGTGGATCGTGGGAGCCATACTGGCATGTCGTGGGCCGCATGGAGTCCGGTACGGAGAGGAAGGCGTCGTCCGGTGGATCGTGGGAGCCATACTGGCGAGTCATCGGCCGCATGGAGTCCGATACGGAGAGGAAGGCGTCGTCCGATCTTGTTGCAGGCGACAGTTCGTCCAGAGGAGTTCGGACTTGTAACAGAGTTCGGCTGAAGGGGAAGCTGGGGGAGTTCGTCTGGCTGAAGGGTCGGCCATCTGTAGAGTTCGGCCGTGGGATGATTGCCGAGGAGTTCGACCGCTGAGAGGCCCGAAGAAGCTCGGCTGGCCAGTTGAAGGACTTCGGTTGCTAGTTGGTTCGGCCAGGGCTCGCTGAGGAGTTCGGTCGCCTGGAGTCGGTCCGAAGGGGTTCGGCCGCTTGGGCTCGCTTGGAGTCGGTCCGAAGGAGTTCGGCCGTGGGGTCCGAATGGGTTCGGACTTGTAGGAGAGTTCGACTGAAGGGAAAATCCGGAAGGAGCTCGGATGGCAGAACGGACGTCTGGGAGGAGTCCGTCTCCGTCCTGCCGCTTGGAGTCCAAGGAGCTCGGCCGCCAGGAAGTTCGATCGGTGGTGGGTGTTCGGCCCGAAGCCTGGACACTGGGGAGTTCGGCCGCTAGGCAGTCCGGCAGGCTGAAGGAGTTCGGCCATGGGGAGTCTGAAAGAGTTCGGCAGCTCAGAAAGTTCGGTCTCAACACTGGAAGTTCGGAAGAAGCTTGGAATCTGACCAGTTCGGCCTGCTGGAAGAAGCTCGACCGCTGGGAGTTCGACCGCTTGGCAGTTCGACCGGCTGAGGGGGTTCGGCTAGACCAGTGCGCTGAAGCTCTTCTGCGGCTACTGGTTGCATTATGCTGAGCGTCGGGCCGGGCTTCGGTAGGAGCGGGATTTATCCCCAACAGTAGCCCCCCACTCCCGAGTTCAAAAATTTGAAGGAAGGGAGTACCACAATAGGCGACTGCCGAAGCCTTCTTTCGGGCCCCGCGCTTGTCGTAGCTGAAGCTCGGGGAGGTCTCATCTCCAGCCAGTGTTGACGTTGAAGTTGAAGCTGAGGCTTGGGGGAGACCTCACCTCCAGCGGGACTCATTTCCAGCCAAAGTTGATGAAGCTGATGTTGAAGCTCTCTGGCCGAGGTTGACATGATAGCTTTCTCTAGCCGAGGTCGATGTTGAAGCCCCCCGGCCGAGGTCGTCGCGGGCCTCACGTCTATCCGAGGACCTCATCCCTAGCCGGAGCCGATGCGGGCGCTCGGGGGAGATCTCATCTCCTACTGCCGAGGTTAGCCCAGTTCCTCGGGGGAGATCTGATTCATAGCCGAAGTTGCTCGGGGGAGGTCTCATTTCCAGTAGTCCGAGGTTGGTGGTGCTTAGGATGCGTTAGTTTCCAACCGATGGTCGCTCGGGAGGTTCTCCTCCTGTTCCCTCCTGTTCCCAACCGAGGCTCGATTCGCGGCTGTTCGCGAGGCTGCTCGGAGAGATCTTATCTTTTGCGATCGAGCTAGGGTCGAAGTGCGCGCTCGGGGGAGATCTTATCTCCTACGATCGAGCTTCCCTCGGGGAGATCTTATCTCCTGCAACCGAGGTTAGTGCTCGCGTTAGGACGAGGTTCTCCTCCTGTTCCTAATCGAGGTTTGTTCACGGTCGCTTGGGAGAGATCTTATCTCTTGCGGCCGAGCTGAGGTCGAAGTGCACGCTCGAGGGAGATCGAGGTGCAGGTCTTATCTGAGGCTGGCGGCGCTCCTGGGGTTTTCACGGTCGCTTCGGAGAGATCTTATCTCTAGCTTAGGTTGACGGTCGCTCCTGTTTCCTAACTAGGACGAGGTTCTCCTCCTGTTCCTAATCGAGGCTCGGTCGCTCAGGGAGAGATCTTATCTCTAGCCGAGGTTGACTCGGTCGCTCGGAGAGATCTTATCTCTTAGGACGAGGTCTCTAGCTGTTCGGTCGCTCAGGAGAGATTGTTGACCTTCGCGTTAGGACGAGGTTCTCCTCCTGTTTCTAACCGAGGTTGTTGCTCGCGTTAGGATGAGGTTCTCCTCCTGTTCCTAACCGAGGCTGTTCACGGTCGCTCAGGAGAGATCTTATCTCTAGCCGAGGTTGACTCGGTCGCTCGGGAGAGATCTTATCTCTAGTCGAGGTTGTCAACGGTCGCTCGGGAGAGATCTTATCTCTACCCGAGGTTGTTGCTCGCGTTAGGATGAGGTTCTCCTCCTATTCCTAACCGAGGCTGTTCACGGTCGCTCGGGAGAGATCTTATCTCTAGCCGAGGTTGACTCGGTCGCTCGGAAGAGATCTTATCTCTAGCCGAGGTTGTTACTCGCGTTAGGACGAGGTTCTCCTCCTGTTCCTAACCGAGGGTTGTTCACGGTCGCTCGGGAGAGATATTATCTCTAGCCGAGGTTGACTCGATCGCTCGGGAGAGATCTTATCTCTAGCCAAGGTTGACTCGATCGCTCGGGAGAGATCTTATCTCTAGCCAAGATTGTTGCTCGCGTTAGGACGAGGTTCTCCTCTTATTCCTAATTGAGGCTATTCACGGTCGCTCAGGAGAGATCTTATCTCTAGCCGAGGTTGACTCGGTCGCTCGGGAGAGATCTTATCTCTAGTCGAGATTGTCAACGGTCGCTCGGGAGAGATCTTATCTCTATCCGAGATTGTTGCTCGCGTTAGGACGAGGTTCTCCTCCTGTTCCTAACCGAGGTTGTTCACGATCGCTCGGAGAGATCTTATCTCTAGCCGAGGTTGTTGCTCGTGTTAGGATGAGGTTCTCCTCCTATTTCTAACCGAGGCTGTTCACGGTCGCTCGGAAGAGATCTTATCTCTAGCCGAGGTTGACTCGATCGCTCGGGAGAGATCTTATCTCTAGCCGAGGTTGTTGCTCGCATTAGGACGAGGTTCTCCTCCTGTTCCTAACCGAGGTTGTTCACGGTCGCTCCGGAGAGATCTTATCTCTAGCCGAGGTTGACTCGATCGCTCGGGAGAGATCTTATCTCTAGCCGAGGTTGTTGCTCACGTTAGGACGAGGTTCTCCTCCTATTCCTAACCGAGGCTGTTCACGGTCGCTCAGGAGAGATCTTATCTCTAGCCGA